>LR990665.1:24111335-24604019 GCA_905147715.2 Xestia xanthographa
TGTTTCACTGGTAGAAAGCTACATTATTCGTGAGTGCTATAGGCTATACTTTATTCCCGTACTCCCACGGGAACGGGAACTACGCGGGTGAAACCGCGGGACGTCAGCTAGTAGGTTTATAAACTGACAGTGACTAAGACTTAAAACAGGATATTATTATCATACCCACCCGCAGCAACTTTAAATTATGCGTGATCCTGGGGCTTGCATCAGAGCCAAATTATCGGAAACTCAAAACAAATAATAAACATGGTAAATATCCCGTTTGAAATCATTATCTTCCTAACCTCTGGGTTGGCTTCCAGTCTAACCGGATGCAGCTGTATTTTACATGGAGCGACTGCCTATCTGACCTCCACAACCCAGTTAGTAGAGAGTTATAGATACGATACCCTTTCGTAAGACTGGTTGCCAGACTTTCAGGCCAAAGACTACCTCTAACGACGTCAAAGATCTACAAATGACAGCCGGTGGTCCCGGCTGTCATTTGTAGATCTTTGACGTCGTTTTACGTTCTTTTCGACAGTTTAACGTTCTTTTACGGGCACGGAGGGAACTCGATATGTAATGGGTGGTCACCCATCCACAGACCAATCTAGGCAGGCGTGGCTTAACCTAAAGATCTCTTACTCCTGTCGATCTCCCCTCGTTTGAAGTGCTAATGCTATTGTTTAATTTATCTTATAAGTAATCTTTATCAATCTTTTATTTGGTTAAAGTGTCCGTGTCTTTAAAAAAAATAAAAAAACCGGCCAAGTGCGAGTCGGACTCGCGCACGAAGGGTTCCGTACCAATTATTATAAAAAAATCACGTTTGTTGTATGGGAGCCCCCCTTAAATATTAATTTTATTCTGTTTTTAGTATTGGTTGTTATAGCGGCAACAGAAATACATCATCTGTGAAAATTTCAACTGTCTAGCTGTCACGGTTCATGAGATACAGCCTGGTGACAGACAAACGGACAGACAGCGAAGTCTTAGTAATAGGGTTCCGTTTTTACCCTTTGGGTACGGAACCCTAACAAGGCTAAGCAAAACTCCTTTTTTCACTGACATTAAATCACTATAGCTCCAATGAGAGGTTTCCTTTTTGAGGTATTAAAAAAAAACGTAGTTTCCAAAAACTCTATAGATGGCGCTGAACTGACTATGATAGTTGGTGGGAAAGCCAAAACGCTTGGAAAAAAAAACATTGTGTCACGTCACATACTCTCGTTGACTGACACTTTCATTTGCTTAACCTTCCGAGTATAACCTAGTTTTCCCGCGTTTTGTTAAAATCATTTTTTTAGGTTCCGTTCCTTGCATTATCACACAAGTTCAGCGCCATCTATCCAGCGACTAGGGAAGAGCTAAAAAGAAAATCCCTCATTAGTTACTTGTCTGCCATCACCAATTGCTTCAACAGTAAAATCTTTCAGGATCATTGGAAAAGATTTAAAAGACACTTGTTCACAAAAATAATCTACAAGACTCGCCAACCATACCATCGAACATCCCATAAAATAATACGGCTACCGAGATTTCCCATAAAATTGTATCAAATGCACAGGTAAAGTATTAGTCGGGACGCACACCTGCGACCACGCGCTGCTGACGTCAGCATCCAGCCGCGATTTATGAAATCCATTGTGTAACCCGTCTTTTGTGACACTGTCATTCGTGTGAGCTGAAAAATTAAAAGGAATACTTGATTTGTTTCTGTTTTTTTCGATGTGGTTGGGAAATGGTTGCTTAGAGTCTGTTTTCATAACTTGTAGGATAACATCACGCTTGTGATTCTGGAGAATTAAACAGAGGTAGCTTTACCCTCATTTCGACACGCACCACACCAGGCTGTGATTGAGAAATTCTATGTTAATGAAAAATCCAATAACACTTTGCATGTCCTGGAGGAACTCGTGGCTAAAAAATAACAGCCGCTCGGGTCGATCTTTAGGTTAAGCTGTGCTTGCCTAGGTTGGTCTGTGGATGGGTGACCACCCTACATACCGAGTTTCCTCCGTGCCTCGGAAAGCACGTTAAGCTGTTGGTCCCGGCTGTCATTTGTCCATCTTTGACAGTCGTTACAGGTAGTCAGTGACCCAGAAAGTCTGACAACCAGTCTTACCAAAGTGGTATCGTATTACCCAGTATGAACTGGGTTGCGGAGGTCAGATAGGCAGTCGCTCCATGTAAAATACTGATACCTACTCAGCTGCATCCGGTTAGACTGGAAGCCGACCCCAACATAGTTGGGAAAAGGCTAGGCAGATATTTGTATTTTTGTATGTGTGTGTGTATGTTTGTAATGAATAAACTCAAAAACTACTGCGCCGATTTCAAAAATTCTTTCACCTTTAGAAAGCTACATTCACCTTGAGTAACATAGGCTATATTTTATCTCCGTACTCCCATGGAAACGGGAACTACGCGGGTGAAACCGCGTGACGTCCGCTAATAATAAAAAAAATACATATTCATGTATTTTGACAGTCAGAGTTAATTCTATTCTAAATTCAAAAACACTCACCGCCACATAAAAGCCGCATAACTTGTTTACCGCGGTATCATTAAATTTTATCCGCATAAAAAAAAATGGCGGCGGTCCTTAAGGGAAATTTGAAGAAAAGCGAATACATCTTAATAAGCCTCCATCAGTATTTGTAAGTTGTTTCATAGTCACGTAATCTCGTTTGCGGAGATTAAAACTTGGTCGGCCGCTTAATCTCCGCCATGTTGGTTCCAGCCCATGATTTATGAGATGGCGGCTAACAAACGAGCTGACAGCTTATATCTGTTCATTGCTAAGAGATTGTTTTGTTGTTAATATTTTTGAGTGTCCATTTTTAGGCTTTCGAATAGAATAGAACCAACCCACTACAGTCACGGGTGTCGTATAAGGCGACTAATGTCTGAGGCAGAACACCTTGCACCTCCGTAGACCAGAGAATGGGCAGCAGCGTTTTCTGTTAGTCTTTCATCACTACTGTGATCTCCAATCCGCCTGCCAAGCGTGGAGATTACGGCAAATTCCTCCCATCATGGGAGAGGCTTATGTCCAGCAGTGGACGTTATGGGCTGTTGTTGTTGTTCTTTGGTTCAATTGTTTTTTGCCAGACTCTGATTTTACAACATTTATTTTTGGGCTACCCTGCCTCACTATTGCCAAACACAGCGAGAAGACATAATCGAAGCTCGTCGAGTCTTGGAGAAAAGATTCAACTGTCTTAGATCCTGCAACGAAATTGTCATTAACTCTATTTTATATTTTAAAGCAAGTAGCAAAACCTCAAAAAAAAAAAAACGTAAAACAACATAGTGTAAATTTCAGATACATACACAACTTTGACCACACGAAATGTGAAATGAAACACACGAATTTAAAAATCATTCTTCCCCCAGCCCCAAGTAATAACAAATTATATCCTAACTATAGCTGCTTAAAATCGTCAAGTCATAATTAATCAAGAATGGCTTAATCTTTCTATCTTATCACAGACCTTACTCTACACGAACGCCTCTAGCGGTGAATTCATGCACGACAGCCCATTATACTACCGAAAACCTTATGTCAAACATTTTAAAGGTCATTTTAGAAATACACTTCGTAAGCGATTGCGATTACTTGTCTAGAACCTGCAGTCAATTTTTCTCCTCATTCCAAACACTCAGCTACAAACAATCCAAAACGGGCCGCAACGGGTCTGAACGGCCCTCAACGCCTCACTATAGAGAGGGGCAATCGTAACAGCTCCCCATAACAGTTCCACCGCCTGTTCCAATTAGCAGTTAGCACGTAACATGTTCCGTTGAGAACTGTTATGGTTATACGTCGGTGGATCTGGGGGATTGACGAGCTGTGATGGTGGTGTATCATAAGGTCTTGTGTGTATTCCCAGAAGTGTCTGCTAGGGTTGTGTACTAGCTTATGCCCGCGGCGTCACCCGCGTGGAATAATTGTCCCACGGGATCGTACTACCCGGATAAAAAGTATCCTATGTATCCAGGTTATAAATTCTCTGTGCTAAAGGCAAATGGCTAGGTTGGACCCACGTAAAAGTCAACGGAGCGCCGTTCACGGTCTAGTTTAAATTATTTATAGTAAAGAGTTTATTAGAGTTCTTTTAAAAAAATATTGAATTACTAGATGATGGGAATTAAAAGTTACGAATGATTATAATTTATATAAAAATAAGTCATCGTGCAGTTTCCGAACGTAACGTTTGACATTTACCTTTTACAACTGAGAAAAGTGTCAAATTCATCTGTGGACATAGTCTTTGGATCATTCTATTTTTTGTTTGTGATCAACGGCTACGTGGAATACGGATAAAAGCTATTTTATGCCATTCTACTACTAATAATAACCAATAAGTCCGTACCTTAAGTTAGGTTTTAATCTTCTACCGTTCATATCTTTTTTCTCCCAACTTCTATAACCTACTTTCCATTTGCTATTTTGTTAGTCTTAAGTCGTTCTTTAACTATTCATAAGTTTCTACAATGTACACTACCCATATCACTGGGTCCTGAATTACGTGCAATCTCGCCATTCTCTTTTCATCCAAATCCGTTACATAGTTTTTGCGTGAAAGATTAACAAACATCCATCCTCACAAACTTTTGCATTTAAAATTATAGTAGGACTAGTATTTGCGTGGGTGCGCGAGCTGCGCGCAGCTCGCGTGTTTTCGTGTTCTTGAGAAGTATTCCTTACCATCATAAAATTTTGAGAATCCATAGGAATCCTTAAAATAATTGGAAAATCCGTTACAACTACCCCTATATCAGTATGTAAACCCATAAGAACCCCTAAAACATACTAAAACCTAATTCAATAAAAAAAAAAAAGAATTCATTAGAAACGTTAAAAGCTGAGTTACGCTTCACCCACTCAACCTTCGTTACGCTAAGGAGGTCGCCGGCTCGCTTCGCTCGCCACCTCCCCCCTTCGCTCCACTCGGTCTCGCAGGTTCGCTCCACTCAGAACCTACCTACCACCAGACAGGTTTCGGCACCTACTATAATATTTGTTCAAACACCCAATGGCTATCTCTGACCGTTACGAAGTTATAGCCCTTTTATTTTTAAGGGAGGTTGGGGAGAGGAGGATACCCTCCGTATACAAATTTAAACGCTCCTCAATAATAATGTATAGTAAAAATCAAAAAGCCGCTACGTGTCCTAGTTTTTGAGATACGATGGGGGGAGGGGTGAAGGGGGGGAGAGTGGGGAGTTTTGAAAAATGATTTTGACTGACGCGTTGCCCCTTTATAAGAATCTGAAAAAAAAAATGCTCCAAGGCTCTGAATTTCCGAGATCCGCCTAAAGGGGGGAGAAGGGGGAAAAAGGGGTCAATTTTGAAAACTGGTTTTTACTTCGCCGAGCCTCCTCTATACGAATCCGTAAAAAAACGAAAAATACGGGTCTCTTTGTTTCCGAGATACGATAGGGAGGGGGAGGAAGGGGGGCGAAAAGGGGAGGTTTGGCACTTTTCCCATACTCGCGGGAGTTACTTGTTTACGAATCTGTCAAAATATACCCCCCTCCCCATCCACCATCTGGGAGAACAATTCTGTCAATGAGTCAGTGAGTCAGTGAGTGGTAATCGAGCTTTATATAGTATAACTAGTATCTGCGTGGGTGCGCGAGCTGCGCGCAGCTCGCGTGTTGTCGTGTTCTTGAGAAGTATTCCTTACCATCATAAAATTTTGAGAATCCATAGGAATCCTTAAAATAATTGGAAAATCCGTTACAACTACCCCTAAATCAGTATGAAAACCGTTAAGGACCCCTAAAACATTATAAAATTAATATAAAAAAAAACCTTATAAAATAAAAGTAAAAAACCTTACTTAAAATCTGAGACCCATTAAAAAAAACATAACCCTAAAGTTGCTTGTCGTCGCCCCTGAGTTACGCTTCACCCACTCGACCTTCGTTACGCTACGGAGGTCGCCGGCTCGCTTCGCTCGCCACCTCCCCCCTTCTCTCCACTCGGTCTCGCAGGTTCGCTCCACTCGGGACTTACCCCCACCAGACAGGTTTCGACGCCTACTAAAATATTTGTTCAAACACATAATGGCTATCTCTGACCGTTACGAAGTTATAGCCCTTTTATTTTTAGGGGAGGTTGGGGAGGGGAGGAAATGGTATACAAATTTTTAATTTCAACGCCCTCAATAGTTTTAGGTAAGAATCAAAAGATTTTTCAGTAGTAAAAAAAGGGGTGAAGAGGGGGGGGGGGGGAGGGGGGGGATTTTTTTAAAATAATTTCGACTAACGCGTTGCCCCTTTATATGAATCTAAAAAAAAAAATGTTCCAAGTCTCTCAACTTCCGAGATCCGCCTAAAGGGGGGAGAAGGGGGAAAAAGGGGTCAATTTTGAAAACTGGTTTTTACTTTTCCGAGCCTCCTCTATACGAATCTGAAAAAAAAAATGTTCCAAGTCTCTTTGTTTCCGAGATACAATAGGGAGGGGGGAGAAAGGGGGCGAAAAGGGGAGGTTTGGCACTTTTCCCAAACCATTCAGAGTTAGTTGTTTACGAATCTGTCAAAATATACCCACCTCCCCATCCACCATCTGGGAGAACAATTCTGTCAGTGAGTCAGTCAGTGAGTGGTAATCGAGCTTTATATAGTATAATAATAACTAGTATTTGCGTGGGTGCGCGAGCTGCGCGCAGCTCGCGTGTTGTCGTGTTCTTGAGAAGTATTCCTTACCCTCATAAAATTTTGAGAATCCATAGAAATCCTTAAAAAAAATTGAAAATCCGTTAAAACTACCCCTAAATCAGTATGAAAACCCTTAAGAACCCATAAAACATTATAAAAACCAATTAAAAAAATATTACCTAGAAACCTTATTTAAAAACTCAGATCGGATAAAATAAAATTACCCTAAAGTTTGCTTGTCATTGCCCTGAGTTACGCTTCACCCACTCGACCTTCGTTACGCTACGGAGGTCGCCGGCTCGCTTCGCTCGCCACCTCCCCCCTTCTCTCCACTCGGTCTCGCAGGTTTGCTCCACTCGGGACTTACCACCACCAGACAGGTTTCGACGCCTACTAAAATATTTGTTCAAACACATAATGGCTATCTCTGACCGTTACGAAGTTACAGCCCTTTTATTTTTAGGGGAGGTTGGGGAGGGGAGGAAATGGTACACAAATTTTTAATTTCAACGCCCTCAATAGTTTTAGGTAAGAATCAAAAGATTTTTCAGTAGTAAAAAAAGGGGTGAAGAGGGGGGAGGGGGGGATTTTTGAAAAATAATTTCGACTAACGCGTTGCCCCTTTATATGAATCTAAAAAAAAAAATGTTCCAAGTCTCTCAACTTCCGAGATCCGCCTAAAGGGGGGAGAAGGGGGAAAAAGGGGTCAATTTTGAAAACTGGTTTTTACTTTTCCGAGCCTCCTCTATACGAATCTGAAAAAAAAAATGTTCCAAGTCTCTTTGTTTCCGAGATACAATAGGGAGGGGGGAGAAGGGGGGCGAAAAGGGGAGGTTTGGCACTTTTCCCAAACCATTCAGAGTTAGTTGTTTACGAATCTGTCAAAATATACCCACCTCCCCATCCACCATCTGGGAGAACAATTCTGTCAGTGAGTCAGTGAGTGAGTGGTAATCGAGCTTTATATAGTATAATATTTCATGTGTTTTGTTTTGCGCGCCATGCAATAGGGGCAGGGTTATTGCCAACTACAAATTCAGACCCTTATCTGGTATTGAGAATTTGTAGTACATAGCTCTAGGGCCAAACTCAGAACTTCATGCTATGAAATCGATTCCTAAGTAGGTTTATGCACTAATCACTACCTTCTGAATGCTATTGGACAGTTGAAAAGATGCTTGACCATATCGTATTTATGTAAAAGATGATGGTGCCTTTCAAGGTATGAAAGATTAGCTTCTTCTTTATCGTGTGGTATAGTGCTTAACTTGGTATCAGAATTGTTTATGCCGTCCTCTGACTTGGCTTTACATGCCGTCAAGAAATATCTCTCAAATCATGCTGGTTTCCTCACGATGTTTTCCATCACCGAAACAAGTGATAATTATACAATACGCACAACGCACATAAATTTGAAAAATCAGAGGGCGTGTTGTGGGTTCAAACTTGAGACCTATTCGGTTAGTACGGCTTTAAAGATTAGCTATTATTATTATAGATTGGAATAGAATCTTGGGTTTTATTATTCAAACTAGCTGACCCACGCAACTTTGTCTGCGTCACTTAGAGAGAGAGGGTTAGAGAGAGTGTGACTCAACCTCAACCAAAAGATAGACATAATGCTATCGCGAATTTATTGGGACCAACTTTGAGACATACCTACGCTTTTCACAAAAAAAAGGATCATGCCTAACGGACTTATCTGTAAGAAGTTAAATTATGCTATAATATATTATTTTAAAGCCGGTCAGTCGATTTAAAATTTATGTGGTGAGCACATTTTTAGTCATTGGTACCATTTTAGTTCAACAGATGTCGCTGCATGTATGTATCTTACTTTATTGATGATTAGTTCTTCTTGAGCACTTTAAATTCATATATATTTTGATCGAATTAACCGATTACGATGAAACAAAAACTAAATAATACCTCAAGATACGCGCAATTTTTATGTATAAAAGTTATCTATATTGGTTTCGTATATTTTACGTGATGCTTGATCATCGAAACAGACAAAAATTCCAAAAATGCTGGAAATGAGTTCTGTTGGTTATCCTTCAACACCCTGGCAATTTTTTTTCCAAATATTTTCGACGTACAAAAACGATCTTTCTACAAATTTATTATAATGTGTATAGATATAGATAATCAAATCAAAGCACTCAATTTGTAAATGGCACCACAAATAAAGCCTCCATTAACAACTAAGACCTATTAATAATGTATATGGCTATTTAGTAACTACATAGTTATCCATCTACATTCTGACCGAGGCAAACACAACTTAACCTCCCAGATTGATTGATCCCCGCCCTTGTTACTAAGTTGTACGTAATATTTTTTTGTATACACTTAATTTACTTTTGTTAAGGATAAACTCGGGATAGAAGGCCTTGAAAGGTCAAAGGCAGTTTTTCTTTTTGCAAATAAAACAATTTTTGTAGAAAATTACACATCATCTTCTTTATGAATACAAAGAATGTTTGTCGGTAAAATTCATAGACATAATAAGGAGGTTTAAACTCCCAAGAATGGTTTATCTACATTCTACAACAATAGAATACTTTGTCTGTTATATAACAATACATCACGCTTGTAATCCCCAAAGGGTTTGGCAGAGGTGTACCTAATGGGTGCGTCTCATAACATATAAAGTTATTGACGTGACAACGTCTTATAAATTGGTTTGCCGGGTTGGAACGTTCAGTCAAACACAGAGGTAGGATACTAACTGTTTATTCATAATTAAGTCTACCCACATTCATAATATAGAAAACTACCTTACATTTTTCCCCCCTTTAAACCTAAGATTGGTATTCTAAATAAAATGGAAACTACTATAATTATAAAATACTTAACATAATATTAACACTGGTTTCTACATGCTATTCTACTCATGTCTAGCTCGGTTGTAAGCTCGCAGCGCACGAGCTGAAGCCCCCTGCGGCGGAGGCGTCGGAGAGTGCGCAGCGCGCGAGTCCGACGGGGCCGCGGGGCCGGCCGGCGGCTCTGGAAGCTGCCGCTCAGGACTAACCACTACTTCCGACTCCTCCCCCGCAGCATCCTCAAATGTATCATCGGCATCGCTGTCCACCCGGGCGGGATCTTGTGACAAGTTCAATTTAGGTCGCGACAGAGAATACCTGCTCTTACGATTCGGTTCTAAAGGAATTACTTGATCTTGGTGTCTGCGCCATTGCAAGCCACCCCCTGTACTAACTCTATAAGACACAGGCCCCGTTTTTTCGACTATGTTGCCTTCGACCTATTTCCGCCCTTTATCCGAGTAACCACGAACGAGCACCGAATCTCCAACCCTTATGTCCCGGTCCTGCCCTCCCTTGTTATCGACCTGCCGCTGTTGCGCGGCGCGCACGCCGGCCGCCACGTCCGGCCGCAGCGCGTCCAGGCGGCCGCGCAGGCGGTGGCCTAGCAACGCCACGGCCGGCGCTACGTTCGTTGTCGCGTGTTCAACGTTCCTATATTGAAATAAAAATTTACACAAAGCTTTGGGTACGTTGAATTGCACGTTTGATAACTTTTTTAATAGTTTTAACGGCATTTTCTGCCGCCCCGTTGCCCTGTGGCCTGTACGGTGCCGATGTTACATGTTTAATAATATTTGTTTTACAGTAATTCTTAAAATCTATAGATAGGAACGGGGGGCCATTATCTGTAACCAGTTGCGATGGCAGGCCGAACCTAGCAAATATTGATCGCAATACTGAAATTGTGGATTGAGCATCTGTTTTATTCATCGTTATTACTTCGATCCATTTTGAAAATGCATCTACTAAAATGAAATATTTCTTACCTCCACACTCTGCAAAATCAGCGTGAATGCGATGCCAAGGCTTTAGGGGAAACTCCCATGGATGTAAGGACCCGCACGGCCCGGCACGCGGCACACGTTCTACACAATTGTTCAATATCTTGGTCGAGGCGGGGCCAGTAAACATAACTACGCGACAAATTTTTCATTTTATTTACCCCCAAATGCCCTTCATGTATTTCCGCCAAAACTCTGCTCTGCAAAGGTGGAGGTATAATCAGCCTATATTTAAAAATAAGACACCCTAATTGAAGAATGATGTCGTCCTTTCGCGCAAAATAAGGTTTCTCTTCATCACAACTGGACACAGACGGGCAGCCAAACATTACATAGCCTTTTATCTTACTTAATAACTTATCTTTATCAGTTTCCACCCCGATCTCTTTAAAATCGACTGGCATTGTTTCGCTTACCAAGTCAACGTAACAAACCGGTTCCGTGAGGCGCTGGCGCCGCTCAGTCGGCAGTGGCAAGCGAGACAATGCGTCAGCTGGGCCGTTATCTATCGATCTTACAAACTTAGTCGAGAAATCATACGCAGCCAAACGAGCCGCCCATCTTTGAAGGCGACTTGCCGCCGTTTGTGGTATTCCCCCCTTTTCTCCAAAAATATAACTGAGTGGTTGGTGATCTGTTCGTAATACGAACCGTCGACCGTAAAGGTATTGATGATGTTTCGTTACACCGAAAAATATTGCCAGCGCTTCCTTATCTAGTTGGCTATAATTTTTCTCTGCGGCGTTGAGTGTTCGAGACACACAACTGACTGGGCGCTCGCTGCCGTCCGGGTAGACGTGCGCCAGCACCGCGCCCAACCCATACGCGCTGCTGTCCACCGACAGCACAAGCGGCAGCCCTTCTTCATAATGCACCAGAACTTTGTCACTCGTCAGCGCGCGCTTAGCCGCCGAGAACGACTCCTCACATTCGACATTCCAATCCCACTTAGAGCCCTTTTTAAGAAGTGAATGCAAAGGTTGCAGAATAAGGCTAAGATTGGGAATAAATTTCCCATAATAATTCAGCATGCCTAAGAAACTTTTTAATTGAGTGACATCGTTTGGTTGCGGTGCACTATAAATAGCCTCCAGCTTTTTCGGATCAGGGTGGAGACCGGTCTTATCTATAATGAAACCGAGGTATTTCACGCTAGCTTGTAAAAAGTTACATTTTTCTTTTTTTACTGTAAAACCCATGTCATTTAATCTTTCTAAAACAGAGCGCAAATTGTTTAAATGATCTTGTCTCGTGGGACCTGTTACACAAATATCGTCGAGAAATACCACGGTATTCGGTATACCACGCAGGGTTTCCTCCATGATCTTTTGAAATTTCTCCGGTATGCAAGATAAACCAAACGGAGTGCGCCTATACACGAACGTACCTACATGCGTAGTTATGGTTGTATACGGTTGGGAGTTATCTGTTAACAGTAATTGTTGGTAACTATGTTTTAAATCAATCTTTGAATATTCCTCTCCCCCACTTAAAGTCGCAAATAATTCTTCAATACGAGGAAGAGGGTAAGGATCGCGTTTAAGTTTCGGATTTATAGTTATTTTGTAATCCCCACAGATTCGTATATCACCACATTCCTTAATGACAGGCACGATTGGCGTCCCGTAGTCCGAAGACTCAACGCGATAGATAGTGCCCTCGGCCTCCAGCCGGCGCAGCTCGCACTCGACACGCGCGCGCAGCGCCAGCGGCACCGGCCGCGCACGCACATAAACCGGCTTATCATCTGTTACATGCAACTGGATGGATTTCTTACATGTACCTAACTTATCCGTAAACACTTTAGGGAATTCTGCTATTAGCCGATTCACAAATGGATCGCTGGCTTGATCGTTAATCTCATGTAAATCTATCGTGATATTTTTTATTCTTAGAGCGCGCACCCACTCTCTTCCCAATAACGGACGACCCCCATCCCGAATTACATGAAGCTTGCACCCAAGTGCCGACACATTTCCGAGAACTAAATCGACCTGAATGACCCCGAGCGATTCCATTTTTGAACCAACGTAACTTCTCAAATTCAAATGGTCAGGCTGAATATTTTTATTTGAAAAATTCCGTCGATAAAAGTCCTCGTTGATGGTTGAAATTCGGCTGCCCGTGTCGACTTCGAACTCGACAGGCCGACGATCTACCGATACCTTAATAAGATAAGGTCGATCACCTGTACCGTCCACTTGGATGTTGAAGAAGTCCTCGCTCTCGTCGTCGCTCACGTAATTCTGACGGGCACCTGCACGTCCCTTTTTACACATCACCTTTAAGTGGCCACGCACACCACACACATCACAATTATACTGTGCGAACCGACATCTATCAGCCCGATGCGCCTTGCCGCATCGCCAACAACGCGCGGCTGGGCCAGCAGCGCCGCGAGAGGTCGCGGCACCGCCTTGTCCCGGGCGCGCGGGGCCGCCGCCGCCGCCGCTGCCGCCGCTCCCACGCCTCACGTTCGCCTGATGCAAGCCTTCGCCTGCCGCGCCGCCGCCGCCCACAGCCGCCACGCTGTCGGCCGCCGCCGCCGCCGTGGCGCCGCTGACCTCTGCGTGACGCTCGGCAGCCTCCAGCGCCAGAGCCAGTTCCACCGCCTCCTTATACTTAATGTTCCTCTCGGCAAAAATTCGCGACCGCATCATCTCGTTTGCTAGTCCCGACACGAACTGGTCGCGAAGGTTTTCCTCTAAAGTCGCTCCAAAGTTACAAGTGGTGGCGAGATGTTTAAGTTGTTGTAAATACTCCGTGAGAGATTCGCCGCCATTTTGCCGGCGTAGACGAAAAACATGTCGCTCGGCAATCTCGGATCTTTGCGGCTCCAAGTGATCGGTTACCAGGTTTTCTAACTCTTCAAAAGTTTTTGTTTCTGGATGTGCCGGGGAGCACAAATCACACATAAGTGCATACGTCGCTTCTCCGACCACAGTTATCAACAACGGCACACGAAGTCCCTCCTTGATCTCGTTCAACACAATATACTGTTTTACACGACGAATATAGGCGGGCCATTGCTTGGAACTGAGGTCGAACGGTTCCAGTTTACCAATTGGCATTTTAATGCACTTTGTTTCTATTTACGTACGGAATTACGCGTAAATTCGACTCGTCGCCAGTGGAACGTTCAGTAAAAACACAGAGGTAGGATACTAACTGTTTATTCATAATTAAGTCTACCCACATTCATAATATAGAAAACTACCTTACACGGGTTGTACGGGGTCAACCACCGTACAGTATGTTTACCTGGGCCATCATTATTGCGTCACCCGTTTAGTATGTTCTATCATTTATATTATTGCACTTACGCCGCAATAGTCAGTACGTAATTCGGCGACATACCGTGCGCGTGACTCATAATCCCATATCGTTCATCATACTCTAGTATAAAGTAATCTTAATCTTATATTTGTGGAAACAGACAATACAGTGAATTTATTAACCCTAAACTGACTTTCATCTCTTATTTCATCCTTGAACTATCTATCTTATCTCAACCCCGAACATTGGTCCTTCGAGCCTATTAAAGCGGGACCGACGCGTGTGCATTAGTGCAATTCGTGTGTCCACTAACTGTACAGTGTGAGTGTCTCGCTTGAATCTTGTAACCAGACCCTGGTGAACAAAATTCAGTGAATCAAAACTTTCGCCATCCTGCTGATCCTGTTGAACCTGGTTTAACGAGAGCATCGCATCATCTCATCGCGCTGCTACTCCAGGTTTGTTCTTGCAATCATCGCAAGACAATTTAATCCCCGAAGAAACCCTACAAGTAAGGTATCTTTCTTCTCACCTTTACTATGGCTACTATGGAAGACATTTTAGCTACTCAACAGCAAGTCATTGAAGGCATAGATAGGCTTTACTCTAACTTCAAGAAAGATGGAGCAGAGCGGAAGACCCCCGACTACTTACGTCGACGATTAGAAAGTCTAGAGCAATATTTTACGGAGTTTCATAACAATCATATGAATCTGTTATCCTTTAGTGATCGATCTCATGCGTACTTCACTACCGATCAGTATGATCAAATGAAGGTGAAGTATAGCAATGTTAAAACAGCCATTCAGAGTTATAAGCCCTCCACAGACAGACCTCAAACCCCTGTTTTGAAACCCCCTACTTTTCAACCATCTTCAACATCTCAAACCTCGACCCTATCATCTCAAAATAATCCTCCTATGGATAGCGTAAATATAAAAGACCTCTTGAAGAAGCAAGCTACTAATTTTAGGGCATTTTCAAGAGAAGCTGCTGACATTGATCTCAATCTCATCTCAGAAAAGTGGGAGTTTGAAGACATCTTAAAAACTTTAAAAACTCGTTGGGCAGCTATTGACACCCTACACTGGGAACTGGACAACGAGCTCAACGGCTCCAACGCCCAGTACGACGAGCAATTTTCGAACTACGAGAAATATTATAAAACTTTGAAAAGGGATATTAACCGAAAAATGTGGTCGGTGGCTCATGTTGAGAAATCGACCCCAAAAATGGAAATAGCTACCTTTGAAGGAAGTTATACGTCCTGGATATCTTTCAAAGACCTTTTTTCAGAAACTGTACACAATAATCCATCCTTATCAAACGCCCAAAAAATGCAGTTCCTGAAAAGTAAGATCAAGGGCGAGCCGGAAAAATTAATCCAACATCTTCAAATAAGTTCAGACAACTACCCCGTCTGTTGGAATATACTTACGCATCGCTATGACAATAAGCGTCGTATTTTTATATCTCATCTCAGAAACCTCCTAAATATCCCGACATCCCAACAAAAATCAGCAAGTCACCTCAAACGGATCCACGATACAACGTATGAGAGCGTGAACGCTATAAAAAATCTCGGAATTGATGTATCTACTTGGGATCCCTTCCTCGTATGTATCCTAGCTGAGAAACTAGACCCTGAAACCAACGACGACTATATAGATTCGTTGAAATCTCCAAAGGAGTTGCCAGTATTGGAAGAATTTCTTCGGTTTCTGGAGAATAAGTTTACGTCACTGGAAACTTCACGGAAGAAACAAGAACCCTTCATTCAAAGGTCATCTCAGCCCCAAAACGCATCTTCATCATCTAAAGGCTATCCTAATAGCCAACAATCTCATTCAAAAGGATTTAATTATCGTTTTAAACAAAATAATAACACTTCAAATCATACCTATTCGACAAACCAGGTCATTTCGCAATCGTCAAAGTCCAATTGGAAAAATAACGAAAGACGTAATCAATGTTGTATTTGCAATGCTAGCGATCATCGCATACAAAACTGCCAAAAGCTAGCAAAAATGCATCCATCGGCCCGTAGAAACGCAATCGCAAATTTGAACCTTTGTGTCAACTGTTTGCACTATCACGAAGGTAGAAAATGCCTTTCGGAAGTAAAGTGTAAAGAGTGCAATAAAGACCACAATACGATTCTACATGAATGTTTTACGTCAAGAAATGCTAACTTGGATACGTCGCGATCGGGGCCGAACACGGCCGCTATTACGAAATCTCCACCTCAGCAAGATATGAACGCATTAGTATCTATGCAAAATGATCCCACAGAAATACTCCTCGCGACAGCAATTATCAAGGTTCAAGCAGCTGATGGATCTTACGAAAGAATGAGAGCTCTTCTAGATCAGGGATCTCAGACCTCAATCATTACTGAACGAGCTGCACAGCTCCTAAACCTGCGTCGGCAAAAATGCACTGGACTTATCTCTGGAATCGGAAACAATGAAAATAGCTGCAAGGGCATGATCTCTATTAAGTGTATGTCGTTAATTAATGACTTTACTTTCGAATCCGATGTATTTATAATGAAAAGACTAGTCAAGAATTTGCCTAGTCATACATTCACTAAACCCAACTGGCCAACTCTTAACCAAATAACCCTAGCTGATCCTGAATTCTACAAAAGTAGGCCAGTTGATATCTTATTCGGCGCTGACGTTTATTCCCAAATACTATTGGATGGTATCTGCCGTTCCGAGGGAAGGTTACCCATTGCCCAGCAGACACAGCTGGGATGGATCCTAAGCGGTAACTGTAAAACACTTCAGTGCAATGTGATCCTAAACAATCTCACCGATATCCAACAGTTCTGGGAAATGGAGGATATTCGCGAACCTTTATCAATATCTCAAGAGGATCAGGCTTGCATCGACCTTTTTCAATCCTCAACCTCAAGGCGCGAAGACGGCAGCTATGTCGTAAAAATACCCTTTAAAGACAATTTTGAAGAAAAGTTAGGTGAGTCTAAAAATAAATCAATTGCGCAATTCTTTCAAATAGAAAGGAAACTAATTAAGCAACCAGACTTGGCACGTGATTATAAATTGTTTATGTCCGAGTATTTAGAGCTCGGGCATATGATCCCCGTTGCAACACATGTCAACGTAACCCCAGATTGCTACCTTTCGCATCATGGCGTACTTCGAGCAGAGTCATTAACTACGAAATTACGAGTTGTCTTTAATGCCTCTGCAAAAACCTCAACAGGTCACAGCCTCAACGATCTTATGTGCAGGGGGCCGAACCTGCAGCAAGATCTCTTAAGTCTCATCCTAAAATGGAGACAGTTTAAATACGGATTCACAGCCGATATTGAAAAGATGTTCCGTAACATTTGGCTACATCCTGATCATCAAAAGTTCCAGAAAATAATTTGGAGAAATCATCAATCCCAACCTTTGCAAGAATATCAGCTAGCGACTGTCACCTATGGTACCAAGGCCGCACCTTTCCTGGCCATGATGACACTGAAACAACTTGCCATCGATGAAAGGCCAAATTATCCCAATAGTAGCGCCCCAGATATCTTAGAATCCTCTTTTTACATGGATGATCTCATGCATGGAGCTCATACCGCGACAGCTGCTAAACATCTCAAAGCAGAGATGACAAACCTTCTTAAGTCAGGCGGCTTAAATCTTAGGAAATGGCGCTCGAACTTGACGGAACTTTTAGACGATCATATTAATCCTCAAGATGAAGAATTTCACTTTAAACAGCCAGAATCTACAAAGACTTTAGGTCTCCGCTGGAATCCAAAAGAAGACTACTTTATCTTTCATCCACTAGAAATTACCACAGAAGGCATCCCAACAAAACGACAATTCTTGTCTGAAATCTCAAAAATCTTTGACCCCTTGGGCTGGCTGTCACCAGTCACCCTTACCCCCAGTTACCTCAATACAATCCTGAAAAGAATCTTGAACCCATCCTATATAAAACAAATGAAGATCTCAGAAAGAAAAGGATAGTGAACGCTATTACTGCTGACTCTAGCAATTCCATTATAAAACAATTATTAGAGAAATACAGCAGTTACAAAAAAACCATTCGAGTCTTAGCATATGTAAACAAATTCAACGATATCTTGATTTACAAAAAGAAGCGGGAAAACTATCTTACTCTGCATGACCTCAAACGTGCGACGGAAATGTTAATAAAACATGTGCAGCAAGAATACTTTTTCAAGGAAATAACTCAACTTGAAAAAGGGGAATCCTTAAGCAAAAAAAGCCAGATCTTAAATCTCAATCCTATCTTAGACGGCCACGGAGTACTCCGCGTCGGTGGACGGCTAAAACATTCGAGTCTAGATCCCGAAATGAAGCATCCCATTATCATCCCAAATCAAACTAAATTAGCTGATCTTATAATAGACGAATCCCATAAATTAGTATTCCATGGCGGAGTGAAAATGACGTGTGGATTTATACGACAAAAATATTGGATAATTGGAGGAAACCGCGCTACCAAAAAACGATTAAGAACGTGCGTAAAGTGTAGGAGACACGATCCTATTCTAAAACATCAACTCATGGGTGATTTGCCTCCATCCAGATTAAACCCTAGTAGACCCTTTTATCATACCGGAATTGACTACACTGGACATATTTTGGTGAAAGCGAACAAAGGTCGCGGCATCAAAACAGATAAAGGATACGTTGCAGTATTCATATGTATGGTTACAAAGGCTATACATTTAGAACTCGTATCTGATCTCACAGCGTCAGCGTTTATTGCAGCGCTCAGACGTATGTCAGCCAGAAGAGGAGTTCCCGGGCACATCTACAGTGATCGAGGAACTAACTTCATTGGAGCCAACAAGATCCTAAAACAAGAAACCTTAGAAATCTCAGAAGTCTTATCAAGCCAAGAAACATTAGCCAACATCGCAGAAATGAACATCGAGTGGCATTTTAATGCTCCGTCATGGCCTTCTGCTGGCGGACTTTGGGAAGCTGCGGTGAAAAGTTTAAAACATCACCTTAAGCGTGTTGTTGGTGAACAAAAACTCACCTACGAAGAATATAGCACCCTCCTGTCTCAACTCGAGGGTTGTTTAAACTCTCGACCACTTTGCCCTTTGAAAGAAGATCCCGAGGACATGGACTTTTTAACCCCGGCACACTTTCTTGCAAGTGGGCCTACCTTAACGATCTTTGAAACAGAAAATGATCTTAGGACTCGGTGGCACTTGGTACAAAAAATCTATAGAGATATTTGGACCCAGTGGAAAAATGAATATCTCTCACAGCTATCCATTAGAGCTAAATGGAAACAATCTCAAAGGAATCTCAGTCTCAACGATATTGTTATCATCAAAGATGAAAACCTCCCGCCTGGGAAGTGGGCTCTAGGGCGTGTAGTAGAACTGCATCCTGGTTCGGACGGACACGTCAGAGTCGTCACCCTTAAAACCAAAAATGGTTTCCTAAAACGGCCTGTTGTTAAGCTATCTCTATTACCAGCGAACAGAGACAATAATCCTCCTAGTGAAACAAAGGTTAAAGATGAAGCACCAAGGAAGAAAAATCTCAAGCGTATCTCCTTCTCGACTATAGCTATGTCAGTAACGCTATTCTTATTGTCACTAATTAACTTATCTCAAGCATCCTATAGTTTTACCCCATTGACCAACAACAGCGTTTATTTCGATAAAATCTCCAACATGCATCTTATTAGAGACGATTGGCGTTTAATTGTTTATTATGACACATATCCCTACAAAGAAGGCACGTCGGCACTCGAGAAGTATATCAATTATCTTGAAACATTATGCTCTACTATTAAAGAACACACACCTTGCGACGGTATCATCTTACAAATCGAGCACGAGTTCGAAGAAATCAAACATTATGATAGTATGTTGACAATGAATGAATCATTTGTAACTGGAGACGAGCGGCGGCGCCGGCGTCGTGGTTTAATAGACGGAGTAGGCTACGTCGCAAACAGCTTGTTTGGCGTGCTGGATCAGCGTTTTGCGGAGAAATACGCACGAGACATCGACCTTTTGAAAGAAAATGATAAACATTTGTATAACCTCTGGAAAAACCAAACCTCAATCGTGGAAGCCGAATTTAATCTTATGAAAAGAATGGAGAAAGCTGCGAGCAAACATCATAAATCGATAAATCAAAAGCTTAACTACCTTAAAGAATCCTATCAAGATCTACAACGCAATGTACAGAACATGACTTTAGTTATCGATTTCTTAGCATCTGCTATGACGACGAATAACTTACTGTATAGCCTCAGGAAAATACAAGACTCCATTCTTGACACAGTAACTAATATTTACAATGGAAAATTGGACTTCCATCTGATATCTCCTAAACAGCTGAGAACGGAATTAAGCTCTATATCAGCACATATCCCCAAAGACATGGCACTTCCTGTCAACCATTTGAATCTCAAAGATCTCTACAACTTGATAAAAGTGCGGACTAAGTACTATAGTACGTACTTGATCATTGAAATAAGAATACCCCTCATCGAAAGAGACCTTTACGAAATCTTTAACCTCATTCCAGTCCCACGATTATTGAACCACGACATGATACATGTGCAAGTTATCTCAAGTTTTGCTGCTATTAACCTCAAAAAGGACTCATTCGTAACCCTTACTGAGGCTGATCTCCAGTCTTGTATAAGACAAAATCCTGAGATGATTTTATGTCATACAAAAAACCCTATAAGTATTTTAAAAGATGATCACAGCTTGTGTGAAACGATCCCACCCACAAGAACCTGTAAAACTATTAGAACCCCATGTAAAAACAGTTGGAAGGAATTAACAGCCGATAATAAATATTATTACTTCTGTTGCAATGAATGCAACTTTAAACTCCTATGTGACGGCGAAATAAACGCCGTTAAATTGATGAATGCAGGTCTGTTGAATGTGCAGGAAGGCTGTATGATAAAGACGGACAATTTCGTTGTACACTCTAATAATAGGCTGTCTAGCAAAATGAGTATTGGTGCAAGAATTATTGCGCCACAAATATCACCTATTAATCATATATTCAACATATCTATCCCTGAATCTCCCGAAATCCTAATAACTCTGAAATATTGCGACAATTTGAAGATATACAGAAAAAGATTGAGATCATGAAACAGACTGAATCATGGAGTGATAAAATATCCTATCACGACGTGCATCTTTATAGCGTCTTGTATGCTCTAATCTTTGGAATCCTGATAACTGCGGCGGTATACTGTTGGCGGCGTCACAGGCGGTCAACACGTCGAGAACCCTCGGTGCCTGACGGAGAGGCATCTACTGCGATCTCTTCACATCCCGGAAATGAGAGTGTTATAAGTGAGTGTAGTGCAGTTAGGGAAAAAAGGCAATCTTTAATCAAAGTGAAAAGTGAAGTGAGTGAGTGTTGTGATCTTAGGGAAAAAGGTCAATTTAGTAAATCCATGAAAAGTAATCCCAAAGCTCTTATTAAATCTAGCGAGTGTTTACAAACAGAAGATAGGGCCTCGTCCCCTGTTTTTCGCGTATTTTCCCTTCCTGATCTAAGATAAGTAGTTGCTAGACTACTTGTAATTGTTCGAAATATTGTTAATCACTCACTACTAATCTTCATCCCTGTCATATAGTTGATAAGTTGAATATTGTTCATCATCTTGTAAAACTCATCTCCATTTTTATCCTACTAACCTCTATCTTTGCCCCCGGGAGCATGTACGGGGTCAACCACCGTACAGTATGTTTACCTGGGCCATCATTATTGCGTCACCCGTTTAGTATGTTCTATCATTTATATTATTGCACTTACGCCGCAATAGTCAGTACGTAATTCGGCGACATACCGTGCGCGTGACTCATAATCCCATATCGTTCATCATACTCTAGTATAAAGTAATCTTAATCTTATATTTGTGGAAACAGACAATACAGTGAATTTATTAACCCTAAACTGACTTTCATCTCTTATTTCATCCTTGAACTATCTATCTTATCTCAACCCCGAACACGGGTGACACTTCAAGAAACTGCGTTACGCTCCGCTCACGTTATGCGCTCACAATGAGAGCGAGTGAGAGGCACGCGTCCCTTCCACTCGGGCATGGTTAGCCCGCCTAAGAGCGAGAGAGACAGACATAAAAAGTGAAAGGCACGCGTCCCTTCTACTCGAGCACAGTTAGCCCGCCTAAGAGCGAGAGAGACAGAGCGAGAGAGAGAGAGAGTGAGAGAGATAGGCATACACACCGGTTCATGTCTTGCACTTTTTTAAATATAATTCTTTGTATAAATAAATGTTTTAAATTGTTACTATTCTTTCATCCTTCTTCCTACTATACGAATGAATATTCACATTAAAATTATTTTACCACTCAAAGTCGTTGTCACGTAAAACTTTCGCCCGTATACCGACTTTACAGGCAACCAATTTTTTTGGTATATTTTCATTTGAATAACGTTCACAAGATATAATAAACTCAAAACTCACTCAAACTCAAAGCATTTATTTCAATTAGACCATTACGGCACTTTTGAAAGTCAAAAATACAAAAAAGAAAATCAAAGCTACAGTCCCAGTCACAAGGCATAATAACTTGAGAAAGTACTGTAGTTGCCCATTCCCTAGCGTAGATCTCTATGGAGAAGAACGGGCAAGAAACTCCATGGACACTCTTTTAAAATCAAAATATTGTTACAAAATCTTGGTTACATCATTAATTTTGAGATTATACATATATGTGAGAACGATGTAGAAAGACGTGCACACTAAGAGCATCCAGAGTAAAAGATTAGATCAAAAATTTATGAATAAAGTAATTAAAATGAACCTTGGCAGCTAAGAGATGACCAGTCCCAACTGACAGCGCCCGTTCACAGACATGACGCATGTACCGACGCCATTCAACTCAACCATATTGAAGGGAACTAAATGACCCGACACACCCGCCACCATCAGCGAAACATCTAAGTGAGCATGACATTCTCTCAGTCACCAAGGCATATTCAAGTCAATGAAAGATAAATAAATGTAAATGGTGGCTGAACAGTACAAAGTACTCACACATGTGCTGTGCGATTATATAATACTAAGAACTGGAATCTATACAATGCAAGTATATTTTTACAATCTTCTGCAGCTTCCACAATACATTAACATGGGAATCAATTCTTCATCTTCTTCTTTACGTGACGATGGACTCAAATAATGCCCGACCAGTACAAACAATTAGTTTGCCCCCCCCCCCCCCCTATGGTTGTGGAGCAGGACCAGCATTTAGCCAAGCATTTTTATCATCAATGTAATCCCCCAACTTATAATATGCTTGCCTACATAGTGTGCGTTTTATACAAGATTTAAATTTCGTCTCATTCAGTTGAAGAATGTGGGGAGGTATTTTATTGTAACATTTCAAACAGTAGCCCATGAAAGATGATAAACATGAGTTATACCAACTGTTGATATAATTTCTTTAGATATAACTTTTATATTTACGTTCTAAGGGTCCCGGGTTCGAATCCCGGTAGGAGCAAATGTTTGTGTGATGAGCATGGACATTTGTTTCCTAGTCATGGATGTTTATATGTATAATAAGTATGTATTTACAAACAAAAAGTATATATGTAGTATATCAACTATCTGGTGTCCACGACACAAGCCTCGTTGCTTAGTGTGGCACTAGGTGGCGCTGTGTGTAATGTCCAGCGATATTTATTTGTTTCATCCACCAAGTTCTGAACGCACCTTTTTTGACGTTTGACAGATTACGTTTCGTGGTCTGTGGTGCGATGACGTTTTGCTTGTCAGTGCAATTTTAGTTGAAAAGATGGTCGCTCCGTGCTTGTAATTTTGGTACACGCTGTCGCGTAGTTATTGGTTGAAAACTTTGAGTTATTGTTAATCCGATACCATCTTGATCGGTGTTTGATATTTTGTTGATAATTGAGTGAAAATTGAGAAATCTCGCCATTTTGGGTCTTGACCGCGAGTGATTTTTTGGTTATGTCCGGCCTGTTTGTGTCATTTGAACGCCGGTAATTTCCTAAATTCAGTGTTGGACTATTACATCCCCGATTGGGTTAGCAAACCGGGATAAAATTCAGTTGGACATTGGTGAGGGTTGCCACGTGTGTGATGGGAAGGTTTGTCCAGAAAGACGTCGGTACGCGCTGGGCGTCCATGGAACCGTCGTAATCTCACATAACTACACATACACCACACAAACCACAGTTATACTTACACCCCACCCAGATAAGACGGAACCAGGGACTACGTCACATCACCGGTACCAACGTGATGGTAAGTGTATTGAATAGTTGTTTTTCCTTTGTCAATTTGGACAAATATATTTTGATTAGGGCTCCGCGTAATCGCGGACATCGTGAGTCTGTTTGTGCAGTCTCACACATCTGGTAGCAGAGCGTGGTTTAATTGTTAAATTCACCACTTATTGTTGAGTTAAAAGTATTGAGAAGTCTGATTTGTTGCCGTCAGCCTGACTCAAATTAACATAGATTGTTTGACATAATATATTATGATATGTAGTGTCCCTTGTGGTTTGTACTTTAATTTGCTATTGTATAAACAAGGTATTGCAGTCGGATTTGAACTTGTAATAATTCAAACTAAGTTTTATTATTTGGTTTAAATTGTAGTTGGGTCCGGGAAAATTATTCCTGTTGTTTATTTAATTGAATTGAATTTGTTTATTTGATATTTGTCCCAATGGCTTCATTGAAAGCTGTAAACCAAGCCATTGGTGGATTGACCTCACAGCTAAGATGGTTTGCCTCAGCTGCTGCGACCGCTGAGCGTCGAGACCTGGAAGAGGCCACGCTTGCCCGGTATGAGCAGTTGAATGCGAGATTGAGTGCGGTTGACACTTTGTTTGCTCGCTTCAATGAAGTGATTTTGGACTTGGACCTGGAAACATTGGGTCAAGCAGCCCGTGATAAGGTTGTTGCGGATTATGACCAGATGTTGAACCTGGGTGACATAATAAGTATGCGCGCCAGGAAAATTTTGAAGAGTCGGGACCCTGCCCAGGTCAAAACAGAGACCTCTGTTGTTGCAGGCCCTGGACTTTTGGGTAGACTGCCTACCCTGGAGCTGCCACATTTTGACGGTCATTTGGACCACTGGTTAAGCTTCAGGAACCTGTTTGACAGTTTGGTTGATGCGCGCTCTGACCTCCGACCGGCCCAGAAGTTGGCTTATTTGTTGTCAGCCCTAGGAGGTGAGGCTCGAGCCTTGGTGCAGCACTTGCCGGTGACCGACTCGGCCTATCCCACTGCTCTGGAACTTCTATCCCGACGGTACCAGAACAAACGTTGCCTGGCTGATGTCCATATTGACCAGATCTTGGGGTTGCCGGCCATCACCAGAATGTCAGCGTTGCGTGCTGACCTTTTGAATCCGTTGCTTGCAGCAACCAACGCCTTGAAACGATTGGAGTTGCCGGTGGACTATTGGTCCTATTTCTTGGTACACTTAGTGTTGCAGCGGCTTCCTTCAGATTTGAGGTCCCGTTTTGAGCAGAAGTATGGTGGGGATAGTGCCACCCATCTTCCCCCCTTTGAGGACCTCGTCAAATTTTTGGAGGATGAGTGTCGTTTCCTCGACAACGCCCGTGGTGCCACGGGGTCAAGCCAACCGCCCTCTCGGCCGAGGGCCCAGGGACGGACTAGGACTGTCGGGCCTGGTGATAGCCGCCCTGCCCCCCGTTTTGGTGGCACCCAGAGTAATCTTGTTTGCGGCTATTGTAAGGCCACGGGACATGGCGTACCAACTTGCGCGGCCTTCTTGGAGTTGCACGTGAGTGCCCGCCGCCGAGTTGCCAATGCACGCCGTCTGTGCTTTTCGTGTTTGGGGAATCATTTTCATCGGGATTGCCCCAACCCCCGCCCTTGTTCAATTTGTAGGGGCTCACATCTTGAAGTTTTGTGCGCCAATGCGAACCGCTCTGTCAGACCAGCCTCTGATGGGGGTTCGCGCAGGGGGGGGTATGATGGAGATGAGCACCGGGCTTCTCGCTCGCCGGATCAGAGTCGGGGAGGGGCCTGCAACTTTGACCGCCGCACTCCACCCCCCGCGCCAGTTGATCGGGAGACGCGCGACCGCCGATTGACCTCCCCTCGTGAAGGCGACTATGCAGCTGCTGGTAGGCGACGTTGGCCAGACCAGCACCGCCTTCCCTCCCCTCCGTTGGTGGAACGTCCCCGTTTGGAGACGCGCCCCCCGCCACTCAGGCGTCAAGTGAGATATGCCCCTCCAGCGATGGCGCGCGGCTCGGGACATCGCGCGGATGAGGAGTTTGACTACTATCCTCATCGGGATAGACCCCAGCCTGGATGCGGCGATCGGTCGCCGCCCAGGCATTACTAGGAAATTGGCGCCTGTCCCGCTAACGTACCTCCCCAGATCGACACGGTTTTGTTGCCAACGGCATCGGTCAGGGTCTGGGGACCCACGGGGGACTCTGTTGTGGTCCGTGCCATTTTGGACACGGGAGCCCAGGGTTGCCTTTTGTCGTCTTGGTTAGCGGGTTGGGTGAGCCTGGATGTCCGTGCCTTTTCAGGCACGATTAATGGAATAGGCGAAACACCTATCCCGACTGTTGAGGGACAAACCTTATTTGGGCTCACTCCTGTGAGTTGTTTGGACCCTAAGTTTTTTCCTTCGGCTATTGTTCTGACGAGTATTTTGGGCTGTCATCCCCAACGTCAGCTGTCGCCTGATATTGTCCGGTTGACGTCAGGCCTGGATTTGGCTGACCGCCGGTTTGATTCCCCTAATACAGCTCATTTGATATTGGGTTCCGATGTACTAGGGAGAATATTGTTGGGTAATGTGAAAGTCTTGCAGCCGAACGGTTTGGTGGCTGTCTCGACCATCTTTGGCTTTGCGGTGATGGGCCCAGTGTTGAAGGCTGCCCCTCCACCTGAGCCTGATTGTGCACCCCCTTTGGTGGGGACCGGATTGGCTGACTCGCCCCGAGGATGATTGGCCTCGAACGCCAATTTTGATGTCGGATCCTTTGCCCGGGCTTAAGGTGCTCGCTGTTGGGACGAAGGACCCTCCGTTTGATCCGGATATTTTGTTGAATCGATACAGCTCCCTCGACAAATTGTTGAACGTTACCTCGTGGATCAGGCGTTTCGGTCACAATGCTAGGAATCCAGGGGACAAGCGCCTGTCACCGGTTCTCTCTCCTCAAGAGCGACAGGAGTCACTCCTCCTGTGGGTTCGCTCTGTGCAGGCCGTACACTTTGAGAAGGAGATCGAGACCTTGAAGTCCGGTAGAGTTAAGTTGTCGGGAGCCGTTAGTAAGTTGAACCCCTTTTTGGATGAAACGGGTCTTTTGCGTGTTGGAGGACGGTTGAGGCACTCTAGCCTTCCTTATGGGGTCCGTCACCCCCTTTTGTTGCCCAAGGCGGGCCATTTGATTAAATTGTTGGTGACTGATCGTCACATTAAGAACTCGCACGCCGGTTGCAATGCGCTGTTGGCCATTCTGCAGCGAGAGTTTTGGATTTTGTCGGCTCGTCGTACCATTCGTAGCATCGTCTTCCGTTGCATACCGTGCTATCGGACTAAGGCCCCAACGATGCAGCCCCAGATGGGAGACTTGCCTGCTGATCGTGTCAATGAGGCGAGGCCCTTTGCAGGTGTTAGAGTTTGAGTATATAACTATGTAGATATGTAACTAGATGTATTTAAATATTTAATGTTCGTGACTTATTAGGTATAAAATATAAACAATCAAAATCAAAATCAAAGCATTTATTTCAAGTAAGCCAGTTACAGGCACTTTTGAATTGTCGAAACAAAGATGAAAATTAAATGTAGCTACAGTCCCAGTCACAAGACATAAAAACTGTGAAAGTACTGTAGTTGCCCATTCCCTAGCGTAGATCTCTATGGAGAAGAACGGGCAAGAAACTCCATGGACACTCTTTTAAATCAGAATATGGTTACAAAACACAATGGAATACAATGGGATTCACTTCATAATAACATTATATTTACCTCGTAGTATATAACAATTAACCGTAGTAGTGTATATAACACAACGTTACGTAGCAATATATCGACCATACCTAATAAACAACACACATAATAATAACATAATAATAACATAATAATAACCACAATCATCTTCATTATCTTGTTATAATGAAGATGATTGTGATTCACCTTCATTATCACAATCATCATTTTATCACAATCGTCGTTTTATCACAATCATCAATTTATCACATCATCATCATTTTATCACAATCGTCGTTTTATCACAATCTTCATCACATCATCATCATTTTATCACAATCGTTATCATTTTATCACAATCATTATCATTTTATCACAATCATTATCATTTTATCACAATCATTATCATTTTATCACAATCATTATCATTTTATCACAATATTAATCTAACCTAAACTAACACAATCACCATCGTCGTTATTCACAATCACTAACACAATCACCATCGTCGCACTATCACAATCTCCATCGTCGCACTATCACAATCACCATCGTCGTTATCACAATCACCATCATCGTTATCACAATCACCATCATCGTTATCACAATCACCATCATCGTTATCACAATCACCATCATCGTTGTCACAATCACCATCATCGTTGTCACAATCACCATCATCGTTGTCACAATCACCATCATCGTTGTCACAATCACCATCATCGTTGTCACAATCACCATCATCGTTGTCACAATCACCATCATCGTTGTCACAATCACCATCATCGTTGTCACAATCACTATCATCGTTATCTCAATCACCATCATCGTTATCACAATCACTATCATCGTCATCACGACAAATCAACAATATAATCAGAATAGTATTATCAACCATAATCAAAATAATGTCATACCTTAGATGTTAACGCCCCAAAAGTCGTAGAGCGACTGAACCCGCTCCAATGAGGCTCCGCTCTTTTATACCCGTTAACAAATAAGTATGATTCACAAGTGACCGTTGAGTCAAATCAGTGTTTGACTTGTACACAAATAAGTTTGTTATTTAATTAATTCATTTTAACAATTGATTAGACAAAATAAAACAGATAATATTTGCATTTATAGGTATTTCAAGTATTTATGTATTTAATACTAGACACATAATAATTTAATTTATCTAACACGGCCATACTGATAAGTACTTCGCTCTCGAAGTACAAACACAATATTCTTATTATATATAGGTACATTTTATTAACATAATATCAGTAATCGTTTCATAGTAATCATGCTATAATCAATAATCAGACCTTACTGGGCAGACCAAACCCCCGCAATCAGTGAAGCTTAATCACCCGCAGCCAGTGAATGTCATACCACAGCTAAGGTTTTAATCCATAATACAATCATATCTTAAATTAATATTATAATATGGTATAATCAATAATCAGACCTTACTGGGCAGACCAAACCCCCGCAGTCAGTGAAGCTTAATCACCCGCAGCCAGTGAATGTCATACCACAGCTAAGGTTTTAATCCATAATACAATCATACCTTAAATTAATATTATAATAAACCTTCTACTACAACGTTTTGCTCAGTCCACTCTCCGGGCCATAGGCGATTTTTTTTTTTGCAACTATTAAATTCCTTATATTTTCAATACCCCTTAATGAGAATCTGTCATTATCTAATATGTTCATAATTTCGTAAGGTCCCTTAAATTTTGCTGTTAGTTTGTCATGTCGCCTATGGTCTTGATTTACATAAATGGTGTCACCTACGCTATAACTTATGTTATCTCTACGCGTTTGGTCAAAGCGGTTTTTGAATTTATCGGCAACAATTTTAAGACGTTGATGTGCTAACTGACGATCAGCCGTTACGTCAATAATTATATTATCATCTTGTATTACCTCATCTAATCTAGCTTGTATACACGGGATGTTAGAGTTTCTGCCAATAAGCAGCCTAATAGGTGAAAAGCCAGTTGATTGTTGTACAGTAGTGTTTAAGGACAATTGGACCTTCCACAAAACGCTCGGCCAGTCTGACACATCAGTACAAGAAGAGCTGTTCTATATTTTAGTTCAAAGAAAATCATCTAATCGGACCACTGCTAAAATTGGTTCTTCTATCGGAAATTACTATAGGAGTTCCAAATAAGGTAGTGACATCTCATTAAAACTGGTACTAATTCTTGGGCATTAAGATTTTGAAAAAAATACTGTATATTATTAACATAATTAAAACCACTTTTATATTTATCGAGATATAAATCTTTGCTTTTAGATTTCCTACTTTGTCAATTTGATGCTAAATAAGAGTGAGAGGATATGTGCCTCTATCAATAATTTATCAAAGGATCTATAATCGGCGTAAAGTCTCAGACTGTTATCTCTTACTAAAACCACGTGACATCTATTAACCTCTTTCACACCATGGTGCCAAGTTTTTTTTTTTTTTTTTTTTTTTAACTGACAAAGCTTTATTATGCGAAAGTGAATTAATATTGATTTTAACTTAGCCGTTTGGATATTACAATTATTTAGCATGGAGCAAGCTGTTTACGTGTAAGTCTACATAGCTATGAGCTTTCCTCCAATTTCTACTTTCTTCACAATCTGTAAGAATTTCTACCAGATAAGATTATAATTAATTATAAACAACGAATACATCAAGTTCTATAAATAAACATCTTAATAAGGCTGAAGTCAATCCCACTTCTGATGTTAGAGTTTGAGTATATAACTATGTAGATATGTAACTAGATGTATTTAAATATTTAATGTTCGTGACTTATTAGGTATAAAATATAAACAATCAAAATCAAAATCAAAGCATTTATTTCAAGTAAGCCAGTTACAGGCACTTTTGAATTGTCGAAACAAAGATGAAAATTAAATGTAGCTACAGTCCCAGTCACAAGACATAAAAACTGTGAAAGTACTGTAGTTGCCCATTCCCTAGCGTAGATCTCTATGGAGAAGAACGGGCAAGAAACTCCATGGACACTCTTTTAAATCAGAATATGGTTACAAAACACAATGGAATACAATGGGATTCACTTCATAATAACATTATATTTACCTCGTAGTATATAACAATTAACCGTAGTAGTGTATATAACACAACGTTACGTAGCAATATATCGACCATACCTAATAAACAACACACATAATAATAACATAATAATAACATAATAATAACCACAATCATCTTCATTATCTTGTTATAATGAAGATGATTGTGATTCACCTTCATTATCACAATCATCATTTTATCACAATCGTCGTTTTATCACAATCATCAATTTATCACATCATCATCATTTTATCACAATCGTCGTTTTATCACAATCTTCATCACATCATCATCATTTTATCACAATCGTTATCATTTTATCACAATCATTATCATTTTATCACAATCATTATCATTTTATCACAATCATTATCATTTTATCACAATCATTATCATTTTATCACAATATTAATCTAACCTAAACTAACACAATCACCATCGTCGTTATTCACAATCACTAACACAATCACCATCGTCGCACTATCACAATCACCATCGTCGTTATCACAATCACCATCATCGTTATCACAATCACCATCATCGTTATCACAATCACCATCATCGTTATCACAATCACCATCATCGTTATCACAATCACCATCATCGTTATCACAATCACCATCATCGTTGTCACAATCACCATCATCGTTGTCACAATCACCATCATCGTTGTCACAATCACCATCATCGTTGTCACAATCACCATCATCGTTGTCACAATCACCATCATCGTTGTCACAATCGCCATCATCGTTGTCACAATCACCATCATCGTTGTCACAATCACTATCATCGTTATCTCAATCACCATCATCGTTATCACAATCACTATCATCGTCATCACGACAAATCAACAATATAATCAGAATAGTATTATCAACCATAATCAAAATAATGTCATACCTTAGATGTTAACGCCCCAAAAGTCGTAGAGCGACTGAACCCGCTCCAATGAGGCTCCGTTCTTTTATACCCGTTAACAAATAAGTATGATTCACAAGTGACCGTTGAGTCAAATCAGTGTTTGACTTGTACACAAATAAGTTTGTTATTTAATTAATTTATTTTAACAATTGATTAGACAAAATAAAACAGATAATATTTGCATTTATAGGTATTTCAAGTATTTATGTATTTAATACTAGACACATAATAATTTAATTTATCTAACACAGGCGTAGGAACGGACTTTGCTGGTCCCTTTTCGATAAAGACGTCTACCCTTCGCAATAGTAAAATTGTCAAGGCTTATTTGTGCGTATTTGTCTGCCTGTCAACTAAGGCAGTGCACTTGGAGCTGGTATCCTCCCTCTCGACGGAGGCCTTTGTGGCAACTTTGGATAGATTTACGTCTCGCCGTGGGTTACCTTCTCTGATCAGGTCCGATTGCGGTACCAACTACAAGGGTACAAGTAACTATTTGAAGGAAGTGTATGACTTTCTTAATGAGAGCCAGGTTGACATTGGTAACAAATTGGCCCGTCGAGGGGTCACTTGGTTGTTTGACCCGCCAGCCTGCCCCCATTGGAGGGGTATTTTTGAGGCCGCGGTGAAAGCGGCAAAGGGACTCTGGCGGAGATTGTTGGGAGACACCGTTCTCACCTTTGAGGAATTAGCTACGGTATTTTGTCGCATTGAAGCGGTACTAAATTCGCGTCCATTGTGCCCGCTCTCTTCGGACCCTAACGATTTGGAGGCTCTAACCCCGGGCCATTTCTTGATTGGACAGCCACTTGTCGCTCTGCCTGAGTACCCTTTTGTTGATGTGAGCCAAAATCGGCTATCGCGGTTTCAGTTGGTGCAACAGCTCACTCAGAGCTTTTGGAAGCGTTGGAGCTTAGAGTATCTGCACATCCTCCAGCAGCGCGTCAAGTGGACTGATAAAACTCATCCGCCCAAGATAGGAGACCTCGTCCTTATTAAGGATGCCAACCTTAAGCCTCTGTATTGGCGCCGGGGGCGCATTCTCAATTTGGTGGCTGGCACCGACGGGGTACCTCGTTTTGCTGAGGTTTTAGTGGATGGATCGGTTATGAAGAGAGCGGTCGCCACCTTGTCAAGACTGCCAATTGATTAGCGGACGGGACGGCTCGTCCGGGGGGGGTAGATGTTTCATCCACCAAGTTCTGAACGCACCTTTTTTGACGTTTGACAGATTACGTTTCGTGGTCTGTGGTGCGATGACGTTGTGCTTGTCAGTGCAATTTTGGTTGAAAAGATGGTCGCTCCGTGCTTGTAATTTTGGTACACGCTGTCGCGTAGTTATTGGTTGAAAACTTTGAGTTATTGTTAATCCGATACCATCTTGATCGGTGTTTGATATTTTGTTGATAATTGAGTGAAAATTGAGAAATCTCGCCATTTTGGGTCTTGACCGCGAGTGATTTTTTGGTTATGTCCGGCCTGTTTGTGTCATTTGAACGCCGGTAATTTCCTAAATTCAGTGTTGGACTATTACATCCCCGATTGGGTTAGCAAACCGGGATAAAATTCAGTTGGACATTGGTGAGGGTTGCCACGTGTGTGATGGGAAGGTTTGTCCAGAAAGACGTCGGTACGCGCTGGGCGTCCATGGAACCGTCGTAATCTCACATAACTACACATACACCACACAAACCACAGTTATACTTACACCCCACCCAGATAAGACGGAACCAGGGACTACGTCACATCACCGGTACCAACGTGATGGTAAGTGTATTGAATAGTTGTTTTTCCTTTGTCAATTTGGACAAATATATTTTGATTAGGGCTCCGCGTAATCGCGGACATCGTGAGTCTGTTTGTGCAGTCTCACACATTATTTATTATTATTTATTTATTTATTATTATATACTCTAAAACTCATTTCATATAACGTTATTGGATATCTATCTATCTATCATGGGGTTTTGGTTTCCGCACTTAATCCTTAAAGTGGACCGTTGTGCGTGAGCCATGGTGGCCGTTTACTCCAACCAGCCCACCTCCCTCCAAAAGCAGATCAAACTTCCCGGTCTTCTCAGGACATCCGCAAGTTATCTAGGTGTTCCCAGGGTCTCCTCGCGAATCTTGATAACGCCGGTGCACTCAAGGAGCACATGCACCACCGTTTCCTCCGCCTCCATGCATGCTCTGCACAGGGGACTGTCAGTGATTCCTAGGGTATGGAAGTGTTTATTCAGTGAGCAGTGTCCAGTGATGGTCCCCGCCACCAGTCGTAGGCTATCTCTGTCCAGGCGCAGAAGGCGCCTGGTCAGCTTTGTGTCCAGGGATGGCATAGCTAGTAGCTAGTTATTGGATATAACGTTTATTTAATCGAAAATCGTTAGAAATATCGTTTAAAATATATAATATTGTTATAACGTTTATTTAATCGAAAAGCGTGACAGAAACGAATCGCTGCAAAACCACCTCCACGTAGTCTTGTATGCCCTACCCCTAGTGTTATTTAAAATCGCGTAGGCGCGGAGGGGCGAGGCGGCCCGCGAGCTGAGGAGCAGGTCTGTGGTTCTAACACTCGGTGAGCGTGAACCATATCTGCGACGATAAGCTCGCATGGGACCGCCGGAGCCCCACAGCGTCGTACCGTGACAGAAACCATACCTGCTGCATGTTACATGCTTGCTGCATGCTTGCTTGCATGTTGCATGCTTGCTTGCATGTTGCATGTATAGTGTATGCTTGTTTGCATGCCTGCTGCATGCATGGTGTATGCTTGTTAGGATTTTTTTACAGGGAAATAAAAACCACGTGGTTTTATCATATTAGACTAAATAAGTATTTTCATATTAGACTAAATAAGTTTTATGTATTTTGAGTGATATATCAAACGATTTTATATTCAATGTAGGTTATGCTTATAAAAAATAGTAACTTTAAAATTATATCAATCGTTTATTATATTAACTGACTGTTATCTATACTAATATTATAAAGCTGAAGAGTTTGTTTGTTTGTTTGTTTGAACGCACTAATCTCTGGAACTACTGGTCCGATTTGAATGATTCTTTCAGTGTTTTGTAGTCCATTTATCGAGGAAGGCTATAGGCTATATAACATCACGCTGCGACCAAAAGGAGCGGAGCATAAATGAAAAATATTGCAAAAACGGGAAAAAATGTATTCCTTTTGTGAGCTGTTTCTCTTTTATGTGACGCAGACGAAGTTGCGTGGGTCAGCTAGTATCGAATAAAATTATAGATTCAGTTGTTATGTCTTGTAAATATTAGAGATTTTGTAATTGTATCATATATTACTTACCCGTACCTTATACCACACCCATATGTTTAAGTCCCATGTAATAGGGGCGAGCCTATTCCCATCAGCCGGGCACAAATCCAGACTCCGTGGCTGCTACTGAGAAATTCCTGATGAAAAACTCCAACAACACTTTGCCCGACCCGGGAATCGAACCCAGGGACTCATGCTCAGCAGTCATGCTTGTGACCACAAAACCAACAAGAAGCAGTCTCTTAATATAAATAACTAGGGGACGTCACGCGGTTTCACCCGCGTAGTTCCCGTTCCCGTAAGAGTACGGGGATAAAATATAGCCTATGTTACTCAGGGTGAATGTAGCTTTCTAATGGTGAAAGAATTTTTGAAATCGGTGCAGTAGTTTATGAGTTTATTCATTGCAAACATACACACACACAAAAACACAAATCTTTCCTCTTTATAATATTAGTGTCGGACATTTGAATCATGGTGAAGAAAACAAAGTAAAATTGCGTTTTCTAACAACTGCACCCCGTTCGCAACATTTAGGGTTTTTCCAAAGATCATCGGTTAGAAATATAGCGAAGTAAGCCCGTCTTATAATCCACCGATGGGTGTATAAGATATGGGATATATCTTAGGATTTGTGGCCCATAAATATTGTGACCATGCATTTGGGATATTGAAGGACAGTCTTGAGTTTCAAACACACATGACAAATAATAATAATAAACCATTTATTTCAGGTAACAAAGACCCATAGATAATAGTACATTTTGATACAAGTGGAGAAAATTTGTTATTGCATCCGAGGCGGAATGAACTCCCGAGCCGTAGGCGAGGGTGTTTTTGAGCCGAAAACTGCAATAAATGTTCACGTGTATCAAACGACGTTTTTCAATACACTTTTGAAAAAATAAAATAAAAGAACGAAAAATATTTTTGTCATGAATTATTAGGAAACTATCATTTTGATTTTCTTTTTCCGTGCGTTGCTTTCGCCAGGTTGAAGAAGCAAAGGTATGAAGCCGCTGAACAGCCTAACATAAAAATAGTTTTTTATATATTTTTGAATTTAGAACACAAATTAATGTTAATTTGTTTATAAAAGTAATTATTAGTTTTAAATAATCATGTTTATCTACATATGATATGATATGATATTCTATTTATAAACACAATTCGAATATTCAATAAATATTTACGCCGTAAAGACGCATTATTGCTTTGCCGAAATTAAATAAAACATTCACCTCCGACTACGCATTGAACCAATTTGGACTAAGTATAGGTAAGTTATCTGTGGCAATTTTCATTCACGCACACGTGTTGGAAAATGAAAAAAATCGCACGGGTGTGGAATATATTGCATGTTGAACCTACTCGTAGTGCGAAAAGAACCAGTTTTTGAGGAAGTGTATTGAAAATACCTTAACCTAAAAATACATATTAATAACAATTGCACCGTTGCATTGTACCGTTACAAGAAAGAGGTTTTACATAACATAACATCACGCCTTTAATCACCGAAAGGATTAGGCAGACTACACCCACATGTCGCCAGTTATTATTTTAAGTGTCAGGTAATAAGGAGCTAGCCTATTGCCATCAAACGGTTACAAATCCAGACTCCGTGGCTGCTACTGAGAAATTCCTGATGGAAAAACCCAATAACACTTTGCCCGACCTGGAAATAGAACCCAGAACTTCATGCTCAACAGTCGCGCTCGTGACCCTAAACCAACGCAGCAGACGTTTTGGCAAAAAGCAGAGTAGAACAAAATTTACCACGGATGCAACTGAATACCAGTATTTCACATGGAACGACTGCCTATCTGACCTCCACAAACCAGTTAGTACTTGGTAATACGATACCCCTTGGTAAGACTGGTTGTCAGACTCATCATGTGCCGAAAGACGTCGTTTTCGCTGCAATGTTAAAGTAAATCACTGACCTTGGCTCAGAAACCAAACTCTAGGAAAGTACTCAAAACTCAATGAAGTAGTTTGAAGTCCGAAGTTTCTGACTTATTGAGTGGTCACAAGTGCTGTTTCCTGTTGCACTAATGGATGCAACTAGAACTTTAGCTAAATCAAGTTAGATTCATACAGTATTGTTGCACTGTTTCTTTTGGATAAGTATTTCTAATAGTGTACAACTTTCCGGGGCTGCGGCACTGTTCGGAAGAGATACCGTGGCCCTGGAACACAAAGGGCGATGAAGGAACATGGATGGGTTTTAGTCAGTAAAAGTCTGACACTCCCTCCTACTCCGCCCAGAGCGGGAGGAGTCATTTGATGATTACCCATCTAAAAAAAAAAAAAAACAAAAAGAAGGTGTACAGATTCTGATCAATCTTCAAAAACTCTAATCTAAAAAAATAATAATACTAAAAACTTATTGCTGGGAAACGCCTTTTTTTGGGATGAAAAATAACGTTTTACGGTACAACTCAATGTAAAAAGCACAAAAAACATTGTACTGATGGATGCATTGGATAGTACGGGGGTCGTGGAAGTATTTAAAGTAAAGCTTTATAACATTAAATACTCGTATTTAAAATAAAAAGTTGAGAAAAAATTGTAACTTTGACCCCCAATATCTCGGTCAGTAATTCGTGGGTTCGAACCCAGACAGGTGCATTACTTTGTGTAATTTATTTTATCACCACTGCTCACAAAACGGTGAAGGAAAACATCGTGAGGAAAATGGCATGTCCTAGAACCAAAAATTCGAAGAATGTGACATCTACCAATCCGCACTGGGCCCGCGTGGTGGATTATAAATAGCCCATTCCCTCCCAAAGAGAGGAAGCCGTGTGTCCCAGCAGTGGGAACATTATAGGCTGATGATGATCTCGGTAACTAGAAGGTTCCCAGGGACGGGAAGAACGGTTCGTTAAGGGTACTCCTATTATATTAACTATGGAATACGCAAAGATTTTTTTTTTTTTTTTTTTACTATTTATCTGAGGAGCTCGTGGCTAAATAATAACAGCCGCTCAGGTCGATCTTTAGGTTAAGCCGTGCTTACCTAGGTTGGTCTGTGGATGGGTGACCACCCATTACATACCGAGTTTCCTCCGTGCCTCGGAAAGCACGTTAAGCTGTTGGTCCCGGCTGTCATTTGTGATTTTTGACAAGTCGTTACAGGTAGTCAGTTGCCCAAAAAGTCTGACAACCAGTCTTACCAAGGGGTATCATATTACCCGGTACTAACTGGGTTGTGGAGGTCAGATAGGCAGTCGCTCCATGTAAAATACTGGTATTCAGCTGCATCCGGTTAGACTGGAAGCCGACCCCAATAAAAACTTGGGAAAAGGCTAAGCAGATGATGATTTATTTTACTATTTATGTGCAAACAGTAAACAACAGAGAAAAATACATTAAAAATAATGAGTACATAGGAACTGCTTATTTCTTAAGAAATTTCTGCCAGCAGACCTGCAAAAAGAGAAATGAAAAAGAAATGTAGACAATAGTTTATGTATTAACAAGACTCTTTCTTGCCATTTTGTCCTATGTAGTCTCGCACGACAAAACACCATGGCCACCCCAAACATTAATGTTGTCAGGGACCCCCCGGGACCCCGTATAGACGGGCCCTTACGTTTTATACGTACGTTATTTGGACCCTCAGAGCCGAATTGTGGTCCTTATGAAAAGATGTCGCCTTGCGGTAGGAATTCATGTTCGTGTCGAGTTTTTAACTGAGATCTAATAAGATGGGTGTTACTGATAGGCTGTTGAGCTTGTTTTTGATCGGGTTGTTTTTCGGTGAAAGAATTCGAAGCTGAAGGGGTGATAAAAAGATAAAGGCAACATTACTGCATATTACTCAAGATTTGTTTTTGAGTGAAAGTCGATAACAAAAGGTGGTGGCAGATATGAGTGGCAACGCCGGAAAGGGTTGCCCTGGAAAGACATACACTGATCTAATTAGGCAAGTAGGTTTTTACAAACACTTTTACACGTCATTTTTTAAAACTAGATGGGGCCGGTGTTTCGTACCTGACTACTCTGAGAAGAAACAGCCGAAACAAACTCAGAGGTCGTAGTCTCTTTTGAAGTCCAGACATAATCTTGGTCAGCTCACATGAGGACCATGCAGATTAGTGTCTGAGATGGTCTTTTGAAGAAAGAACCATACAGATTTGAGTGGACCTCTCCAGTCAGTGCAAGCATTTGTCAGTTATCGTGTAGCTCGACTTATAACTCAAGGAGCTCAACGAAACGACGAACAATACCAAAAGAAAGGACATTTGGGTAGGTCGCTTATAGTACTCAAACTGCCAGACAGTTGTGAGAACAAACAAACAATAAATAAAAATGTGACCCACATGGTCCCCACATTCACAATAATCAAATAAAATTAACAAAAAGTACTTTTCAAAATTATGTGAATAAAAATCACAAAAATCATTAAATGTCACAGAGTTAATAAATAAAAAATAAATAAAATACATAGTTAGATAAGTTAAGTTAGTGCTTGATTAAGGCTCGGAAGTTTATTGTAAAAACTTGTAAAAATTAAGAAATTCATCCGGTACGTTGTACTCGTAACTGGCGTCCGTGTATGGCCAGATATATATGACCGTGGGCGAATCGAAAACAGGAGGTGTTCTGTGGTTTCTGCATACCCCTATGTGAAAAAGGCGTGAATTTATTTAAGTATGTTGGTTTTGCACAAACTCAAAATATGGTGTTCAACTAAAAAATCGAGTGCAATAGCACAATTTTGAGACTAAGAATAAATGTGCTGCTTCAAATTAAAGACATTTAGATATCAATGTAGAACAGAAAAGGAGAGATCGTTTAAATACTCGCTGGATTTTAACTGTTTAAACGGCTTTTTGGTTTAGGCGCAAAAGGCCTAATTCTCAAAATGGCAACAGAGTCGCAAAAGGACTAATTCTTAAAATGCCCAATTCGCAAAAGGACTTATTCTTAAAATGCCTAATTCTCATAATGACTAATTATCAAAATGGCAAATTCTCAACTGAGATAACTAAATGCGTCAAGAATATTTTCCATGAATATTAAATCATTATTTATTAGCCTTTCTCGTTTATCCAGACCTTATTCCGGCTTAGTAGACATTGTATTTATTCGTGAAAAGTTCTAAGAACTAGTCCTTTTGCGACTCTGTTGCCATTTTGAAAATTAGGACTTTTGCGCCTAAACCTTGTGTTTTGTTTTCCTCACGATGTTTTCTTTTGCCCTTTTCGCATCATAAAATTATCAGGTTTGAACCTTACCTCGAAACCAGAACCTCTCTTTAAATGGTTAGTTGAGAATTTCTCATCTACTTCTTCTTCTTCAACCATTGGCCACCTAATGGTGGGTTTAGGTCTCTTCCAAATCTCTCCACTTTTGACGGTTTTGTGTCATAACTATCCAGTTTCTCCCGGCCTCTTTAATGAGATCGTCTGTCCACCTAGTGAGGAGCTCGTGGCTAAATAATAACAGCCACTCGGGTCGATCTTTAGGTTAAGCCGTGCTTACCTAGGTTGGTCTGTGGATGGGTGACCACCCTTACATACCGTTTCCTCCGTGCCTCGGAAAGCACATTAAGCTGTTGATCCCGGCTGTCATTTATCCATCTTTGATAGTCGTTACAGGTAGTCAGTGGCCCAAAAAGTCTGACAACCAGTCTTACCAAGTGGTATCGCATTACCCAGTATGAACTGGGTTGTGGAGGTCAGATAGGCAGTCACTCCATGTAAAATACTGGTATTCAGCTGCATCCGGTTAGACTGGAAGCCGACCCCAAAATAGTTGGGAAAAGGCAGGGCAGATGATGTCTGGCCACCTAGTCGGTTGTCTTCCCACATTCCTCCGTCCCGTCCGTGGTCTCCACTCCAGCATTTTCTTCCCCCATCTTCCATCCAGTCTACGGCATTTATGGCTCGCCTAATTCCATGTTCATTTTTCGATTTTTTGTAAAACCTAATCTATATTCCTATCTTCAACAATAAACAATTGATTACCATTAATAATGCAAATATTTTTAGATTTGACATTTGATATATTTATAGAACTTTCCCGAAATATCTCAATTCCAATACTTCGTAATAAATTATTCTAACCCTAAAATCCAAATGTTTTTACATTTTTTAAGTCGTCTCTCCCTTGGCAGTAGAGAGAATATTTCATTTTTAGGGTACCGTAAATCTTTACCCATAGATATCTTTGATACGTTGACTTAGGATTCGGTCTTTACCGTCTGTTTGTCTATTACAGTGTTTGATAATTTCATAATGAGACGTTTTCTTTTTGAGGTATTAAAAAAAACTTAGTTTCCAAGAACTCTATAGATGGCGTTGAACTGACTACGTTACTAGGTTCCAAAGCCAAAACACTTAGAAAAAAAACATTGCGCACGTCACATACGCTCGTTGACTGACACTGTCGTTTACTTAAGCTTCCGAATATAACCTAGTTTTCTCGCGCTTTGTTAAAATCAGTTTTTTTAGGTTCCGTTCCTTGCAGTAACTTACCAAGTTCAACGCCATCTATCCAGCGACTAGGGAAGAGCTAAAAAGAAAATCCCTCATTAAAAATATACAGAACACATTACTTTAGCATGACGAATAAAAAAAAAAACAAAATGATTAAAATTGAAAACCCGAGTAAACAAGAGACTACAAATGAAAACAATTTTTTTACGTTTCCTCTGCCTGCTGTTCTTGAAAACCGGTTTTACTTTTCATCAAATACAACAAATAATTTACTATGAGGAATTGTAAAAATGTTAGTGGTTGGTACAGACTACAGAATCCTTGTTCGAGTCCGACTCGCACTTAGCCCGTTTATTTTTTTATTCCAGCTCTACCGATATCTCGATATCTCTGGGGCCGGTGATCGATAGCTATCGGTGAACATTTAAATATTTGTCAACGAAGACAAATTGTAGTCGAGCCGTAGAACGATCACATGACGCTAGTGATGGGAGAGGTATCGATAAAAATATTTAATTAGGTTTACGTGCACTTACTCGGCAACTCAAAACGTCATCATCATTCGGCGCAGTATGTCGTCTTCTTCCATACTTCTCTTTTACTCGACCTCTTTTCTAGCCTTATCATCTTTCACACAGTCCATCGTTGGTCTTCCTCTACTCTGATTACGACGAGGGATGTCACACAAGTGGAGAAAGATTGTTACCGCATTCGAGGCGGAATTATAACTCCCGAGCCGCAGGCGAGGGTGTTTTGAGCCGAGAACTGCAATAACAAATGTATCGTGTATATTTGATATAACACGTGTATCAAACGACGTTTTTCAATACACTTTTGAAGAAATAAAATAAAATATAACGAAAAATATATTTTTTCACGAACTAAGAAACTATGATTTTAATTTTCTTTTTTTTTTGCGCTCTGCTTTCCAGCAGGAAAGGCAAAGGCCAGGCTGAAGGAGAGGCAAAGGTATGAAGCCGTTAAACAGCCTAATATAAAAAATAGATTTATTTTATATTTTTGAATTCAGAACACAAATAAATGTTAATTTGTGTATAAAATAACTATTCGTTTTTAATAATCATGTTTATCTACATAATATGATATTCTATATAGAAACACAATTTTAATATTCAAAAAATATTTATGCCGTAAAAACGCGTAGTGCTTTGCCGAAATTAAAAAAAAAAACATTCACCTCAGACTATAGGCATTGAACCAATTTGGACTAAGTATAGGTATAGGTTATCTGTGGCAATTTTCATTCCCGGATACGTGCGGGAAAATGGAAAAAAACGCACACGTGTGAAATACATTGCATGTTGTACCTAATCGTAGTCCGTTATGGACTAGTTTTCGAGGAAGTGTATTGAAAAAAAAATCATGCCACATGCCCAGAGGTATCTGAAAATACCCCATGAATGTTCCGCGACTCTTGATGGTTTTCGAGTTATTGTTTCTTAAAATAAACATGGCACGGAATTCGGAAACCGCTTTAAAAAAAAAACTATGTTTATTTTTACATGGCTACAAGACGGAACATTCAATAACGTTATCTAGAAGCATTTTCTAATCTCATTAGCATCAAGAGTAACAAAAACCCGTGTAAAAAGCAATTACTTAAAAGTAATAACAAGGCTAAATCTATAAAAAAAAATCTATGTATATCCTATACCTATAGTTTCCGAAAGAATACAAAACTTTTGCTACATTTAGTAATTACTCCAGTTTAAGAATAAAAAAATTATAACTGATAAAACTATTTCACAAAATGGAGTACTCGAATACTTCTTAAGAGTCCTATTACATTTTTTACGTAAATTCATGATTTTTGACGCAGTAATTCTCAGCAGCAGTAAGATATTTTAATTATTTGCTTAAGAATAACGATAGTGCCATTCTCTTTCTTGTAAGTTGGAGTTACACATTTTCATTTTTCTTTTCGTGTAATTTACTATAAATATTTTACGAACTCAGTTTGCAAGAAAAACCGTCGACGATGGAACTTTAACGCTCAAATACACATAGTTACATTCAATTCTTATAAAAGCTAAAATTAGTCAAAGATAAGTTGAATGTTTTACTTGTTTATTGGAGTTTTAGAATTTCTTTAAATTCCTTGAGTTTTCACGGAAAAAAATTGTAAAGAAATAGTAATTTAAGCCATAAATGTCTTAATTCAGCGTCCATTATATTCCAATTAAACTCAATTTTATCAAACAAATTAATATGATATAAAACTTCGATCTACAATGAATAAGTTTCATTAGTTTTCGTTTGTCAATATAATAAGACAAAAATACAATAAATAAAATTAAAGTACCTACTATAATTCTCAATTCAGCTCGTTCCTCAGTCTTATGTCAGTCTCGTCTCTAATATTCGTCAATATCAATCGACAATCGTCCAAATATCGCTATTATTATCGACTCGTGTACGCCGACCGAAATAAATTGATCCAGGAAGTAAAAATCAAAAATTTGCCTAAAAAATGTAATAGGATCCTTAAGTTTTTTTTCTTCTTCGCTCAGGTACCCCATTAGGTGGCCTTCGGTTTTTAATTCAATTCAATTCATTCATTTATTGCATCAAATATGGTAGGTACATGAAGATTTTATATAAAATATTTAGTAACATATAGCATGTAATAGTACATGTTATTACAGTAATTAAGATATTTATTACTAGGTAACTACATTTTTTTAGCTATTTTTGCTATCAAACATTGTACGGGCTGCAGTAGTTAACTCCGTACACCGATTTGTCGTGAAGGTTTTAGTTTAGAGAAACGCGTTCCACTAAGATAAGTGTTAAGTTTATTTTAGGTAAAAGTATGTTATAGTAATAATAGTAGAAGGCGATTATTTCTCTTAGTTGTTGATAGCTACCCAGTTATAAGTTCACTATATTTAAAATCGTTAGTCATGTAGTTTTATTATGCAAAATTATGACGCGCATCGTTGGCCTAAAGTAGGTTACCGAGTAAGCAGAAAAATGTACGGCGATGAGACCGTACAAACATTTTTAGAAGACTGTTGTCGCACATACACGTCGATGTAATTTATCGACACATTAACACATTGCTGGTATCACATCACTAAACCGTAACCCAGCTAAAGCCAATCCATTTGATCTGTTGTTCTCAATATGAGCGATTACAATTCCGACTGAACTTTATTTGTTTATTTAGTAAATTGTTTTATATTGAAACGATTGTTTCGTTCGCTCAACGTAAGCCGATTTGCATGGGAAAAGCTTATCCGACGCAAATTAGCTGAAAGGTTTTTCTGTAAGTACTCTATAGATGTCCGTTTCCAAGAAGGCCGATAAAGCTACTCGTAGTCTCGTATGTAAAAAGAATATTTAAGTAATACGATGTGTGTATAAACGAGTAAAATTTTTATAAAAAAAGTGGTCTTTTGAGTCATGAGTAGTAAGTAGTATGGACCTAGTTATGGATAACTAATAGGTACAATGAGTGTAAAAGTATACCTTTGAACGAACCTTCTTTGCGATCATTTTTAGGGTTCCGTACCCGGGGTGCGATGTCAGAAGTCCTCCACGTGTGTCTGGCGGCTGCTGGTCCCTCTCGATACGTCTGGAGGGAAGAGCAGCTGCTGGGCCGGTGCACCCTGGACGCGGCGGTATCCTTCTCCGGGGAATGAGAGTTTTCTTTTATCCCCCGGGGAATGTGACCGCCGCGGCTGATGATTCTGACAAAGGTAGGGTCCTTTCAGGACCAACGGTGCGTTCCTCTGCGTGACCCTCTGTAAGGCAGAGGGCACAGCTGAGGAATGAGGGCGGGCTCGGTGTGCACTCACCCTGCCTCCGAGCAGACAGAGAAGGATCCGTCCTCCTCTGTCACCGCCAATCTCGTAATCTGGCTATCGAAGCGCTGTGGATCACGTCTCGCGGTTTCGATAGGGGACCGAGGGTCTTGGCTTAACCGCCCGGACCGCGAGGTAGAAAACCTCTATAAAAATTTACCCCGAATCCCAAGTGGCGACGCGTCCGCGAGGGGATGTATGGCTGACGGGTGTTCCATGGAACAAATCAGTCGCTAGTGCACTCCTCGCCAGGGTACCTGCAGACCCCCATGGCGAGTAACAAATGCTTAAATCTGTCCTTCTAGGTACAGGGGTCTCTGCCTAGATTGAGCTTTATTGCCCCCACTCTCGTGGGAATAGTTATGGAAGAATTAAACAAAACAACAAAAAAAAACAACAACGCCGATGTTTGGTTGACCGTACTTTCCCAAGACATAAATTTGTTTTGTTTTCTTGTGGTCCCAAAATACCACTAAAAAATATTTAGGGGGAATCCGGGACCGTGGTCCTGGTCCCGAAAGCCCCCCGACCCAAACAGAGGAGAGGAGGGATGCGGGGTCGGAGTCCGACGTCGCATCCAGCGATGCGAGCGCGGGAGGCTCAGAGAGCTCCCGCCGCGCGAGGGCCGGGACACCAGCGGAGAACAGCAAGTTCTTCCGCAAGCGGCCCAGGCGGGATGGCGACCGGGGGTCGTCATCCGGAGAGGAGGAGGCCTCAGCCCGAAAGATCTCCACCAATAAGCGTGGTGGGATCCGGGGCAAGGGGAGGGGGCTTTCTGGCTCCGTGAGGGTGAGGGGTCAGCAAGGCTGGCCGAGGAGGGGCGCCATCCGGGCAATATTGCTCCCGGGTCGGGCGACGAGGCGGGTGCACCTGGCGGCTCCGAGGCGGAGCGTAAGGCCAGGTTCACAAAGGCGGTGGAAGCCGCGATAAGGGGCGTGGCCTTGAAGGTGAAGACATCTTCAAAACTCAAGGCCATACCCGGGGCTTCCGCCTCCATCATGGCGGCAGCGGCCAACTTTGCGGGGCCTACCCCTCCTCCTCCTCCGATAGGTGGAGAGGAGGTGGCCAAACTGCGCGTGGAGCTGGCCCACCTAACGGCCGCCATGGAGGTTCTCCAAAAGGAGAATGCCTAGCTCCACGCAGACCTGGCCAGTCTGCGCGAGGCCGGCACCCGCGTTGCGCCTCCGAAAGGGGGCCATCACCAGCAGCAGCAGCGACAAGCCGAGCCCGTGCCGGTGGAGAAGCCCGAGCACGATGCCGAGCACGGCGTCATACGCGGCCGCTGCGGCTGCCACACCCGGGCCTGGGCCGTCGAGCCAGTCCTCCGGCAGAGCTGCGGCACCCCCCCCCTGGGAAGTCGGCTCCGGTGAAACCGGCGCCGACCAAGAAGGCGCCCAGGAGGAGGAGGAAGGGCAAGGCGGCCGCACAGGCGGAGACTGTGCCGGCGCCAGCGCCAGCGACGAATGGGCCAGCGGTGAGTGGGCCAGCACCAGCGGCACACCAGCCGCCGCCGCCGCCACCGCCCCCCCAGGCCCCTACACCTCCTTCGGCTGAAGCCGGATGGCAGGTAGTCGGGGAGAAACAGAAGGGGCGGAAGTCGGCCAAAAAGGCCCGTAATGAGGAGCGGCAGCGCCAGCACAGGGCGAGGAAGATTGCGGCTAGGCTCCGCGCCCCGAAGACCGCAGCTGTAGTGATTACACTACAGCCGGACGCGGAAAAGAGGGGCGTGTCCTACCGCGACCTGCTGGCAAAGGCGAAGGAGACGGTGGATCTCGGAGAGCTCGGGATCACCGGGGGCCTCCGGCTTAAAGTCACCGCGACAGGGGCTCGTATGCTCGTATGGAGATCCCCGGTGAAACCAGCGGGTCGTCCGCTGACGCTCTAGCTGAAAAGGTCAGAGCGTCCCTGAACACGGACGACGCCTGAGTGTCCAGACCCGTCAGATGCGCAGACTTGCGCATCCTGGGTCTGGACGACTCGGTGACAAAGGAGGAGGTGGTGGCCGCCATCGCCAGGTCCAGTGGGTGCCGTGCTGAGCAGGTCAGGGCAGGCGCCCTACGGCCGGACCTCACGGGTATGCATACTGTTACGGTATGCTGCCCCGTGACGGCGGCCAAAACAATTGTGGAGGGCCGAAGGCTACTGGTGGGCTGGGTCTCAGCGCAGGTAAAGCTGCTGGAGCCCAGACCTCTGAGGTGCTATCGCTGCCACGTGGGACACCACGTGTCAGTACAGTGCGCCTCGGAGGTTGACCGCAGCGGACTCTGTTTCCGCTGCAGTCAGCCCGGTCATGTGTCCGCAGCTTGCTGCGCCACGCCGCACTGCGGTGCATGTGCGGCGGCCGGCAAGCCGGCCGATCACCGGGCTGGGAGCAAGGCCTGCGCCCCGCCCACCAAGGCCACCAGAGGCAAGGGAAGGCCCTCCACCGCCACCACCACCGTCGCCACCGCCGCAGCCGCAACTGCCACCGCTGCCACCGCTGCCGCTGTTGCCGCTGCAGAGGGGCCCTCGCAGGGGGCCAGGGAGGAAGCGGTAATGGAGTGCCAATAACGGCCCCATTACGCTTCCTCCAAGCGAACATCAACCACTGCGCCTGCGCTCAGGATCTGTTGCTACAGAGCATGGCGCAGTGGTTGATCAACATTGCTGTGGTCGCTGCGCCGTATTTCGTCCTGCCCAGGGAAGACTGGGTGGCGGACCTTAGCGGCTCAGTGACCATAGTGTCGTCGGCCGCCGCCGGTACACCGACCCTTGAAAATGTCAGGAGGGGTCGGGGGTGCGTAGCAGCCCGGTTCGGGGAGATCGTAGTGGTGGGTGTCTACTTCTCTCCGAACCGAACTCTGGCCGAGTTCTACGACTCTCTCGCAGAGTTGAGTGTTGTCGTCGGAAACCATTCCCTCCCCGTGCTTGTCCACTTCAATCCCAAAAACTTGGCTTGGGGTTCTCGTTGCACAGACGTGCGGGGAAGGATGGTGGAAGACTGGGCCCTGGAGAAGGGCCTGGTCGTCCTAAATCGGGGTGCTGTCCCCACGTGTGTGCGGATGCGGGGCGAGTCGGTAGTGGACATTTCATTCGCTAGCCCCGCTCTATCGCCGCGTGTCATTGACTGGCGTGTTATGGAGGGGGTGGAGACCTGTGCTGGGGACTCTCGACAGAGATCCGTGGGGGCGCCCTTACAAATTGGTGCGGGATAAACTCCGCCCCTGGGCCCCCCCACTGACGCAGAGTCTCCGGCCTGAGCTCGTGGAGGACGTGGTGAGCACTCTGTTCCCTTCGCGAGGGGATCATCCACCCCCGCCTATGGCTCCGCCACCTGCGATGCTGGAAGCGGACCAACAGGACGACGACGACAACGCTCCAGAAGTGACTGGGGTAGACCTGAGAGTGGCGGTACGGCTTCTAAAATGCTTGCTTGGAGAGAGGCCAGTTCTCGCTTCGTTGGAAGACGGGGAAGCTGGTCCTCATCCGGAAGCCGGGGCGCCCTGCGGACTCTCCGTCCGCATACCGGCCCGTGGTGCTGCTCGACGAGGTGGGCAAGCTCTTTGAAAGAGTCATTGCAAACCGCCTCGCCGAGCACCTTGCGGGGACTGGGCCGGACCTTGCGGAACACCAGTTTGGTTTCCGCAAGGGGCGCTCTACGGTGGACGCCATCATGCGCGTGAGAGCCCTCACGACGGGGGACGCGGTTTCCAGGGGTGGGGTTGTCTTGGCGGTGTCTCTCGACATCGCCAACGCCTTCAACTCCATGCCCTGGAGCTGCATTAGGGAGGCACTCCGGTATCACCGGGTGCCAACCTACCTCCGTCGAGTGGTCGGACTATCTGACGGACAGAGCCGTCATCTACCCCGGTCGCAGCGGAGAATGGAACCGGCGAGAGATGTCGTGCGGTGTTCCGCAGGGATCGGTCCTAGGGCCGCCCTTGTGGAACATCGGGTACGACTGGGTGCTGCGCGCCGACCTCCCTAGCGGTGTCAGCGTAGTATGCTACGCTGACGACACGCTGGTGCTGGCACAGGGGAGTGCGCACGAGGCGGCGGCCGAAGCGATGACACGCGGGGTTGCGATAGTCGTTGAGAGGATCCGGCAACTGGGTCTCGAGGTGGCACTACACAAGTCCGAGGCCATGTGCTTTCATGGGCCTCGGAATGCGCCACCTCCGGGATCCTCACTGACGGTAGGAGGGGTATCCATCGGCGTTGAGTCGACGTTAAAGTACTTGGGACTTGTCCTTGACAGCCGGTGGAACTTCGTAGAACATTTCCGACGTTTGGCCCCCAAACTGGAACGGACTGGGGCTGCCTTCAGGCGGCTCCTGCCCAATCTGGGGGGGCCGAACGCCTCCTGCCGGAGGCTCTACGCGGGAGTCGTGCGGTCAATGACCCTTTACGGGGCCCCGGTGTGGGCGCGTTCATTGAGGCTGCGAGCCGCCCACTATTTGAACGCGCCCCAAAAGGTAGTAGCCGTAAGGCTGGCCCGGGGGTACCGTACGATCTCCCGCGAGGCGGCGAGCCTCCTTGCCGGATTGCCGCCATGGGATCTAGAGGCGATAGTCCTCGTGCGCCTACATGAATGGCGCGCGGAGGCGCTACGCCGGGGGGAAACTCCGCTGCCGCGACAAATTGTCGCTCAGCGGACAAACTTCCGGCGGGATCTCATGGCGACATGGAGAGAGCGACTGTCGCAACCCCGTGCAGGGCACGCCACGATAGTGGCGATAAGTCCCCTCTTTGAGGAGTGGCTTGAGAGACGCCACGGCGTCCTCACCTTCCGCCTGACGCAGGTCCTCACCGGACACGGAGTGTTCGGGAGGTTCCTGCACCGAATCGGGCGGGAGGAAACGCCCGGGTGCTTCCATTGTGAGGATCGACCGGAGGACACGGTGGAACACACGGTGGAGGTGTGCCCCGCGTGGGCGGAGCACCGCCGTGTCCTCGAAGCGGCGATCGGCGGCGGCGACCTCTCGCGTCCGGCCCTGGTGCAAGCCATGGTCCGGAGCGAGACGGAATGGGACGCCGTCACCTCTTTCTGCGAAGCAGTAATGCTAGAGAAGGAGGTGGCGGAACGTGAGAGGGAGAGAACCTCTCAACGTCCCGTTCGCCGCGGGAGACGCCCCGGGCGTCGGGGGCCACCACCACGTGGCCCCCGGCCACCGTAGGCGCGGGCCTGTGGACGGTGGGCTATGGGCTAGCTCGCCGTCCATCCGTCTCATGACGACAGGCCGTGTCGACGGCGCGTCCGTGTTCCACGCGCGCCTCAAAGAGAGTCAGCAAAAGGGAAGGGGTCCGTAAGGACCGATGCCTGCCGGGGTTGCGGGACTATTCGAAAGAGATACCGTGGCCCCGGAACACAAAGGGCGATGAAGGAACATGGATGGGTTTTAGTCAGTAAAAGTCTGACACTCCCTCCTGCTCCGCCCAGAGCGGGAGGAGTTGTTTGATGATTTCCCATCCGAAAAAAAAAAAAAAAAAAAAGGGTTCCGTACCCAAAGGGTAAAAACGGAACCCTATTACTAAGATTTCGCTGTCTGTCCGTCTGTCCGTCTGTCTGTCACCAGGCTGTATCTCATGAACCGTGACAGCTAGACAGTTGAAATTTTCACGATCTGATGTATTTCTGTTGCCGCTTTAACAACAAATACTAAAAATAGAATAAAATTAATATTTTAGGGGGGCCCCTATACAACAAACGTGATTTGTTTGCCCTTTTTTTGATAATAATGGTACGGAATCCTTCGTGCGCGAGTCCGACTCGCACTTGGCCGGTTTTTATTTGTTTTAGACCGTACCTGGGGAACCTTCTAGTTACGGACATATTGAGAGTCAAAGTTCCAACTTTTTCAAATACAAGTTTTTAATGTCATAACTTCACTTTAAATACCTCCACGACCCCCGTACTATTAATGCATCCAGTAGCACAATGTTTTTAGTGCTCTACCAGTGTAAGACTCAATACTCAATAGTCTTACCGTAAAATGTGATTATTCACCCCAAAAAAAACAGTCGTTTTCCAACAATAATAGAGAGAGAGAGAGATATATAGAGAGAGTTACTTAGTCTGATGCACAGAATGCTTGGTTGACGGCTTGGTGAAGTCCGTTTACACCCTGTTATATAGCTTAAGGTGAATTTTTTTTACCTACGTTCAAATTTTCTTACCTACGTTTTTTGCAATTTGCAGGCCAGTGCTAGATTGTATGTTGATTAAAATATTGTTCGCGACTGTAAGACGTATGTAGTTACAGAATTATAGTCATCAAAATCATCAATACAACCCTCCAAGTTCATAGAGTTCTACGAATGTCTTTATCAAAAAGTCATTCCTAGACCTTTATGAATCAACATACAACCTAGCACTGGCCTGCAAATTGCAAAAAACGTAAGATAAATTAAATTTCGAGGGCTACCCTGACGTTTTCACTATAAGAGACACACAAAAACAATTCCTAAAATACACTCCAAGATCCACCAGCAAAGAATAAGGAATCAAGCTTCAAGTTGATTGTCTAAGTTCTTCAAGTTGGAGTCGGTTAGAAAGAAATTTGAAGAATAAACCTGGCTAAGTATTATAATTAAGTTCTAAGTCATCAATCACCCGCGCGCCATCTGTCGGCCAGCGGAAACTGGAGTGAGGGTGGGTATTCATAGTCTGGTGGCGGAGTTATAAATTGAGTTGGGTTATTGTTAAAGTGGACTGTATTATCACTTGGTTTTTCACTTAATTTAAACATAACATGACGTTACTTGCGATCACAGATCATAAAAGAGTTTAGAAAGGCTTTGTGGGCGGGGCAAGCGCGCCGCTCATAGAAGTGAAGTCGCGCTCTTGTACCTGTTTGACGCACTCACGGCAAGCTGTAAGCTGCAAGCTGTCAACTTTTTTTTTCTGTTCCGTTCTGTTATATTTTAAATGTCTGTTATGCGTTGTATCATCATCATCATCATTTCAACCGAAAGTCGTCCACTGATGGACATAGGCCTCTCCCAAGTGCACATTGACCGGTCCCGTACGACTCGCATCCAGCGGATTCCCGCAACCTTCACCAGGTCATCGGTCCACCTAGTGGGAGGTCTTCCAACGCAACGTCTTCCAGTTCGCGGTCGCGTCGCCGCTCCATAACTTTTCGGCCCCATCGGCCATCTGTTCTGCGAGCAATGTGCCCTGCCCATTGCCACTTAAGCTTGGCAATTCATCGGGACTTGCCGAACGACTTGCCGCGTTGTATGTTTTCTGTTTATTTTTCCTAAGTTTGTATGCACGTCATGTGTCTGCGCAATTTTTTAACCTTAGACTTCCAAAAAGGAGGAGGTTCTCAATTCGATCGGTATTTTTTTTTTTTTTTTATGTATGTACACCGATTACGCTGAGATTTGTGATCCGATTTACGTGATTCTTTTTAATTTGATGCGGAATAGTTGCCATTTGGTCCCATAAAAATTTTACATAGTTTGGCCCAGTAGTTTTCATTTTATGAACATTTTTACTTCAGTCGTGTGGTATAATTTCATGTATGTTCACCGATTTCTCCTCCATTTGTGGAGTGATTTTCAAAATTATTTTTTTATTTGAAAGAGTATACTCCTGAGATGGTTGCATTTAAATTTGATCAAGATCTGATGCTGGTCTTCGGAGATATACAATGGAACTCTTCAAAACTAGACGGTAAATCGGTCGTGTTTTTTGCAATCGCTTGGATGTTTATTGTTTATACCAGATCATGACGTAAAATCACGCCTGTATGCTCTGAGGGGTACGCAGATGTGTACAATACACGCAAATTTCGACAGTTTAGATATGTTAAGTTCCATTTATTGGGGATAAGCCTATTACCATGACATGTATTGTTAACAATGTAAAATAAATGCATAGCCTATATTTGTATAGGATATTACGACTAAAAATGGAAAAATAAAAAAACTTTTTGCAAAAAAAATAAAACCGACTTCAAAACACAAAAAAGTGAAAAATAACTTTAGCTTCAGAAGTCGGTGACAAAAAAAACTAAATGAATCAAAAAAGGTCACCGACTTCTGAAGCTAAAGTTATTTTTCACTTTTTTGTGTTTTGTGTTTTGAAGTCGGTTTTTTTTTTTTTTCTTTCTTTATACGAAGTGTGTGTGCGTTAGTGTGACAATCAATAGCAAGCTCGCGATCTAAGTGTGAGTAGTTTATTTGCGTTCGTAATGCACGTACGTATGGGTCTCTTGCTTGTAGTGGAGTTAGTGCGGGAGACAAGCAACAACACGCGTCCTAATACAAATCAGGAACTATTTCCTTTCAAACCTCTTTTATCTGTTCTGTGCTTGCGATGTTCTTCAAAAACATCAGGTAGGTAGTATTCCCAAGCAGCGTGCGTGTATGATGCAAAAGCAGTATATAAAAGGAAAAGGAGGCGACAAAAGGAGTATGTAAAGATTGTAGTAGGTGGTGTTTTGTAGTCTCTAGTGGTGGTACTTTCATACAAGCCAAGCTTTTAGGCGAAATTCTAAATGATGTTAGGGCTTCTGAACAGTCTACTACTTATGAGACTGCCGTATTTTTGGCCCCTAGGCACGCCACTGGTCTCTGCCAACGCCCGCGCCCGTGGGAAAAATGCACGAGTTTATTTTTATTTTTATTAATATTTTTTTTTCCCTCATGTCAACCTATCATTTAGGTGGTCCCTTTACTTCCATAGACAGACACCCCATAACATATTATTAGTTGTCAAAATTTACTAATCGCCTTTGTTAAATAAACTAAAACAAATAAACAAACTAAAAAACAGCATCAACATTTATTTTATCAATTTGTGACAAATTTTATTTTGTATAATATCCAAATTGCTACGTTAAGACAAAATATTATTTTTCAGCATCCACTAAAAGTGAAATGAAGTATAGGTACCCACTTCAATATCCCATACCCCAGCCCTCACAGACCCTCACTATAAATACGGCACAACTCAAACAGTTTACTCAGTAACTCATGAGGAACTTTTGTCGGCAGATGTATTCATCTAATTGATTATTCTTGCTGTGAAACTCAGGTTACTTTCCTGTACATTGACTATTCAGGACTTCAGTGCTTCCCATACGGGCTTCATGGAACCTTTTGTATGGAAAAGACGGAAGTTTTAGCCAGTTCTGCAACGTAACTAAGCGTGTAGCGATTTTAATAGGGTAGTATTTTATTAGCCACTATACTGATATGAGGACTTGTGTTGAGCGATTTCCAGGTCTTTCAAACGGTTGTTGGGTTTTAAGATCAGGAATTTCGGCTCCTAGTATCGACCCGGAGTCTGTATTTGTGAATGAATTAATTAAAGTATAAGTGCCGTATCTCACCACCAATACGACTATTTTTGCTTGCAGCATTCGGCCGATATTGAAGAGCTTATTTAAGCTTATCAACCAATAGCATCGCAGCATCTGATCTTTTGTTTTTGTTAATGAAAAATAGGGTCGAAAAAATAAAGACTAGTTAGGAGGGCCCTTCCCGGCCCGCCTTTCGTCAACGCGAGCATGGTCGAAAAGCTTGTTGTTTCATCCAGAGCCACAGCGGTGGTATTCTTTCAACTCCCCTGTCTTACCTAGCCCCGAATCCGCACTACTTGCCTCCCGCGTACCTCATACCGCTTAACGCGGGGGCATTGAACGAAAAATATTGTTCGAAAATTTATAAAACTTGTTCCAGGAAATACGTGTTTTTGAATTAGTCTTACAAGTATGTGAAATAAATATTTGTTATTTAGAATCTCCACTACATTTGCAAAGCTTCTATCAGGCTGCTTTCTTTACTTTTACAATTTATAAGTACATTATGAACGGCCAAAATTGAGGTAAAAGTTGTGAAAAACGGCAATTTTTGGAGACCTATACTGAATTTGTTTCTACAAATTTTTATTTTCTGCTTCGATAGAAGCCTAGATATATTCCACAAAGTATTAGTTCAAAAAATCTAAGATATATGTCAGACAACGGCATAATCACGCACGAGCTATAGTCAAAATTCTCGCGAAAAGTATGGCGGGTTGGCCGCTCTTAAGAATAGTTCTTCTTCTTCATGTCGATGACTCGTTAAGAGTGGTAAACAGATGCGGAGATCGTGTGCACGGGATTTTGTTTTAAAAATGAGCAGATTTCGTCCGAGCTCATGGTACTTACCTCTCTCCTATATACAAACAATATAGTTCTGGATGCATGGCATACTATTTAATATTACTTTTCCTGTATGAGCATATTTTTTTCGGGCGGGAAGGCCGTGCTGCATATATTATTAGATCCAAGCCTGGATTATAATCGCGGCAATAAAACTACTTATTTTGCATAACATTTGACTTCATGGATTTCCACGAAGTAACGCCTGATTACATCTTCATCTTCATTTCAGCCGCAAGACGTCCACTGCTGGACATAGGCCTCCCCCAAAGGGGGTTTTTGCCATAATCGCCACGCTTGGCAGGCGGGTTGGCGATCGCAGTGAGTGCGGTTCTTACACAAGACACAGAGAACGCTGCTGCCCATTCTCTGGTAAGTCCCTTAGTCGCCTCTTACGACACCCACGGGATGATATGGGATGGTGTTATTCTTTACGTCCGACACCATACAGAACTAATTACATAATATGAACTTATGATCAGAGTTTTCTTAGTGAAACTGGAAAAGTTACCAACACTAATACACTCCAGTTACCCGTATCGTTGCAGGCCACTGCGACATTTGGTATATAACTCAAACAAACATAATGTTCTTTATTACTCATTCACTCGCCGAAATGAATGAACAAATAAAAAATTTAAATGACGCCATATTTCTTATGGAAACGACTCGAGAAATGGAGACGGACGCGGTTTTGTGAGAGGTTGCCGTCCAGTAAGAGATAAGCTAGTATGAGCTACCGGCGGTACCTCCAATACTTCAGTCTTCCCACGACCACGGCTGGTGCAATCCGGTCGAAACATCTGGCTTATATTAAGGCGGCTCCCCGAGCAAATGACCTTGAGCGAGCAGTTTTTCGGAGCCTACTCCTCTTTATCCAAAAGAAATACCAACTAATAAAAAATACATTAAATTACTACATATCCTTGACTCCAAAATTGTCGTTTCATATTTTTTTTTAAGTTGCTTAATGTTTAATAAATCCTCTCACAACGAAACCATAGAAATGAGAAATAATGATTTATAAAATGCTACTCCTCGTAAAGTAACCATTATTTTGATTTGCTACTTATACTAATGGATAGGCAATTTAATAATGAACATAATTGTCGTTTTATTTTTTCCAAAAGACGTAAGTTTGATTTTATAAAGAATAGAAACCACTCATTTCGCACATTTCGGCCTGCAGTGACTGACGTAACGACCAATTCGTAGTGCAAGCTGATTAGAACTTTATTCTAACAGTATTTCAAGCGAAGTTTGAACCACCACAAATAAAGTTGCTAATTTTGCTCGGGGTACTGCCTTAAAGGTAAAATTGGCGATAAATACCCGTTTCCATATGTTTTATAATGAGTATGAGCTACTAAACAGAGTATGGAACAACTTGTAGAACAGGCTTGCTTAACCTGGCTGCATCTGGTCTAGTGATCGCAATCGCATGAAGTCCTGTTATTGGGTTATTCCATTAGAAATTTCTCAGTAGACAGCCACGGAGTCCTCGCCCATTATTACATGGGCCTTAATATAGCAAGCAAAATGTGGGTGTACTATTAAATACACCTCTGCCTAACCCTTCGGGGATGAGGCGTCATGTTATGCTTGCTTAAGAGTCCTATTACATTTTTTTCGCAATTTTTTTTTATTTTTACTCCTTGGATCAAATTTTTTCGATCGGCGTACACGAGTCGATAATAATAGCGATCTCCGGATGATTGTCAATTGTTATTGACGAAAATTAGAGACGAGACTGACATGAGACTGAGGAGCGACCTGAATTGACGCAGAATTATAGTACTTCAATTTTATTTATTGTAATTTTGTCTTATTATATTGACAAACGAAAACTAATGAAACTTATTCATTGTAGATTGAAGTTTTATATCATATTAATTTATTTAATAAAATTTAGTTTATTTGGAATATAATGGACGCTGATTCAAGGCATTTATGGCTTAAATTACGCTTTCTTTACAATTTTTTCCGCGAAAATACAAGGAATTTAAAGAAATTCTAAAACTCCAATAAACAAGTAAATTCAGCTTATTTTTCAGTAATTTTAGAATTGCATGTAACAATGTGAATTTGAGCGTCAAAGTTCCATCGCCGACGGTTTTTCTTGCAAACTGAGTTCGTAAAATATTTATAGTAAATTACACGAAAAGAAAAATGAAAATGTGTAACTCCAACTTACAAGAAAGAGAATGGCACTATTGTTATTCATAAGCAAATAATTAAAATATCTAACTGATGCTGAAAATTACTGAGTCAAAAATCATGAATTTACGTAAAAAATGTAATAAGACTCTTAACCTCTTACTCACAAATTGGGACTTGTGACAGCGGCTGCGGAAAAACGAATGAAAGAATTTCTTTTGAGTATGTCAGGAGTAACCGTGACAGAACGACGTAAGTTGCGAAGGACGTCTTTTGTTTCTCGTAAATAAGACTATTGTTATTTGAAAACAATACACACTCTTATGTTTCTTGGCTTATTTGACCAAGTATCTTTCATTTGAGATATTTTAATTCATCCTCGGAAGTTGACTTTCATTTATATTTAATGAAATCTGAGCTCCACTGTCAAACAAATACGTATACTTAGTGCACAATTGCACATCTCTTAGTTTCTGTCAAAACATGACACGTTAATTATTAACATAAGATTCGAAATAATGCAAACCCGATGTGATATGATTATATTTTAATTGTCGACATCGGAAGTAGAATTACCTTGCTATATAGAAAAATACTCGTAAATGATAATGATAAATTATGTTTATTTTGCAAGTAGGTTTTTACAAACACTTATACACGTCATTTTTTAAAACTAGATCGGGCCGGTGTTTCGTACCTGACTACTCTGAGAATAAACAGCCGAAACAAACTCAGAGGTCATAGTCTCTTTTGAAGTCCAGATATAATCTTGCTCAATTCACATAAGACAAGACCATCTCAGACACTAATCTGCATGGTCCTCCATGCAGATTAGTGTCTGAGATGGTCTTTTGAAGAAAAAACCACACAGATTTGAGTGGACCTGTCCAGTCAGTGCAAGCATTTGTCAGTTATCGTGTAGCTCGACTCAAGGAGTTCAACGAAACGACGAACAATACCAAAGAAAGGACATTTGAGTAGAATAGATTCAGACCGAGATATCCCGGAAAAAAATCTGCACGTAGTGTGGCGTCGCCTTTAATTTAATACAGTGAATTTTATTAATAAATTAGTAACGACTATTATATTTCACCTGCAAGATATGAAAAGACAGCTCATGATAAAAATACCGCAGGGGGCAGTAGAAAACAATGTGTGTTTTGGGAGACGTTATGTAAATATTGGTAGTTTTATGTACAATTAGTTTTTAGTCCTTCATTAATCCCTAGTGTAAGACTAATAACACACTGCAAAGGGCTCTTGACCGCAAAATAAATTGGCATAACCTATCATCACCTTTCAATTATTTTGATTTCAGTGTCTGCTTATGAATATTAGATTCAATATAATATTATCGACAACGCACGCAAAATACACGCTTTGACGTGGAATTGCGTACACCAGCCCGTTATACAATAGGTACAATATTATTGTAAATTTTATAAATTTGTACGCCATATTGGTGAAACATGGACGTACAAAATATTAATATTGTGTCATCCTGCGTGCTTAATTTGCATGTATACGCATGTTTTAACAAATAAATTTTCTTAATCTTTATCTACAATTCCATTCTTCTTATTCAATCTTTGTTCACCCAATGCTGAATGGTAGGTTTCTTCCAAGTCTCTCCTATTTTAACGGTGTTGTGTAACAGGTCTCCAATTTCTTCAAATGCATTATGATTTCATAAAGTCTCGAACCATGTGCAAGCAAATACTTTTCTAATAACACAAAAGCAACGACAAATGCTTTACATGTTTCTTAATGTTCTAACAAATTAAAAATGCACTAAAAAAAGAACGAAAACCATAAATTACCTCACTTTACCTCAAGTACTTACTAACACGGCAAAAAATAACTCACAAACAAATCACGTTATTTTTTTAATTTTCGCGAAACAAAAGGAATCCATATTTTTGTTTGACACGGCCAACCCTCTCGCTGCGAACCGTCGACGAAGCGGACGATTGTTCCCTTAGAACTCCATAATGATAATTTATTTGGTCCCTCTTTCTTAAAAATTCAAAACAATACGAGCTTCACGGAGAGCATTCGTCAGGGTTTTAAAATGAGAGGCTTCGTCATTTCCGCTTAAGTGTGTATTATTAATAAGCTCCGTTTACTTTGAGGACATTTTTTTGGGCTTTTTTTGTTTATTTTGTTGTGAGGTTTGTTAATGTGAGGTCTTTATTAAAGAAAGACTTTGTTGAGACTTAGGATTTTCAGTTTTCTAGAATATTTTTCAGAACTTTTATGGCAGTGGAAGTGTAAATGTTCACGCAATCGACAAGCTTTAAGGGATTTCGAACTGATTTAAACTTCCCAAAAATAAATTATTTTAGATCGAGACCGAAGCCGTATCGAGGATTTACGACGAATTAGCATTTATCTTTCCGGAGCCTATAAAAATAAAACAAAACGGCCATCAACGCTCAGATTGACACAAATTTTAAAAGAGCTTGAAACAGCAATTTCTCTCCTAAAATCGCTGCCATTAAAATACAATTACCCCGCTACATTACTAAGAAGGTGCTTGAAGAACTTGAGTTAAAACGGTTTCGGGGTCAAGTGCGAACTTTTTTTTAATAAAACAAGAAAATTTGAATAGCCGAACGCCATCTGGCAAAGGCAACTTGTTTAAACTCCCCCACGGCAGGGGGAGGGTTAAAACTTGGGATTTTTTTCGCAAGAAATTATGATGTTATAGGTGAAGTTGTGATATTGTAATGAGATTTGGAATGGGATGGCGAGAGTTAGAAAGAGAGGGCAAATAAGCTGGTGAGGTTATTACTTAATGTGGCTGGGAAAAACGTAGGCTGCCATATTTAAACAGATGGACGATTTATAAAATTTAGACCCGCTTAAACCACAAATCACCAAGAGTGTTTCACGACTTTAACACTAAAAGTATTTCAATCCATCGCTAGATTTAGGCCTGTATGTGATTTGTGCTGCAAAAGAACCTCGGAGATAATTAAAAAGTGTTTATTTCTTTTGTATTATTTGGGACATGCCCGCCACACTATTCCCAAACCACTGCAACTCCTGAAAGCCAGAATCAACAGTGGCGACCACCAGAAAAGCGCCGAGACAATGAAGCTCGACGAAGTCCCAGAAAAACTACAACCACAAGACCAACGATTTCTTGCAAAAACCAACATTATGTATGTAACCCAAAGTCGCCCAACAGTTAACACAATAAACTGTCAACAAGTACTTAATTAACTTTACAAATTAACTCAACACTTAAGTGTAATTTGGCGCAAATCAGGAAAACAATACATTGTCTTAGGGAAACGGTTGAAAGATATTTTTTGCCCCTCTTTTCAATTAGTTGCTTATTTCTTTTACAAGTTACAAGGAAACTGTGTGGTTGTGCCCTCATATTAAGTAGTTTTCTTGAATTTTCATTCAATTAAAACCTGCTTTAAAAACACTAAAACGTGAAAAATAACTTTAGCTTTAGAAGTCGGTGACTTTTGTTTGTTTAATTCAGTTTTTTTTTTTGCTTTTCAGACGTCTAAAGCTAAAGTTATTTTTCACGTTTTAGTGTTTTTGAAGTCGGTTTTATTTTTTGAAAAAAAGTTTTTTATATTTTTCCATTTTTAGTTGTAATATCCTATACATTTGCTATGCATTTAGTTTTTTGGTAACAATACATTTCATGGCTTATCCCCAATAAAATGGAACTTAACATACCTAACTGTCGAAATCTGGGTGTACTGTACACATCTGCGTACCCCTCAGAACATACCGGCGTGATATTACGTTATGATGTTGTGTAAACAATAAACATCAAGCGATTGCAGCAATCACGACAAAATTGCCGTCTATTATTGAATAGTTCCATTGTATCTCCGAAGATCAGCATCAGATCTTCACCAAATTTAAACGGGACCACCTCAGGAGTATACTATTTCAAATGAAAAAGAATTTTGAGAATCAGTCCAGAAATAGGAGAGAAATCGGTGAACATACATTAAAAAAAAAACCTCCTCCATTTTTGAAGTCGATTGAAAACCATAATAACTTTTTTACGAGTTTCGTACCCATGTTTTTAAACGTACGTTATCATCTGCCTAAACTTTTCTGGACTGTGTTGAAGTTGGCTTCCAGTCTAACCTGATGCAGCTGAACACCAGTATGTAACATGGAATGACGTCTACTTGTAAACATTAAAGTATCAAAACTAGGAACAACAACAACAACAGCCCATAAAGTCCACCGCTGGGCATAAGCCTCTCCCATGATGGGAGGAATTTGCCGTAATCTCCACGCTTGGCAGGCGGATTGGAGATCGCAGTGATGAAAGACTAACAGAAAACGCTGCTGCCCATTCTCTGGTCTACGGAGGCGCAAGGTGTTCTGCCTCAGACATTAGTCGCCTTATACGACACCCGTGAGTGTAATGGGTTGGTACTTTTCTACTCTGCCGGATACCACACGGCTAACTCAAAACTAGGAAAGCAGCATACAATTATTTCCGTTCATTTACCTACTATTTATTTATTAACAAAACCTCGGACAGACGGACATGAAGAAACTATAAAGGATCCTTGTCGGGACTACGGTACCCTAAAAACCGAGTGGCAACGTGATTAAGAATTTATGACTGTTTCCCTTTGACCTTTTCCTAAATCCATCGAAAGATAAAATTCAGGAGCAGGTAAATATCTACTAAACAACATCATCCGCCGAGCCTTTTCCAAACTATGTTGGGGTCTATGTAGGGTTCGGCTTCCAGTCTAAACAGATGCAGCAGACCTATCTGACCTCCACAACGCATTTAGTGCTGGATACTCGTAGTACGATATCCCTTGATAAGACTGGTTGACTACTGACTACCTGTAACGACTCTTAAAGATCTACAAATGATAGCTGGAACCAACGGGTTAACGTGCTTTCCGAGGCACGAAATAACTAATCTATACATACAGGGTGTAAAAGACCTCATCACGAAGCCGTCAACCAAGCATTCTGTACATCAAACTTAGTAACTTTACGCAAAAATTATTGCTGGGAAATGACTTTTTTTTTGGGGGTGAAAAATCATGTTTTGTGGTAGAACTCAATGTAACGCACTCAAAACATTGTGCTGATGGATGGATTGAATAGTACGGGGGTCGTGGAGGTGTTAAAAGTAAAAATCTTACATTAAAAACTTGTGTTACAAAAAAAACTTTTCAAAAAGTTGGAACTTTGACCCCCAATATCTCCGTAACTAGAAGGTTCCCAGGTATGGTGTAGAGCAAAAAAATGATCGCAATGACGGGGACAACAAGTGCCTTTCGGCTTCGTTAAGAGTTGTTTTACACCCTTTATAATAAAACAGTAACGAAAGAAAAACTGTATATTGAGAATTTTCAAGAAAAAATAAGTGGCTTTTGTTAGAAAAACGTAACTGGTGACAAAAAGCGACTTTTTAGAATTTTTGTCTGTTTGTCTGTGTGTATGGTACGGCTTCACGATAAAACTACTGGATAGATTGAATTGAAATTCAGCAAAAATGTTCTTTGTAAACCAAGGAAGGCTTTAGGCTACATATTATCACGCCGTATGTTATGGGAGGTAAGCAATATTTATTTTAAAAGGTTTTTGTTCGTAATTGAATGCACAAAATTACATGTTATAAGCTATATTATGTGACGCAGACGAAGTTGCGCGGGTCAGCTAGTATCTACTAAACATCGTATCAAATTAGATAAAATCACAAAAAGACAATTTCATCTTATAAAATTCAGATTCCAATAATCCAAATCACTTCAAATATTAAAACTACAAACTCGAGCCGAAGGACCAAAGTTACCAAAAACCGTTCGATCCAAGATTGTTCGTTATCAAGTGACGTAGGTATCATTACGGTCGATCCGAACGGGGATTAACAGCGGGGTCCGCGAAAATAATTAACAATTCCAGCGACAGTTTGGCTATAAACGTTTAAGCTGGAGTCCGCGAGGCCCTCCAAATGGTACCGCCCACGAAGCCTATTATGTTGTAGGGGGAACGGACACTGGAGCAAAGGAGTTAGAAGATTACTTTCTCAACTATCAACTTGAGTCGATTACAGATTTTTTTAGCTAGCCCCTATGGTACCAATGCTGAGCAAAGTCCTTTTAAGAGCCCTTGTTCCGCGCCATCTTGGACCAGCGCTCGCGGTATTGGTCCAGGTCATTTAGCCACCTTTTTCGAAATTGGTCCAACTCCTATAGCCAACTATAACAATTTCCGGCTTTCATCATTTGTTTTTTTTCAGGCCTACGTAGCTACAACGTTTTAGAAGCTCTGATGTAAATCTGATGATGGAAAGGCAAGTTTACAGTGTCACTTTAAAAGCACTGCAGTTTTGTTCGATGAAGATGAATTTATTAGGCATTGTTGTCAGTTTCTTCGTCATCATTTCAGTCGAATGACATCCAGCTGTCCATAGGATTCTCCCAAGGGTAGGTCCTGTGCTTCTCGCATCCAAGGAATTTCTGTGGCCTCCACCAAGTCATCAATCTACCTTGTGGGTCATCTTCCAACACTGCGCCTTCCGGTACGTGGTAAGCACTTCAGAACCTGTGGAGCCGTCAGTCATCTGTTCTGTGACAACAACAACAACAACAACAGCCCATAACGTCCACTGCTGGACATAAGCCTCTCCCATGATGGGAGGAATTTGCCGTTATCTCCACGCTTGGCAGGCGGATTGGAGATCGCAGTGATGAAAGACTAACAGAAAATGCTGCTGCCCATTCTACGGAGGTGCAAGGTGTTCTGCCTCCGACATTAGTCGCCTTATACGACACCCGTGAGTGTAATGGGTTGGTTCTATCCTACTCTGCCGGATACCACACGGCTTGTTCTGTGAGCAGCGCCCCAATCCCATTTCCCAAACACATCCAAGAAAATCTATTTTTAATCCTCCTCAAGAGCCTCAGCCCTGTGTACGTCGCCCCCTGTCTTATTGCCCCTCCGTAACGTCGTATGGCCCTACAACGACCACTTACGGCCGTAAGAGGCATTTACGTGTGCGTCCCACCTTGCCGGCCTTTCACGGTTAATAATTAAATTCACTTCGCTGTGTAAAAAATCTTAGTTCTCTTGATGTTGTTCTACAATAAGTAGAGGGGAGTTTAATACGGGAGGGACGTGGGATAAATCTTAAGCGAAATTGGTGTTGAAATGTCAGACTGAAATGTTAGATGGTTTTTTTTCTGTTGGAAATGTTCGAGTAGCAAGAATTTTTGCTGACGCTGTCAGCTACATACATTCTGGATAGGAAAACTTCCATTGATTAGAACTAGAAATTTCAGTCTTAGGTTTCTCGGCGACCCTAAGTAATCCCTGGAAATATATATTTAAATCAAATATCTAAGTACAATGAATTGACAAGCTGATAGAGAATAGGCAGGTGATCCTTTTATGATATTTCCGCACAAATTGTAATATTTCTTGTTATTCTATTACTGACGTAACATGAAATCAGCCAAAAACTCCGCCGTTGAGCCTTGAGCCCTCCGCAAAAACATACAAAATGAACACAAACCTTGAATTGTTTTACGTATTTTTTATGCGGCCACAAAAATCCTTTTCACACATCAATAAATGGCTACCCAAACTTAATGAAAACCTACGCCCTTTAATACAAAACAGCGCTTAAACAACCAATTTTTAGTTCCACGAAACGTAAGTTAGGAGGGTGGAAAATTAAAAATTCAGGTTCGTACGCCCCGAAGCGGGTATTTTATACACGCATCATAAACCTAATGTTATTTATTGTGGCAATAAACGGGGAAAAGTGAAAATAACGAGTACACCATCCCTCACCCCCTTTTAGCCCCTCAATCGACGCCCTCACGATTTTTCTCGGAAACCCTCAGTTTTTTAAGTAAAATCAAACTTTTTTAGTGAAACCTCGTTTGGATGGTGACGCAATTTCGCCTACTGAACGCTGTTTATAGCGCACGCCGGTTCTATTGGGAATTAACCTAGAGTTTGCCACCTAATATCTTATGAGACTGCCTTGTCAAAGTGACATTAAATCAGCGAAAATGTAGATGAAGGTGTCAAAAATGTGTTGCGGGACTGTTCCAAAGAGATACCGTGGCCCCGGAACACAAAGGGCGATGAAGGAATATGGATGGGTTTTAGTCAGTAAAAGTCTGACACTCCCTCCTGGTCCGCCCAGAGCGGGAGGAGTCATTTGATGATTTCGAACCGGAAAAAAAAAAGGTGTCAAAAATGTGTTGGACATAAGCTAGCATCGCTTAATCCTATGTCGATACCGTTTAAAGTCTTTTTAGAAATACGAACCGCTTTTAAACCGATTTCCATTTGTCCCTCAGTGACTTTCTTCTTCTGCTTTGTGTCGCTGGCACGATCATATTTCATTAACCCAAAACTTCGCCACTTCCACGGCTTCATCGGTGGCAGCGCAGAGGTGGCCCCAGCTGCATGTTTTTGGGGCTCAGTGGGCAGGGAGGAGGTGGAGCATAGTTTGCGACACCGGAAAGAGCTCTACACCGACACTCACCGCTGATCCAACGAATGCCCCCACTTCACGAAGTTGGAGTTATACCACTTGGATCTGCAGGTGGTTCAGGTTGCATGTGACAAATTTAAAAATAGAACTTGGTATGACAATTTCTCAACGATGAGTCTGTTCAAAATAATGACCATTCATGTACCTTTTGACCTAAATACTTAAACTGTATTCAAAAGCAATTAGATTAAAGTCCAAGATTCCTCTATCAAGATTCCGAAAACGACCATTTCCTCTTTTAAATGCAGTTCCCTCGTTTAATAGCGTGGCAGATTCTTAATAACATTTGAGTACCCGGCGGACCCTGAAGTCAAATATTGGATAAACTCCAAATTGTCTTTAATACTTTTTATAATTAGCCAATTTTACGCATCTGGGACCCTAAGTTCACCTACTTCGGGACTCCTACTTAATTATAAGAGACAATTAAGACAAGTTTACAAGAATATTTCAGGACTTTAGTCTCGGAAAATTGGTCTTTCGAACCTAGGTAATAAGGACCACAAATGCCGCTGAAACTTTTGGCAAAGAACATAATCGTCGTATTAAATAATTTAGACCTTAATAGCTTTCGCTTTTGTAAAATGATTTCCCAGTTTTTGGAATAATATAATTGGAGATGTAGATACTTATTACAGACAATCTTATTGTAGAAACTGTCGGGGTCTTAAAAGTAGGAATGTCTTTACCTACTTTTATAGTAGTCGTGAGTTTGCATCCATGTGGTATCCGGCAGAGTAGAATAGAACCAACCCATTACACTCACGGGTGTCGTATAAGGCGACTAAATGTCTGAGGCAGAACACCTTGCGCCTCCGTAGACCTGAGAATGGGCAGCAGCGTTTTCTGTTAGTCTTTCATCACTGCGATCTCCAATCCGCCTGCCAAGCGTGGAGATTACGGCAAATTCCTCCCATCATGGGAGAGGCTTATGTCCAGCAGTGGACGTCATGGGCTGTTGTTGTTGTTGAGTTTGTCGATGGCTTGGATTTTCTTGTCAAGGGTGCTACAATACAACGATATTAAGGATGATTTGGCACGGAGAGTCGGCAAAGTCAAATAGATATGTAGATATACTCGTACGTTCGAAAAACGACAGCCGGTTTAGCCTACGAAGCCAGACTTAATCAGCTACGAGAATATCTGCAGCAATTGCTTCAAATTGGCTTTGTGGATTAAAAACTGCGGGATCGAATGTGCAACATACGCAACGCATACTTAAATCCTTATGAAAGTATATTTTAGTGATTTTCATGAAATTAACACAAGCCATGGAGTTCGTGACATGAAAACCTATCTTACCAAAAGGTATCATATTACTCAGTACTAACTAGGTTGTGGAGGTCAGACAGGCAGTCCCTCCGTGTAAAATATTAGTCATCAGCTGCATCTGGTTAAACTGGAAGCCGACCCAACATAGTTGGAAAAAGGCTAGATGATGATGATGATGATGATAATACAAGCAAAAGTTGCAAATAAAACCTAGTACAAGTAACATCATAAACGGAACGCTTGCAGTTTGAAGTTACCCATTCACCTAAGATAATCCCATAATCGCCTTAAACGGCAGCCAAAGGAATCGTCGATTTGTACCTCTTTTTACCTCTTTATACACTTAAATCTGCATGAAAGCTTCGGGAAACTCCTCGATTTATTAAATTTTAAAGTGGTTTACTTAGAAACGTTGGGACGTCACTTAGGACGGGTTTTTGTCCAGCTTTGAGTTTGTAATACGCTGCGTTGATTGATTCAGTTCTGGATAAATTCTTCGTAAAATGGTTGAAGATTAAATATATGACAAATAAACACATGCCTAGCTGTACATTGGCGTAAAAAATAGCAACTATTGCCATTTTTACCTCACTTGGTGGCTTGAATAATGTTCGCAATATGCTGTGTTTGCAATTTGAGAAAAGAAGAAAGCAGTAATTTTATTCACCCGTCAGACCAAAACAATAATGTTGCTTACCTTTGAGACTACGTAAAGAAGTCTGGTCTAGACGAACACAGTTAAGCCGTTGTTTTGTGGTTTTCTAGGGATTAATTCAAAATCACGTCGTAAAATACTTGGATATTGGAAATCGCATTATGGACCACAAATGTAGTTGGACAGGACACCTGACAGTGATGACACCTAGCAAGGAGCGGTGATGACAGGTGAAGTAAAGCTGTTACCGAGTGGCATCCAAGGACTGGTAAATGAAATGTTGGTTGTCCGGTGACAAGATGGGCAGATGACAATGTTGCCATCGGGGGAAAACCTTGGATGGAGCAGGCACAGGAACCTGGAGGAGTTACAAACAAAGGAGAACATATACTTATATAAGGTCCCATTGAAATAGATGGACAAATTTTAACACAGCTTTAGTACGTCTAACAGAAGATATTCAAGCAAAAAAAACACTGACTAAAGTGATTTTATTTTACGCGTAATTACCTACTATCTTCTACATAATCTATCCTAAAAGGTGATGTGTAGTCAACTGGAAGTTACTTTGGTTCAATACAGAATGATATTAACAGAACTGACCGAGTACTTACGAGAACGCGCCCATAACGTTTGTGTTTTTTTGGGTGCCGGAAATTTATTATTTTAGGCCTAAATAAAATCACTTTAATCAGTGTTTTCTTTGCCTGGATTTCTTCGGTTAGACATACTGAACGCTGTGTTAAAATTTGTCCATCTATTTTAATGGGACTTTATATAAATGGGTGAAGTCATCCTGTAATTGGTTGTCGTGGTATGGGCATGTGATGCGGAGGGATGAGGAAAATGTCGTGAGGAAAGTTTTGAGTATGAATGTGGATGGGTATATGAGTAGAGGAAGACCAAAGAAACGATGGATGGACTGCGTGGAGAATGATAATTATGGCACGAAAGGAGGAGTTTGATAAGATGACGAGTAAATACAGAAGTATGGAAAAAGGAAACATGCCGTGCCGACCCCAAATTACTTGGGATACTACAACAGCCCATAACGTCCACTGCTGGACATAAGCCTCTCCCATGATGGGAGGATTTGCCGTAATCTCCACGCTTGGCAGGCGGATTGGAGATCGCAGTGATGAAAGACTAACAGAAAACGCTGCTGCCCATTCTCTGGTGTAAGGAGGCGCAAGGTGTTCTGCCTCAGACATTAGTCGCCTTATACGACACCCGTGAGTGTAATGGGTTGGTTCTATTCTACTCTGCCGGATACCACACGGCGGCTCTGCCGGATACCACACGGCGGCAAATTACTTGGGATAAGGGCAAGAGAATTATGATGATGGGTGAAGTCATCCTGTGGATAATGATGACATTACGTTCACCCAAAAAGAATCGACTGCCTACTTACTTAATCGTACTCACTTATTTTGATAGTGGTGTCGATTCTGTTGTGCACAAACTAAACTTAATTTAGGCAATTTTTATCTTTTACTAAAAGGCAGTGCGAGAAAAGGACAGCTATAGCTATGAACTAAGTTAGAGATGTCAAACTAGTTTATGCCTTGAGCTTCACCGTGTTTTTAGTCGACATGTTTTTACGTGCACCCTTCATTTGTATGGAAATATTAGTTCCAACTAAATTTGACAGCTGTAAATTACGTCCGTCTCTTTATTTATTTATTTATTTATTCATGTACACACAAAATACTTCTCCTCATTCATCATCATTGGCTCTTCTCCTTCTTCTTCTCTTCTTCTTCTTCTTTGTCTCTTTCTCGTTTTATTAGAGAGAAAAAGATAGCAATAACTTAAATTAAGTTTAGTTTGTGAACAACAGAATCGATACCAGTAATAAAGCTTATAGCCATTTAGTACCTAAGCCCTAAATCGACCTATCAAAAACATCTACCACCCATAAACATTAACATTTAAGTCCCGCATATCAGTAATATCAACAGCCCGAAGGTGGCTCAGAATTAAATGTTATCAGATAGCCCACCCCCCCTCGCTAAGGGTCGTAAAGTCACCTTTATTACCAACTTTTACAATTTCAATGTGGCACCACTTTCGACAGCTTCTTACGGGTCATGGCAGCTAGGAATTTAGGATTGCAGAGTTATAAGCGTTTGGGAAAATAATGTGGTGTTTTTTTGACTGTGGTTTGAAAGTTTTTGCGTTTTTCTGGTAACGGAATCATGCGTGGTATTTTTATAATTCGTCTGTGGAGGATGAGATTATCAGCCCAGATGTTAATTTCCTTTGTGGCGCGTAGAGACCAATCGTGTTTGTCGATTTTGATGATTTTTACGTCAATCGATTGGTCTTAGTCTTGGGAGTGGCACTAAAGACATGACAACAATCAAAATTTAATAATTATGACAAAAACCAGCCGCCATATTATGAAAATTAATATGAAAGTCGACGAACTATGTTAAATGGGTATTATTAACTTAAAGATCATCTTCATCATCATATAAAGATCATCTTTAGGTTTATTTTATCATTTTTCATTTCGAATGCCCATTTTTAGGGTTCCGTACCCAAAGGGTACAAACGGGACCCTAATACTCCACTGTCCGTCTGTCTGTCTGTCACCAGGCTGTATCTCATGGACCGTGATAGCTAGACAGTTAACATTTTCACAGATGATGTATTTCTGTTGCCGCTGAGTATAACAACAAATAATAAAATTGCCTTGCCTACTATGGTGGTAAAGAACACTTCATGAGTCCGACTCGCAATTGGACGGTTTTGTTATAACAATATGGCTAGCACGATAGTTTAGAATCTGATAGCGAGCTTTGATTAAGGTGTCATCCATTAATAAAAACGGGCAGCCTTTATTTTCACACGTGTAGGATTTAAATCGGAACTTATACGTACAAAAGTGATAAAACCGGCCCTTATTTCATCTACTTGCGCATTCTCTGATCCTTGTTTAGGCTATTTCCGATCATAGTTAGTTTCCGCTATTGTGTAATTCCAATTTTAGAAATCAGGTAGCGAGGACGTCAATCCCCAACCCACGGCGACACCCAAGAATCCTTAGTTTTGAAGCCGATGAAGTAAACAAAACTTTTAAAAGCAAGTCTATTTACATTTCTTGATTGATGTTGTGTGTTCAGCGAGTTTTCAAATCGACGGGAATTTGCAATTTATATTCCGCACGGAATATTTTTATTGGTGACCTTTAAATATGAATGATTGAGATCACACACCTACGGAAATTCGTTATGAATTTTTAATTGGTTGTCCATTTGTTTGCTCTTTGTTAATTTGATTTATGTTTGACATTTTTGTTGAGTTCGCTTGCCGATGTCAACTGTATATTATTATGTTACATTGATTTCCAGGACTTCATGTCGTGAATTTTTACGATGCACGTCTAACGGGGTGTCCTGCGTGAGCGACTAATACGACGCAACGCGACGCTGCGAACGCTACGAACGCGATCAACTCAACTGCATACCCTGCGTGCAGCCTATATGGCAGGCTGCGGCGAGACGCGACGTAACGCGTACTTGTTTTAAGAGCGACCAGACGCGACATCATGAACTACGAAATGGTTGATTCAAATTTGTACTTTATTTCTCCATGATCCGAGAAGTAATGACCAAAATCACGTAAGACATTTGTCGCGTGTAACATCGCGTCGTATTGCATCGTGTCTTGTCGCGTCGCGTCGCGTCGTATTCGTCGCTCAAGCAGGACACTGCGTTAGATTTCCACTACGCGACGTCGCGCGTCGCATCGTATCACGACGGGCGCGCGACCATACGATTTGTTTCAAAACAAAGATCATTTTTTCCTCCTACTCTACTTACGAACCAGCAGTTTCGATGGCGGCCGAAGGAGTATCATCATCTGCCTAGCCTTTTTCCAACTATGTTGGAGTCGGCTTCCAGTCTTACAGGATGTAGCTGAATACCAGTACTTTTTTACATGGAGCGACTGCCTATCTGACCTCCACACCAGTAAGGGTGCTTACATAAAGAAGCAGGTTTCCGGTACAGGCGAGTCGGTAGCGATCGGTGCAGGGTTCACTTGCATATAGTTTAAACCTGCTTCTTTATAAGCGAGCGCATAAGATAACATAGAAATGAAAACCTGCACCGATCGGTACCGACTCGTCCGTACCGGTAACCTGCTTCTCTATGTAAGCACCCTAAGTTGGTAAGACTGGTTGTCAAACTTTCTGGGTTACTGACTGGTTACCGACCATAACCGACTGTCATAAATCTACAAATGACAGCCGGGACCAGCGGCTTAGCGTACTTTTCGACACATAGGAATCTAGGCATATAATGGGTGGTCACTCATCCACGGACCAACCTAGGCAAGTGCGGCTTAACTTAAAGATCATCCCGAGCGGCTGTAATTAGTTAACCACGAGCTCACGATGTGACGTAGTATGTGAGCCTTATACATCCGGGATTGCGGGACTGTTCGGAAGAGATACCGTGGCCCCGGAACACAAAGGGCGATCAAGGAACACGGATTAATTAATTTACACGGTACCTACACTTTTAGTAAATTCACCGTAATGTGGTCCAGAAACACCGTATTTTTACCCTAGCAACACGGTAATTCTCGATTTACATATGGAGACACTGCCCCGGAACACAAAGGGTGATGAAGAAACATGGATGGGTTTTAGTCAGTAAAAGTCTGACACCCCCTCCTGCTCCGCTCAGAGCGGGAGGAGTCATTTGATGATTTCCCATCAAAAAAAAAAAAAAAAACCCTATACATAATGTAAGTATAGTACCTAGGCAAAACAGCAGCACAATAATTAAAATTTTAACACCGTCTTTTATGCGTGTACACTAATACGACACGAAACGAATAATCCTATAAAATTTGAAAACCTTTTAAGGTGATTACCGTCAATTTTAACAGTGCCCTAAGCACTTAGCAGCTTTTAAACTCAACGACAGTTTTCGAATAACGAACTTAACGACGCCATCTTGATTAAGGTCAGCTGTCAAAATGGCGCACTTTTCAGTAATTAGTAGCGACATCTGCCAAATTAGTTTGTCAACATTAAAGACTCTAGCTTACAATGAGTGCAAAAGTTGTAAGCATCAGTACTAAGAAAACCGACGAATAGAACATTGTTTTAACCTCCTTAGACCAAATAGAATTGCTGCAATGGTGGTCCAATGGCAGCAGGCCCGTCTTACGAATTTAAGTCATGAGGTTCGAACCGAGGGCAGGGACTTGACTTTGTGTAATTTCATATCGCATGTCTTATAGTCAAGAATTCAAAGACATGTGTCATCAACCCAGGCCCGGACTGGGACCCGAAATCGGCCCGGGCATTTTAGAGACGGTAGGCCCTTCACTCTCAAGAGAAAGGAAAACTACTAATGTAAATTTTGAATCAACCGAAGAAAACATTTAAATAGAATGATGGACTGAAATACTAGGCTGCGACTTTTATCAAAGTCAAGTCAGTCAAGTCAGTTTTAGAGACTCGAAACTAAAAGAACAGCGACGGTGTCGAACAAGGGCATCGCCAGTTTTTGAGAAAGATTTCAGAAAGATTCGCAGAAAGGTGCGAGTAAAAACAGATTTACAGTAAGAGTTTAGTTTACTCGTACTAGTTACAGATGCAGCTGAAGTTCTTCTAACAATCTAAAATAATTGGTTAATAATAGGTAGAAGTAACAAATTTTGAAGAGCTTTGGTTAAACGTCTAGGAGCTAAAAAAAAATGAGCTCTTCATTCCAGAGAAGTCAGCTATTCTTTAGTCCTTTTTATTCAGAAATAGATGTTACTTAATCAACTTTGAGAGACAATTATAGAAACAAAAAGAAGTAAGGCTCCAAGAGCGAGCGAAGCGAGCTCAGAAATTTTAACACCCTACCTCGGATTGTTTCAACCGAGTTACTTGGTCGACTTGCAAACAAAGCCATGACTCAAGAGAAAGTAGCCCCCAAGAGCGAGAGAAGCGAGCACGAAAATATTTTGACAGCTTGCGCTGGGCAGGTTAAAATTGTTTCGACCTATTGGAGTTACATGGTCGACTCGACTGATAATAGACAGTGTAAAGATCCAAGAGAACATAGGTCAGAGCGAGCGAAGCGAGCTCGAACATTTTTACATCTTGCCTCGGTTAATAATACCTATGTAATTTGAGATCAAAATGTCCAGCCTCTGTCTATATCGGTCGATCGAGAAAACTTTAAAAATCTTGAGCCTGTAGGGGGTACCATTGCTACAGATAGAGTCCAAGAGTAAATCAAATATGGTCTTCGACTTGACGGTAGAGGTCGTTATTTTAATCGATGAATTGCGATGTTTTTTTTGTATAGCTAAAGAAAGTCGACCGCCAATCGGCCACACCGGCCCACCGAGCATCCAGCCCATCAGGCATTTGCCCGATTTGCCCGTATGGCCAGTCCGGGCCTGCATCAACCAACACACATTGGACCCGCTTCTAAATTACAGCGTTTTCAAAATTTGGTAGTCTAAGCTGGTTTTGATTGCAGTTAGGAATATTAGAGCCCCAAAGCACTAGCTTCATGTGTTCTTTATTGAAAAATAAAACTTTTCATCATCTCTCTTAAGCTAACACTTATTTTTGTTAATGCTGGTTAACCTGTAATTGGCAACTATGTAAGTCCAAGACTGTAAAACCTATGTATACATATATACACAGATGCTGCTGGTGAACCTATATTAATAAATAAAGAAATAAATCTGCCTGCCTTTTCCTTTCGGGACGTTGGGGTCAGCTTCCAGTCTAACCGGATGTAGCTGAATATATCAGTATTTTACATGGAGCGACTGCCTATCTGACCTCCACAACCCAGCATTACTGGGTAATCCGTTAGTAACCAATAATAAACATTAAAAAAAACCTTCAAATTGATGGTTTCTTTTTATAGATTCAAAATCTGACAACCAACCATCTCGTTACTGGTAACACTTAAACTAATTGTATACATAAATAATTACAATGTTCAGTAACGGAACATGTCGGTAACAATCAGTGACCAGAGATAGTATCAGAGTGTCACGCATAGCTATTGTACCATCCTCATTTGGGTAATAACCTGTCGAACTTGTGAGAATGTCATCCATTACGCCCTGTTCATGACCCTCTAGCGATGCGACTTCGTCAATGGCATGCACTGTGGAGAAACAAACATCCCATCCTCGACATTTCATCAACCCGGAACAATACCTACCGCCTGGATACCTACGAACTGCAGTTGCAAATCTGGAAATCTCTTAACCGATCCCCAGCTTTGCCGCTGTAAATATAATCTGGCCAAATAGGGTATCCTCGATCCATCTCCAACAGATTGCCAGTGTGCAGCCCCTCTGCAAGATATGCTCTACCTCCTGTCCTGGTCATCCTGCGCAACCACTTGCACCTATCAAGATTTAGTCGAAGCAAATGTTAGAGCTGTGCAAGTGGCTACATACTGGTCTGGTGGTGGTGGTGGTTGGTGGTCAATTTGAGTTCATCGACACCTAAAGAAGAAGAAGAATGGCTTGTTCTAAGCCCATAAGCTGAGCCTTTGCTCTCGGTGACTTTTTGTAGCGATGCTGTCGCGTGTTTCTTCAGTGCTGATATAGTTCGGTTCAACCTTGATGGCGGCCCGAAAGTTAGCTGCAAGTGACGGTCTGCGCATTATACAGACAAAAAGATGCGTCATCTGCGCCCCGTTGATACCTAAAATTGTTGTCTGCGCAGCTTTACATAAGATGTTCCGAATCGCCATAAAGTTACAGCGCTATTCCTGCGCAGACCGTCACTTACAGCTAACTTCCGAGCTTACTTATACCGTGCGTTAATGGCATTTTCAACGCTACCGTGCGTAAGAAAAAACCTTTTCAACGTGCGACTGAAGCAAGGCGATAGCAGCGATACAGAATCTTGGTTACGTGGGCGATGAAACCAGCGAAAGCATCGCGACAGTTTTGCATTTGCACCCGTACTGCAATGCTGCATAAAGTCTTGGTGGGTGATGGACCTAAACATTTTCCTTCATATGTTTTCCACGCAGTTGCTGTCGCAACACTTGTAGCGCTCGAACCTGTAGCTTATGGCCAAGGGGTAAGACATCGAAGCACTTAAGTGTTATTCTGGAATCATTATTTAGGAAACGTTACCAGAAAGAGGAAAAATTCTGATTGAATTTGTTGGATGATATTTTTTTCCTTTTTACGTACTTACACAAATAATCATCTAAGTTTGTTTTTGTTGTAAATTTATGTAAACTATTCTATAGCTATTAAACCTCTCTGATAAGCTGAAGAAGAAAATACTCATTTAAAAAATGTATGTCATTATTCTATCTTTGGTTGTGTCAACTCTCAAATAAATTTTCACATCTTTAAGTCGTATTTTTCCTAGAAATTACAACAGTTTTGAAATTCGAAGGACGTCAGTCGATTTCATTAATTCATGGCGACTTTCTAGTCGCCATGAATAAAAGTGCACTGCTGTATTTTAAACAGTGGCATTGCAACAACAACAGCCCATAACGTCCACTGCTGGACATAAGCCTCTCCCATGATGGGAGGAATATGCCGTAATCTCCACGCTTGGCAGGCGGATTGGAGATCGCAGTGATGAAAGACTAACAGAAAACGCTGCTGCCCATTCTCTGGTCTACGGAGGCGCAAGGTGTTCTGCCTCAGACATTAGTCGCCTTATACGACACCCGTGAGTGTAATGGGTTGGTTCTATTCTACTCTGCCGGATACCACCGAATACCACATGTGACATTACACATGCCTACAATTTTTTCCTTCACTTTTGTAGCCGTGGTGGTAAAATACTTTACACAAAGTAAAATTTGTACCTAGGTTCGAACCCACGGCCTCTCGTAAGTCACGGTCGCTACCACTAGGCTCTTGAGGCCCTAGCACTAGCGCGCGATTTTAATCGAAAATACAATTTTCGTATTGCATTTTAGTTAAATTGTTTGCAACAAGCACAATCAATTTCATGCATAGATCTATATGAATAGGTACATAAAGGGTGAAGCCGTGAGACACTTGTTCTCCTCGTCATTGCGATCATTTTTTTGTTCTACACCATACCTGGGAACCTTCTAGTTACGGAGATATTGGTGGTCAAAGTTCCAACTTTTTGACAAGTGTTTTTATAAATACATGTTTTTAATGTAACATTTTTACTTTAGACACCTTCACGACCCCCGTACTATTCAAACCATCCATCAGCACAATGTTTTGAGAGTTTTCACCCCAAAAAAAGTCGGTTCCCAGCAATGTTTTTTACGTAAAGTTACTTAGTTTGATGTACAGAATGCTTGGTTGACGGCTTCGTGATGAGTTCTTTTACACCCTTTATATATTCTTAAAAATTTTGAAAATATTATATATTTGTGAAACAAGTAGGTATTTTTAATTTAAAAATCGGCGTATTTACGTTACGTTTTCACAGCGAGTTTATGATTAGGCCTCTGTACTATTATGTGAGTTTACTCCATTTTTAAGTCGTTCAAAAACATTTTACTCATTATCTTTTGATCCACACTCTTTTGGCTCGTAAACCACATAAATTAACAGTTTTATACAAGTTTTATGAAAATGATAGGCTTATCTTTAGGCCAGCACCATAAACTAACTTGTTAGGTTGCCATGGCAACCGGATACATAACAAAACAGTTGGTAAGCGACACTGTTTCTTTACTATTTTGTTTTTCTTGTTACAAAATGTCTAAAACTAAAACTGGAGCTGTCTGGGAGGATCGAGAAGTCCTCTTTGATTTACCTTTTGCGTAAGTACCTCAATATTTGCCTAGCCTTTTCGACTTGTTGTAACTGAATCTTCCTGAATACCAGTATTTAGAGCTGAAAACAATTAAACTTTTATTATTTCATAGAGCTTTAATATTTTGTTTCATTTGACACATCTTTCATCATAGTAAAATAGTCTTTACGTTACTAAAACAGGACCAAAAGACCAGTATTTTTGGTCCTTTGATTCAACGTAAGCATAATTACGAGCACATGCATGAGTTTTAACCTATGCAATGGTAGGCTAGCAGGAATTGAAGATGGTATTTCAATCACAGTTTACTATGTGACAATATTAAATAGTTAGTACCTACACCTACTCAGATACCCGGAATATAAAAATACACAACTCCTTGAACTTATGCTAGCCTAGTACTTTTTGGTGGGTTATCAATGTATTATTTGAAATTCGGATCACCTGATGAGCAAAAAAACTTTATTAATTAAAAAGCTGTATTTCGTTTTTAATGTGACTGTACTCTGTGACAGCTATGTCGCGGCGAAACAAAAGACAGTGCATCAAAACCAAGAAAAATCACAAGTCGACGTAAAGGGATTCGTTCGACGCAGGGGGAATGATTCCTCCAAGGTTTAAAAAGTGAATTGATATGTTCTAATATAAAAACAAACTTGACAAATGAACATCATTTCCTATCGATACAGACATGTATTCAAATTAAATGATGTTTATTTCTATAAGTAGGTCATTTTAGGATGGGGTGGCGAAGGCAAAGTAAATCTCAGATGTCGCCACCATAGTTGGTCTCAATCTGACCAATGAGGTTAAGGCTGATGCTCCAGGGTAGCCCACGAAATTCTGGGTAGGCCTGCAAATTGCAAAAAAACGTAAGAAAATTTGAATTTCGCGGGCTACCCTGGAGCATCCACCTTAAGGGCCTATACTACCTCAAATGGCTTAGCATGATCCTCCGTTACGCCTAAAATACTGCAGCATTAATTTTGAAATAAATATACGGTAAAGTTGAGGATTAATTTTAAGTCCTATATTTGGCGAAAACACGATTCCATAAAATTTTCTTGATAGAAAAAAAATCCCAAAGTTACCTCTAAACTGAACAATAAACCGCTGGCAATCATAAAATACTTCAAATTAGATCATTAAACTTTTTATACTAACTGAACTAACTATAAAGCAGGTCTTATATTATTTATTTTTTAGTCTAATCAATAGATTTTTTGTAAATCGCAAAAAACCACTAATTTCGCACTATTCGGCCGCAGTGACTGACGTAACAACCACTTTGTAGTACAAGCTGATTAAAACTTTATTCTAACAGTATTTCGAACAAAGTTTGAACTACCAAATATTGTTAGTGGGGCAACTCACGTCCCATTAAGGTGCACAGTGCGTAGCCAGTACGAATTTGGAAATAAACGGTATTTGAATAAAATAAAAGTTTAGATGAAAACTATAGATGGTTTTTATTCACGCTGACACATTTGAGTGACAAGAGAAAAAAAAAAAACACAAGTAGAAAAATAAACTTACAAAGAACAAAAAGATCATTATAAATAGTAAATACTCTTTTTATTCTAACACTCCTCCTTAAGTTCATTTCTCTACTTTCATCCATCACACAATTACACAACACCCATATTAAGAGCACACCACTTAAACTTCCCTTTCAACAAAGGTTTCGTCAAAGCATCTGCAATCATATGAGCTGTCTCTAGATACTCAAGAACAATATGTCCATTCTCGACAGCCTCCCTTATAAAATGGTGTCGCACATCTATGTGTTTTGTGCGTTGGTGGTGTACAGGGTTCTCCGCAATGGCCACAGCAGATTGGCTATCACTGAGAATTTTCATTGGCGTCTCAGCTTGACCAGTGACTTCTGAGTACAATCTTTTTAGGAATATTGCCTCCCTAGCAGCTTCAGATATTGCAACATATTCCGCTTCCGCTGTGGATAGAGCAACCGTCCTTTGTTTCCTGCTTTCCCAAGAGATTGCAGCTCCCATATGCAGAAAAACCATACCCGAGTATGACCTCCTATCATAACAAGTGGCATGACTTGCATCTGCGTAACCCTGCACTTTATATTTTCCTCCTCTCTTGTACTGTAGCCCAAGGCTTTTAGTACCCTTCAGATATCTTAGCACTCGTTTAGCAGCTATCCAGTGTTCCTCAGCATAGCAGGTATTAAATTGGCTAAGATAATTAACTGAATGTGCAATATCTGGTCTCGTGCACACAGATAAGTACATTAGCGAACCAATTAAATTCTGATATGGAATCGCTGGATCAGGTTTGTGTTCAGATCCAGGTTTCTCTAGCTTTTGACCAGGAACTGATGGTGTTGATGCAACTTTGCAGTCAGTCATCCCAAAAACTTTCAACATTTTGTTGACATACTTCTCTTGATCAACTTTGATTCCAATATCGTTCTGTGTTATGTGCATTCCCAGAATATCCTCTGCCTTCCCAAGATCCTTCATTTCAAATTTTGTCATGAGGTCTCTTTTGACTTTGCTCAGCTCTTCATGATCATTCCAAAATATCAGCATGTCATCCACATACACTGCTAAAATGATGATCTTTTCACCCTGGGATCTCGTGTATATGCACGGTTCATTTTTACATCGTTTAAATTTTAACTGTAACAACTCATTGTTCAGCTTATTGTTCCATGCTCTAGGGGCTTGTTTTAATCCGTAAAGTGAACGTTTAAGTAGACACACATAGTCTTCTTTTCCTTTTTCATGAAAACCTTCTGGTTGTTTCATGTAGACATTTTCCTTTAAAACTCCATTTAGGAACGCAGTTTTTACGTCCATTTGGTCTATATTTAAGCCTTTTTGTGCTGCTATTCCCAGGAGGACTCTTAATGAGCTATGTCTCACCACGGGGGAGAATGTCTCGTCGTAATCGATGCCACATCTCTGGCTAAAACCTCTGGCAACAAGTCGAGCTTTGTATCTTTGTTTATTTCCCGGCTCTTGTTTGATTCTAAATAACCATTTTGAATCTACTATGTTGCTCGCTTGTTCAGGTTTTACCAAAAACCAGGTATTATTCTTCTTTAAAGCATCAATCTCCTCCTGAATTGCTGCGTTCCATTCTTTACTATCAGGTCTTGATAGTGCTTCTTGAACTGTTGTAGGATCCAGTGCTGATTCTGCAGCTTGATATAGCAAATAATCCGGGAACTTTTTGGGTTTTCTAGCTCTAAGTGGATACCTCCGTTCCACTTCTTGAGGTTGATCATTGACAGATAAGTCAGGCTCACAGTCTAGAAACTCTATGTCTTCTTGAGTTTCATTAATGACAGTTGACTCAGATTCAGAGACTGGACTGTGTACTCCACACATGTCTTCATGAGTATCCGATTGGTCCACCTCTTGAGGCTGATCATCCATAGTTATATCAGGCTCAATACCTTGAGGAACACAGACTTCTTCAGGAATATAAGTTTGTTCCACCTCTGGAATCAATATTTCATGTTCAGTCTGTTTCTCCACTTGTTTATCTCTCTCTGTTTCTTGGGCTTCTATAAACACAACATCCCTAGCCTTATAAATTCGATGCGTTTTTGTATCAACTAGTCGATAGCCTTTGGAATCTTCACAGTATCCAACTAGAGTTAGCTCCATGCTTTTTGCATCCAGCTTCTTTCTCTTTTGGTTAGGTATGTGCATATATGCCTTGCTGCCAAAAACTCTAACAAAACTGAGATCAACTTTCTTGCCTGACCACGCTTCCTCAGGAGTTTTTCCTTTGACGGCAATGGTCGGTGATCTATTTTTCAGAAAAACAGATGTATGCACTGCTTCCGCCCAATAAGCCTTCGATAAATTTCCTTCCTCGAGCATACTTCTCGCCTTCTCGATGATAGTCCTGTTAGCTCTTTCGGCTACTCCATTTTGTTGCGGTGTATAGTCTATCGTGACTTGATGTTGGATTCCATTTTTCCTCAGAAAATCATCCATCTGTTTATTGACGAACTCGGTTCCATTATCAGTGCGCAGGATTTTAATCTTTCTGCCGCATTGATTCTCAGCAAATGCTTTAAAATTTGCAAATTTTTCAAAAACTTCACTCTTTTGTTTCAAAAAATTTACAAATGTTTTCCGTGTAAAATCGTCAATAAATGTCAAAAAATATTTATACCCGCTAATAGAAGGTATATGCATAGGTCCGCATAAATCTGAATGCACTAGACCTAATGCTTCCTTAGCTCTCGTCGCAACACCCTTGCGAAACGGTTGTTGTGTTTGTTTTCCCATAATGCAGGATACGCACTCCAGTTTAGAAAAAGTATTAGGAAAACTCACCCCTATCGCCATCTTATCTCTAAGAAGTTTGAGATTGTGCATACCAAGATGTCCCATCCTGCGATGCCATAGCCTCTGCTTGTCACAATCCGTTGTTGCCAGTGCGGAGCCCTGTGAACAGCACTTAATTTTGTAGATGCCTCGTTCTTCCACACCTTTCACAACAGCCTTGCCTTGCACCTCACACTCATTTTTCTTATAGATGTCGCATCCTTTCTCTGTAAATACTATCACGTGACCCTTTCTCGCAATCGCATTCACACTTAACAAATTAGAAGCTAACTTAGGTACATACGTCACATTGTTGATTGTTAATTTTGCTGACTCACATACTACCGTACCTTCACCTTCACCATATACTTCATTACCATCTGCACAGATCACTCTCAAAGACTTAGAAGTATCCTTCAAGCTTCCTCTAAACCAACCCTTGTGATTCGTCATGTGCGTCGACGCGCCAGAATCAATGATCCAGTCTCCTGCTTGCGGTGACGGCGCCGGCGGCAGCGTACCCAATGCGTAGGCTTGTAAAGCTTCTTTTTTCCCTTTTGGGTTATCAGGACAATCCTTAACTTTGTGTGGTCCATCACAAATATAGCATTTAATTTTATATTTGATCTTCTTGGGTTTGGTGTTACCCTTATGCTTATTTGAAAGTAATGCTGATGTTGGTTGGCTCGCACTTGAGCTTGCCGAATAGTTATCTTCCATTTGATAGAGCTTCGTCTTTACATAGTCCGTAGTCAGTACCACATTACTATTTTCTATGGCTAATCTCATTGGTTGGAATTCTGCCGTGAGACCTTGTAGAAGTAAAGCAGCCAACAGTTCATCATCTACTTCTTTTCCTAAGTCTTGCAGTTCCTGAGATACCATCATCACCGATGTCACGTACTCCCTCACAGTTGGGAATTGTTCCAGCTTCATGCTTACTAATTTTGATAGTAATCGGCAACGATTATTGAGACCTTTGTCTTCGAACGCATTTCTTAATGCTTCCCAAGCACCTTTAGCCGTTGTAGATTTACGTACATGCACCAAACAATGAGGTTTCACCATCAAGCAAATCTTGGCTCTAGCTCTTTGGTCCTTTTTTGTACCCTGCGTGTCGGCTATTACTGGCGTGACACTTGTATACTCCCACAAGTCGTCGTGTACCAGATGCATCTCCATAAGAAATTTCCATGTTGTATAGTTACTACTGCCTTCTAATTTCTCCATAGAAAAGGTACCACTACCAGACCCACCTTCTAAATGTGCCATTGTCGAGTTCTGCTCTCTTTGCATACTCCCGTTACCAACCGACATTTCCTTGTAAGTCCTGGGCATGTCCTGGGCATGGGCCCATAACCTGTTAGTGGGGCAACTCACGTCCCATTAAGGTGCACAGTGCGTAGCCAGTACGAATTTGGAAATAAACGGTATTTGAATAAAATAAAAGTTTAGATGAAAACTATAGATGGTTTTTATTCACGCTGACACATTTGAGTGACAAGAGAAAAAAAAAAAAACACAAGTAGAAAAATAAACTTACAAAGAACAAAAAGATCATTATAAATAGTAAATACTCTTTTTATTCTAACAAATATAGAGCTGCTAATTTGAGGTAGTATAGGCTAGCTATTTTTTGTAATATAAAATGACATTACCACATTTTCAACCAATGACGATATTTGGGTACCAACTATACTAGCGCCATTAGTTCCACAGTTAGCTTCTTTATTACATATCAATAATCTTTCCTTTCTTCTTTCTATAAGTGGAAATCCTCAATGGAGGTCCTCCACTCTGGGGAAAGTGGAGGGATCTGTCAGACCCGTACTGACTAAAACCACACTGGTGTATCCTCGCACACTTGCATCAGAGGTCAGCGGGATCTGTTGCGACTTCCGCTGCCACGGACTACGTCATGTCAATATAATCTAAATCAACTAAGCTTATCGCAGATTTGCAGTCATCTGCTGGTCGTTTACCAAACTGTACCACAGCTCCTTGACATCCACGTCTATTTCAGCCATTTTTTGAGAGTCGTCAACATCTACTTAATCATTGTAAAAGCCATTACATTTTAAGTCTGATAATACGACTACAGGACACACAGACTACAGCCGCTTATCATTCTCTTTGCTATTAAGATTGCTGTCATAATCTTAAAAAGAAATTATCTACTGGAGGCAGTTTTCTTGTCAGTTTTCATATTATTTACTTACACGTGTTTCTTGATTTGAGGTAGGCAGAAGTGTATCTAATCTGAATTACTTGCTCATTTCGACCGACATATTTGGGTTGGGTCCCATTATGGAGCGAGCCTACAAGATTATCAAGACTCCGGGGTGTTATTGAGAAATCCAAGGTGAAAGAAGAACCCAATGACAGTTTTGTATTTCTTGATATTTCTAGGTATTTAAAACTACGGCCTGGCGAGAAGATTTTTGATAGAATCGAACCGATTGAAGACACTAAAGGCAACAGTGGCACTAAAGGTCGTATGGTCGTCACAAACTTGAGGATTATATGGCATTCGCTGGCTTCTCCCCGGATCAATTTGTGTAAGTTTCAAAAAGATGGATTTAACGGAGATTCTGTTCAATAAAAATCCGCCCAAAGACTATAGAATGAAGACTTTATAAATTAACAGACAAATGTGTTGCTGGGAGTTCGTATAGCCATTTTTCTTTCCAGCTAAAACACTAGAAAGGGTGAACTGCACCCCTGCCGGGGCTGCGGGACTGTTCGAAAGAGATACCATGACCCCGGAACACAAAGGGCGATGAAGGAACATGGATGGGTTTTAGTCAGTAAAAGTCTGACACACCCTCCTGCTCCGCCCAGAGCGGGAGGAGTCATTTGATGATTTCCCATCCGAAAAAAAAAGGGTAAACTGCAGGTGTTATGAGGGTCTTTTTTGTAGATTTTGGAGGTTTAAAAAGTGTTAATTTGTAAGGTGATTCTCACACGAAATCGCTTGTCCGCGCAGACGAGTGGCGCTTACCGTCTCTCCGCGTCGCGCACCGCCAATACGGTTGCTCCGCCCGACCGCGCAGACAAGCGGTGTCCTGTGGAAATAACCTAAAATTATAAACTATAGTAAGAAGAACCTTGTCAATATCAAGCAGAAGGAGTTACTTGAATACCTATTTTCACCACAGAGTGCAGAAACACCTTTTCAGCCAAAGCTATAGGCGGCATTGACTACAGATTCCAAACAAACCATCCGTGTTAACGTTTACTTGCACTGCGATTTCAGCAATTGGCCACAACTGCATCCTCTCAACAAACACTAAGGTAGTCAACTCAGGTCTTCGAGGCACCACGCAAGCCCTCAACGTGTTAGCAGCCTACAAAGCTAACAAATATGAGTTTATCTTCACAAATCTGTCGCCCAACTGTGTCAGGCATTATACTTCTGTTGCTGGGGTGCATAAGTAAGTAAAGAACATTTAATTTTTCCAACAATCTTAGTAAAGAGATCTCGGGGAGAACACTGAGCTTCCTGTGATATGTTTATAACGCACATTCATGAAGAACAAGAAAGAACCGATCTCCGGAAGAGAGTGATGTAGCGCCCCACAACGCCACAAACGAACTTTGCATCGCACCTGACGTCACACACAGTCTGCATTGCTCAAGGAAAGTCATCCGAGGGATTTGAAAATACACAATCACCAGGCACAACACCTACTTGGTTTGAGGATCCTCCTTCAATGGACGATGAAGAAATGTACACCGTATTTCTTATACCTCTATGGTAGTAGCAAACATCATTTAGCAACGTTGGCTTTATTTTTCAGGGCATATACAGCCTCCAGAATGTACAGGGACCTAAAACTGAGAGGCGCTATCATACACAACAAGCAGTTGCGGATGTTGCCACTTGAGAAGGTATTTAGGCACGATATCGTCATATCCATAGAGCAGCGGTGGCCCAGTGGTGGCGGCCCCGACTTACGAACAGTAAGTCGTAGGTTCGAACCCAGACAGGCGCATTACTTTGTGTAATTTATTTCATCACCGCTGCTCTCAAAACGGTGAAGGAAAACATCGTGAGGAAGCCGGCATGTCCTAGAACCAAAAAATTCGAAGACATGTGACATCTACCAATGCGCACTGGGCCCGCGTGGTTGATTATTGCCCATTCCCTCTCATAGAGAGGAGGCCTGTGTCCCAGCAGTGGGAACATTAATAGGCTGATGATGGTGATCCTCATATCCTGTATTATTTACACACACATTCCTTTTCTGGTATTGGCGAACCTGACTCCTTCCAAAGGGAAGTAGTACTTCCTTCCTTTCGTCCATTTTCTGTCTTGATATGCCTGATAAGCTAGAATTCAATGGGAGTCAATTGCTCACAAGGCTCAATACGTGACAAAACATTGCGCCTGTAATCACAGAAGAGTAAATCAGAGGTCTTCCTCTGTCACTCAGGTCTCAAAGCCAGCTTTTTTCCAACAGTCAGACACGAATCTATTCTCCGGACTGCTACTTAGAAACTCCAATGTAATAGAACACCCCAATAACACTTTGCCCAACCCAGGAAACGAACCCAGGACCAAATGCTCACTTATAGCGCTTGAGATGACCAGACAAAAGAGGATGTATACAATTACTTAATGTTTTTTCCAGATATGCCTACGCGAGCACAGTATCTGGAACCTGTCAAGTGACTCCGGTAACCTGGGCACCCTGATAGTCACAAACGTCAGGATCGTCTGGTTCGCAGACATCAATGATAACTTCAACGTTTCCATGCCGTATATCACTATTGAAAGCGTGAGTTTGTTCTAACTGACGAACCGTAGACAGAAAAGTACCTAAAGGAAGAATGTGAAACGGAGAGAAGACTGGAAGAATACGGGGGAAAACTTTGTCCAGCTAAGTGGTTTCTACAACATAGATTAACAACAAATAACTACCTATCAATTTTAGTTTTAGAACGAAAGCCTACGATTCGTTCAAAAGCCATATACGTACCTACCTATCGGACCAACTGGTTTTTTACACATTTTATTAAATTTAAATAGGTAATCTTATTTAATCTTGAATTGATAAGAGTAGGTAAGAGCAGTTTCTTTTAAGCATCCGGCTTTTTGTTGATTTAAAAGAAATTCTCAAAGAACACATAACTAATGATCTTACATTTTTCTAGATTATAATCAAAGACTCCAAGTTTGGAGAAGCCCTAGTGTTTGTAGTGCGACGCACATCTGGAGGGTACGTGCTGGGGTTCAGAGCTGACCCTCGTGAAAGACTGCAGCCTTTACTGTCGGAACTGCAAGCGCTGCATCAAGCTTATAATGAGAAACCCATATTTGGCATTGAGCTTACTTGGAATAACGAGGTAAATAATTCAACAACTTGATTATGGCATATCAATGAGCAACTTTCACAAAAACCCAATCCCAAACGGAATACGCTTCCTTACAATTCTTAACTTGTCATAGTTAAACTTATTAATAACTTACTTACTTAATAATAGGAGGTCCGTGGCTTACTAATAAACTGTTTTGGAGGTTATGCTTAAAATACCTGCTCATTTATACAGGACATGTCTTCTTTGCAGAATGTAAGACCCGCATCAGACGATATAGAAGAACTGGAAGAAATTGGTGAGCCAAGAGGTGAAATGGGACCAAACTTGTATTTAGCATCACAACTGGCCCAAAATAAAGGAGAAGCAGAAAGCCCGCCAGTGTATAGCCCATATCTAGGGCTAGCCATAGAACCATTGAAGGAAGGATTTACTTTAAAAAGTTTGTTTGAAGTGCAAACTAGTTCGTAGTGGCGCTGATGTCAGTGGTATAGAGGAATACCTTATCCTGTTGTGTTTAGAAAATTAATTGAATAAAAACTCTACAACCTACTTGTGTTTTGATTTTTGCCGGATTCGAGAAAATTGTAATTGGATTTTTCCATCAGAAAGTCAGTAGCAGCTACTCTAGTCTAGATACATATTTGATGGGTTTATTGATTTAAACATTGTATTGAAGATAAATTACTTTAATTATAAGGACTATTGCGATTGACAATATTCTTTTCACACGACAAATAAATTGACACAACGTATTTGTTCTAATCACAGTCTCTTTGGTTTAACCGACAGTGCGGTACCCAGTACTCACACTCCTCTTCACGGCACTATCGTGTTCATTCGGAGACTCCCAGGCTGCTTCGCAGTCTCATCAGTCGCGGACCTGCTAGAGCCTTGGTCAGAAGGTCTGCTTCCATGTCTTCAGTTCGCAGATACATGATGTCTAATGCTCCTTCTTGGATACAGTTCCTGATGAAGTGCATTTTCAGATCAATATGCTTTGACTTGGAAGTCACCGTCTGGTTCTTACTCAGCTTGATAGCTGCTTGATTGTCGTTCAGGATGACTGTGCGTTCGTAGCTAGCGCCTAGATCTTTGTAGAGGCTTTTCAAGTGTATAGCTTCTTTTGCTGCTTCAGTCAGAGCTACATATTCTGCCTCGGCTGTCGACAGCGCAATGCTTTTCTGTTTCTTTGACATCCAACTTATGGCCGTTCTCTATCTCTATCTCTATCAAGTATTCTTCCAAATAGTCAGGGTCATCATAATCTTTTCTTCTAATACACCTTTTAGGTACGCAGTTGTTACGTCCATCATTTGGTTCAGTTTTAACCCTTCTTCTGCGTCAATACCAATAACAGATCTGATCGAGCTTAACTTCGCTACGGGCGCGTAAGTTTCGTTGAAATCTATATATGGTCGCTGCGTGAAACCGCGTGCTACAAGTCTGGCTTTTCTTATTATCCTGTCATCAGGTTCGATTTTATTTATTAAAACCATCTTGTAGTCTATGACTTTTATATCATTGCTTTTCTTTTCCTGAATTTTCCAGGTTCTGTTTTTAGGGTTCCGTACCCAAAGGGTAAAAACGGAACCCTATTACTAAGACTTCGCTGTCTGTCCGTCTGTCTGTCCGTCTGTCCGTCTATCCGTCTGTCCGTCTGTCCGTCTGTCCGTCTGTCCGTCTGTCCGTCTGTCCGTCTGTCTGTCACCAAGCTGTATCTCATGAACCGTGACAGCTAGACAGTTGAAATTTTCACAGATGATGTATTTCTGTTGCCGCTATAACAACAAATACTAAAAACAGAATAAAATTAATATTTAAGGGGGGCTCCCATACAACAAACGTGATTTTTTGATAATAATGGTACGGAACCCTTTGTACGCGAGTCCGACTCGCACTTGGCCGGTTTTTTACATGTGCTCTGATTTCAGCTTTGATCGCGTCATGCCAGTATTCATCGTTTTCGTTTTCAAATTCATCAGACAGGTGAGTCATTTCCGTGAGTGAATGACTTTCTTCGATATTGCTTAATTCATAATCCTTAGTCCACGCTGGTGGGTGCCTTTCTCTTTGGGGCCTCCAATTTTCAGGTGCTTCTAAGGTCTCAGATGCGTCTTCGAATGAATCGATTTCATTTACTTCGTCATTTTGACTTTCAGTATTATGTAAAGATTTTTTATTATTCTGTCCAGTGAATTCAATTTCTATTTTCTGTCTATCTTTGTGATGTTCTTTTTCTTTTACAAGGTTATCATAGCTCGTGTCTTCTTTTTGATAGTACATCTTGTCTATGACTTTGATGTCCCTGCTCGTCATTACGTCGTCATCTTCAGGTATGTAAACTCTATAATCTTTTGAGGTTAGCGAGTATCCCATGAATATCCTTGGTTTTTTCTGTTAGCTTTCCTCGTCTGTTCTTTTTCAGGACGAAGGTCTTTCTGCCGAAAACTTCAAGATGATTGCCAGACGGTGTTCGGTCTGTCCACTTCGTGAACGGTATATCACCATCTAATGCTTTTGAAGGGCTACGGTTTATAAGATAGTTTGCCGTAGATATCGCTTCTGCCCAGAGTTTTTTAGAAACATTGGCTTCGATCAACAGGCACCTAGCTTTGTCTAGCAAGGATCTGTTCTTCCTCTCACTAATCCCATTTTGCTGTGGGGTGTAAACAGTGGTCAATCTTCTTTGGATGCCATGAAGTTTGAGGAAATCATCGAACTGTTACGATATTCAGTGCCGTTGTCGGATTGCAGGTGTTTTATTCTTTTGTTGTGAAATGTTTCGACTTCATTTTTATATTGCTTGAAACAATTGAATACGTCACTTTTCTTCCTTATGAAATAGACGTGGCAATAACGGGTAAAGTCGTCTATGAATGTGACGTAATATCTTGAGCCTGCAAGTGTCTCACACTCAAAAGGTCCACAAACGTCGCTGTGAATTATTTCCAGTTCTTGCGTCGTGTAGAGATCATCATGTCTTGTGAAAGGTAATCTTGATAGTTTGCCTTTAATGCAGGTTTCACATGTTTCCAATTTTTCTTTGTTGATTTTCAATCCGTACATTAGGTCATTCAGTAAAGTCCATCTTTTCTTTGTGCTGTCGGTGCTTTTTCACCAGTTTTTTTTATGATGTAGGCTTTGTCTTTTTCAAAAACTACTTTGTTGCCTCTATCGGCTATTTTGCTTACAGACGGAGAAGGTTGACTGACACATCAGGAACAAATAGTGTTTCGTTAATGGTATAATCTACCTTATCTACGGTGATTTTTACTTTTCCCTTGCCTTCAATTTTGCTCGTGTGCCTGTTCGATTCCAACTTTAGGATACCGTTTTCAGGGGTCATGGTAGAAAATTTTGATTTTTCGCCACACATGTGAGATGAACAGCCGCTAACTAGACACCATAAATTTTCATTGGTGTTTGGGTTTGCGGTATTCAGGCAGATGTTGAAGTTCTTGCCTTGAAGTTTTTTTGTTTCAAAGTTCGTTTTCTCATTTTTCTTTTTATTTCCCCAGCACACTTCAGTGGCGTGGCCCTTTTTCTTACAATTCTTGCAAAACGGTTTTATTTTGTTCTTTTTAGAAAAATACACTTCTGATGAGCTCTCGGGCTGTTCACCAACGTTCCTTGCTTGACTTTCTTCCAGAATTTTTATCTTTAAATCGTCAGGATCGGGCATTTGTTGGCAGACTGTATAACATCATTATACTAGGCAGTTCCGGTGGTATCTTGTCCATATCCGCGAGCTTGTCCACAATATCCATAAAGTTATTTAGGTGGTCGCGGATATCTTTATCATTAGTCATGCGCTTTAGAACCAGTTACTTTAATAAAGTTGCCTTTCTTGCGGGCCCAGTGCTCTGGTAAATAGCTTTTAACTTGTCCCAAATAGTTTTAGCTGACGTATAAATCTTTATTTGTTTTAACTCAGATGGTGACAAAAGAAGAAAAATTTCAGCCCTTGCCTTTAAGTCTTCCTTCTCGTACGCCGCTCTTTCCGCCGCATCTGCCTTTGGCGATAATGCTTTTTCGCCGCTGACGATTTCCCAATAGTCATTTTTTATGAGGACGGCCTGGGCTTGTAAGCACCAGGTGTCATAATTGGATTTTGTCAGTGGTTCTAAATTGCGGATGGATGCCATTTCGTAACTCATGGAAACACAGTAAAAATAACCACGCTCTGCTACAAATTGATGTGGTTTATTGATTTAGACATTGTATTTGTGTAGTATAATTTAATGTCTTGGACTATAGTACTACTTCATATTACTGGTGGAATGTCAGTGTATTTATGTCCTACCTTACCCTTCAGGGTTTACATGCATGATTATTGATGTTATTTTATGTAAATATCATATCAAAGTCAAATATTTGTTACTAATTATCATAAGGTCCAGAGCGCCTAGAGCTATATAGGCAAAGAAAAGATTTGTTCATCACTTACAAAAAAATGCTCAAATAGTTCATTTAGAAAACGCGTAAAAAGAAGCGTCATGTTTGACAGTTCTTTTGAAAGTGATGTCATGTGACGTTTGCGGTTTGTTTGTGTTTGCAAAATGCAAACTTGTTGCGACTTGATTGTGGATATTCACAATACATAATTTTCATTTTAGAGTTTTATTTACAAAATAACACATAATTAAGCATTCATATTTCTATAAAATAATTAGAACAAGATGTTTTAACACTGACAAGAATTGATTTTCGACTTTTTGGTTAATTTTTAAGATTGTTTACTTTTTACGTTTCGTCTATTTTGTTTGATAGGTACTTTTATCAAAAATGAACAAAGAAAATAACAGAGGCGCAGCAGGCCTGGTGAGTAATAAACTTGTCTTTTTATTATTTCCTCCAAAGAGTCTGATTATGATGAGCGCCAAAATAAATTAAAAAGTCATGGTATTGTCAAAAATGTCATATTATTATCAAAACTGGAAGTGTGAGAAATGTGAACTAAATGTTTGTAAAATAATCAGTATTCCTGGTAAATAATTTAGGTGCTGCCCTGTGAATTGTGGCTTAGGCTTTGTTCATTCCATTCAGCTGAGGGTCTCATCGCTCTAAGCATTGTCCTGTCACCGCCTTATATCCTCCTAGAATAGTGGAAAATTAGCAGTGATAACATTTAATAAGGCAACATGTTTGTGACTCTGGTTGTGTCTCTGTGTTTGTAGTCTTACCAAGGTATCATATTACCCGGTACTAACTGAATTGTGGAGGTCAGATAGGCAGTCACTCCATGTAAAATACTCACTGGTATTCAGCTGGGTCCGGTAAAACTGACAGCGGACCCCAACATAGTTGGGAAAAGGCTAGGCAAATGATGATGTTTGTAACTCTCCAATATCTTAAAAACTGTATCCTTTAATTCCAGCGCCGTTCAGTGGCAGCAGAAAGGATACGGCTCAGAGAAGAATGGTCTGCATTAAAAGAGGTGGACACAGCCACTACATCGAAATATACGGGCAAAGTACTCCAGAAAAAAGCTACAAACACTAGGAATACTCCTGCAGTTTTGAGTAAGAAGAAACAACCAACAAAAACTGCTAGTCAAAAAAAGGTAAATGCTCTGCATCATATTTTGTTGATAATTTAATAAACAACTTATCAGCTTTCATGAAACTATATGTGTTTACAGTTTTATTTTGCTGCTGACTCTGGCAATCCACTTATAACAAAGTGTATTTGATTTTTGTGGGTTTCTTCAAAACCTTAAAAATATCTGCCATAATTTGACAATGATCATGTTCTCTGAAGCTGTCAAACTTTAAATTGACTGCTACCTACTGCAGCTTAAAATAAAATCCTTGGTATTCTGTCATAATTATTTTAGAGTACCCCCAACTATTTGTATTTAAACTGAACAACAAAACATGGTTTCTGCAACATTTCTACAACAATAAAAATCATGCTTGCTTATCAGAAAATGGTAAGTATATAATTTGTGTCAAATACTTACTCGGGAAATTGGACTATCACCCGTAACAAATATACTAGTTGGCTAGTTTATTTGTTATGGGTGATAGTCTTAGCAGCAGTGTAACAGAATATATTAAAATTCTTCTATTAAAATTGCATTCTTACATTTTTTATCATCAACATTGTTATGTAAACTCATTTTTACTTATGATACTGTCTTTGCGCTATTTGAAACTCATTTTTACTTGTGATACTGTCGTTTTTACAAACACTGTCTGCCTTCTTAAATATTTATTTTTGTTTATAAGCTCTTTTCTAACTGAAAATTTTAATTGGCCTTAATTTTGTTACTCTTAATCATGTGTAAATTTTTTGCTGTAAGTTTTCCTAAAAGTGTAAAATAAAATAAATAACTATTATCTTAAAGTTTCCAATGTCCAATTATCATCACAGTAATCATTATTTTGGAACAGACAACATAATGGCTAATTTTATGTCTAATTTTCATTATTTTTACAATAAAGAAGTGCTTGTAAATTTTGTAATTGAAGTGGTAATTTACTTCCATTAATTTTGCTGTGGAATCTAAGACATTTGAGCTTTATTGTTTCGAGCCTAGGTACCGTTCTGGTGGCCACTATTGTTCTTCCTAGGTTTCAGGAGTTGGGAATAAGAGTTGTTCAAAAAATAATATGTTTTTTTTTTTACTAAAACAAATACTTCGTTAATTGCAGGAGAATCCGACAGCAATGCAAGCAGCATGTGACTCTCTTCGTGGTGTGGTAGCAATGGTGGATGTGGGGACGGAGACCAAGGCTCTGCCGCTGAGATGCACGCTGGCAGCTTTAGGAGCTACTGTCGTTATTGACTGGAGCCCCCTTGTCACGCATTTAGTTTGGACTGATAGTGAGTTGCCTTATCCTAATAATAGAAAAAAAAGTCCTAAAAATTAAGTTAAATTAAGTATTAATTAAGGCGCATTTACCACATTGGTTAGCTGTAATGGTAAATTTATGTTGTTAAATAAATAAATATGAAGCATGCGACAAACATGTCTCATGAGCTCGTGGCTAAATAACAACAGCCACACCGGGTAGATCTTCAAGGTTAAGCCGCCCTTGCCAAGCTCGGTCTGTGGATGGGAGACCATAATTAATTAAGTTTCTTCCGTGCCTCGGAAAGCACCTTAAGCCGTTGGTCCCGGTAGATTTTTGGCCACTGGTGGCCACAAAGTTTGATAACCAGTCTTACCAAGGGATACCGTAATACTGAGTACTACCAGGGTTGTGGAGGTCAGATAGCTGTTGCTTCATGTGACATACTGGTATTCAGCTGCATTCAATAAAGTTGGGAACGGGCTTTTTCTTATTGAATAGATCTTTTTATTTTCACAAGCAATGTTGTAGTAAGAAAAAATTAAGGGAGAAATCCTCGACTCGGATGCAAGAGCATAACAGTTCAATTTCTGGTGGTTATTTACTAAAAAATAATTTTTTGGTTCTAATTTTACGATAAAATGGGGATTAATTTTGGTGAAAAATAATCAAATCAAAAGTGATTTTTTTGCCGTTACATTTTGCTAAATCTGGTGGTTCGTTAATTGTATACCAAAAATTAATATCTTGTTTAAAATACAACTCCCAAAAGCAATCGCTTCTAGATATTTTTGAAGAAGAAACAACATGAATAATCGCGCCTTTTTAAAACCATATTTTTAATTCTAAATATCCATCTGTCTCCAGATGGTTGCCGCGCCACCCGCGCTAAAGCCCGCGCGCTAGCCTGCAAGCTGGTGTCTCCACTGTGGGTGGAGGCCTGCGCCGCGTCCAACACCAAACTCAACGAGCGCACCTTCCCTGCTGCTTCACGGCAATCAGACCTGCCCTCACCGAGGACATTGAGACAGTTGCTGGTAAGTAGATATTTCTTCAGCCATTTCTTGATATATTTTTGTAGCTGATTGGCCGCTTTTGACAAATACTAAGCGCTGTCTTGCCGAAGCTTTCAGCAATCTACTCCATTTCCAAGCAACATTGTTTGCCAGCACAACTGGTCAAATCCTTATTTATATTTTTTTTTTAACGCTTCGTGCGTATGGTACGCCAATTTCTTCTTCCATAAATAAATAAATAAAAAGCCTTCTATTTCTAATCTCGCTTAAATTTACACACTTTTTAACATGAGGTGCTTATTTATAATTAAATGCTAGTTGTGTTAGTCTTTAACTTATCCTAGTTAGTAGTGTTAGCTTTTATAAAATGTCGGAGATGTAGCCCCATTACGGGTAAAGGCCTCCTCCATCTTTTTCCACTTCTCACGGTCCTGGGCAATATTTAGCCAGTTTGAGCCAGCGGTCTGTGCTATAATAATAATAATCATTTATTTGCTAAAAACATGGTATACAAGATGGTAATGTTATTATTATGAACAAACATGTTTTGCCTAATAGATATAAGCGTGCAAATACATGCATAACGAAACAATCAGTCATCATGCGATTTTATGTTCCAGGAACTCCCTAACCCTGTAAAAACTTTTAGCAGAAAGCCATTTGTATAATTTATTTTTGAACATTCTTGTATTTAATGTTTTTAATTCATTTGGTATTATATTGTATAACTGGACACACATAAACATACAGCTTTTATTATATTTCGCAAGCCTTGGTAGGACATCTAACACGAGCCTGTAGGGGTCGCGCCTGATGCGAGAATTCACATCGCTTGCTTTCGCAAACAATTCCCTATGAGGCCCACACAAACAAACAAATTTCAAGAATATATTGTCAGCCCATCTTTTAAAGGGTCTCCCGACCTTTCTTTTGCCCGGTGGCCCAGTCCATTTGGTGATTTGGATAGTCCATCTGTTATCACTGAGGCGTGCGACATGTTGTTCTTCTTCCATATGAAGTGTTATTTGTTTTTATAGCCTGGAAAAGTAAATTGAAAATGTACTTTTGGCCATGTATTCAACCACCAGTTAATCATCATCTGCCTAGCCTTTATCCAACTACTGACTGAGTACTAACCCCACACCATCTATCATGGGGTTTTGGTTTCCACACTTAGTCCCTAAAGTGGACAATGGTGCGTGAGCCGTGGTGGCCGTTTTAAAATGTGTACCTGGGTTCGAACCCAAGGCCTAACGTAATTCACGGTCGCTACCACTGGGCTACTAACTACCTGACGCCTAACACAAGCGACCGGTGTAACGTCGATTTTTTAATCTAAAATACAAATTATCCTATAGCATTAAACTAGCCTTTACCCAACTATGTTGGGGTCGGCTTCCAGTCTAAGCAGATGCTGCTGAATACCAGTATTTTGCAAGGAGCGACTGCCTATTACTGTTAGTACTGGGTAATATGATACCCCTTGGTAAGACTGGTTGTCAGACTTTTTGGGCCACTGACTACCAAAGGATTGTCAAAGATCTACAAATGACAGCCGGGACCAACAGCTTAACGTGCTTTCCGAGGCACGGAGGAAACTTGGTATGTTATGGGTGGTCACCCATCCACGGACCAATCTAGGCAAGCACGGCTTAACCTAAAGATCGACCCAAGTGGTTGTTATTATGGAGCTAAACAATAGGCTAGTTTCCACCATCGATAAATTGCAAATCAATTTAGTCTGTCAGTTAGAGTATTGGAAAATAATGGACACGTATTTTTTGTTTTTGTAAATCAATGAATATTGACAAAGATAAAACGCATCAAAACTCGGGAGTGGGGGTTCGTGACGTCAGAATGCACTAAAAATTATACCACGGCGTGACGTATTGAGAATATTAAAAGCGTCGTATCTTCGGCAATTTCGGTTTACGTAACAAAAGAAAAAATACGGGTCAAATATTTTTTGATAATCCAACTTACCGACTAATTAGTTTTTTTTTTCCAGTTGAAGCCTATTATCGTTTTCTTTAATTGCAGAAAAGAGCAGAGATGGAGAATGTGCCGCTGATAGACTTACTATCAGACAGTAAGGAAGAGAACAACGATGGCAAACCTCGTCTGAGGATATCTTCTGATACTGACAACACTACTGACACGTCCCGGGATACTGTTGGTTAGTATGGTAGCCTGGTAGTCATGGAAATTATGACTATATCACCTTGTACAGACCGTGCCACAAAAGAAGAGACTTGGCGTGCGTCAGTAGTGAGGAGCTTGCGCAAGTACTGTCGTGTACGAAATAGTTATCCATAATTTGTATATTTATTCAGGAATTTTTCGATGACATTTGAAATTAACACAACATAACAAAATTCTTAAAAATATTAATATTTATTACGAAAAAAAAGATAAAAATGGCTGATTATCCTAGTCACTGTCAATAAATGATACACCAGCGGGAAGATAATCGTTCGTATCAACCCAACTGTAAAGTAGGAATTTATTTAAAAAAAAAAGTAGTTTTTTTTTTTTTTTTTAAATACAAAATTATAAACACAGGTTGCACTTTGTGTGTAGTTGCGGAAGCAAGCGGTAAGTGCGCACTGTGTGGAGAGCGGTAAGCAACTAACGGTGTCGCGCTTCCCGCGCTCTCCGCCGCCCCGATGACGCCCGCTCCCTTCCCGCCTCAGACTTCATACCGCTAAAGAGACCTTTAAATCGACTACTGAGCAAGTCAAACCTATACACCTTTGCCATGAGTCAGTTTTTTTATTTCATTTAAATTCTGCGATCAGTATTTCAGACTATAAGCAGTTTCGTGTTCCACGCGCGCCTCAAGGAGAGTCAGCAAAAGGGAAGGGGTCCGTAGGGACCGATGCCGCCGGGGTTGCGGGACTGTTCGAAAGAGATACCGTGGCCCCGGAACACAAAGGGCGATGAAGGAACATGGATGGGTTTTAGTCAGTAAAAGTCTGACACTCCCTCCTGCTCCGCCTAGAGCGGGAGGAGTTATTTGATGATTTCCCATCCGAAAAAAAAAAAAAAGACTATAAGCAGTTGAGATGATTAGGATGGCCTGTTGGGCACTACTCCCAATAGAGTCTGGCCTATCTTTTCGAAGTCATTCTTCGCACTGACTGTTCTGGTCAAAAATGTCCTGTCGCTTTTTCAAGAGAATATTGGCAAAATCATTTCGAAGGCCAGCTTGTCGAATTACCATACTGGAAGCACTGACATGCGAAAAATGGCCTTAAACCCTGCTTTATATGTTGACTTAGGACGGGTGCCATTTTCAAAGGCAGAAATAACGTTTATTTGCACCAAAACATGACACTTCTTAATAGCGAGATAGCTACATAAATACAAAACTTTGCCCTAAACGTCTAAAGGTCAGTTATCACCCACCATTATACAGGATGTAAAAGATCTCATCACGAAGCCGTTAACCAAGCATTCTGTACATCAAACTAAGTAACTTTACGCAAAAATTATTGCTGGGAACGCCTTTTTTTTTTAGGGTGAAAAATCATGTTTTGTGGTAGAACTCAATGTAACGCACCCAAAACATTGTGATGGATAGATTGAATAGTACGGGGCAGTGGCGTAGCGTGGGTTTTCGCCGCTTGGGGCCGCCCGGAAATACGCCGCCCCTTGTTTTTGATTGACCCCGATAACTTGGGGTCTAGACTGGGTGGTTTTTGAGAAATCGAACTATAAAAGTTTTTTTTAAATGATGTCACCTCTCCAACATAAAGTGCTGATTGTGAGAAATCAACGCCGTTCAGGATGTTAAATTGATACTTTTCTGATAGTTCATGAACGAATGTATCCTTCGAAAACCTATTTGTCAAATGAAACTTCCTTGTTTTTCGAGGCAGGTTTCTCAAAATAAATGTTGTAATGTGTATGTTTTTTACATGGTTTTTTACTTACATTTTTGGATATTATTAACCTGAAAATTTAAGCATTCGTCCTCCCTAGGTAGCATCATGGTCATTTCTTGGAGGCTTAGCAACGGCTTTGGCCTTTTACCTTGTAATACATGTTATTTAAGTTTAGTAGATTTTTATCTCTATTAAATCTTTGTTTACTTTTGTGATGTCAGTTAGTGACAACCCTAGTTTTATTTTTAATTTATTGCTGGAGCTAGTTGTAGGTTGTATAGGTAAATCACATCGACCTCATTATCTTATCTTTTTAATATGTTCTAAATTCTTCTAAATTTTAAAATATCAATCATCTGGAGTTGACAGGAGCCTGGTGATGGAATGGGCAGTCTACGTTGGGAGCTCGGAGTAGCTGCACATCTGAAAAGCTTCATAAAAGTATACTTAGAGGGCAGTTACCCTTAAGTTATGTTTTAAGTCGGCCTCTCTCCGTGCCGCACTCTCACCTTGAACACCTGGAAACCTGATGCTTGAGCTGCACAAGCCTGTTATGAAGATTGATGTTCCTCGGCCCTCCTCCACGGTCGGAAGACGGATGCCCTCGACCCTCCTCCTACGGCCTGAGGATTGATATTCCTCTGCCCTCCTCCACGGTCGGAAGACGAATGCCCTCGGCCCTCCTTTACGGCCTGAGGATTGATATTCCTCGGCCCTCCTCCACGGTCTGAAGACGGACGTTCTTTAGCTATTCATTCCATCCTGCGCTCATCTTCAGTTCTTTCCGCCGGCTTCACTGGCGTTAGTGGTTAAGTAGCTCCAGCCTTAGGTTAGGCTCTTTATGAATAAATTCTTATAACTCGTCCCCTTGACTATTTCTTTAAATAGTGCTCCCCTCCAGACCGAAAGTTAGGTAGGTGAGTGCTCAGAGTGACCTTACAGTTTTGTGGATCCTATCCAGGAAAATGTAACGTTACAATGTATGACACTTGTAGTGCTAATTGCAAAACCGAGTTTCTTGTTGCATTAGTTTTCCAAAATGGTACCACACTATACTTTGTTTTTGTAAGTGAATAACCTGAAAACAATGATTGTTCCTGAGAAGGTAGTATTTTAATAAAACTGGATAGTACAGTTTTTTCGATGTACGTCTTCCTTGTTGCAGATTTTCTTGTTACCGCTATGTGATGTTAGCTATTTGACTTAATGCGCCTGGTCGATCAGATCAGGTAAAATCTGTCTGTCTCAGGTGTATTTTAACATATCTTAACAGACAGTTAAAGTTGTAATTTTCAGCTATCAGAAAAGTATCAGTTTAACATCCTGAACGGCTTAGATTTCTTACAATCAGCACTTTATGGTGGAGAGGTGATAAAATTTCTAAAAAACTTGATGTATACTCACCCAGTTTGGACCCCGAGTTATCGGGGTCCAAATTAAGTAAGGTGGTGCACATAAGGTGTTTAATGGTATCACCCATTTGAAGGCCTGCACCCAATTACCAATCACCCTGTACATCAACATGTATATATTTTTCTATGGCAAGAATGGCATGACATAGCGCGCGCGATTTTGAATATTTTTTTGAAATTGGCGCTTTCTGCCGCCCCTTTTCATATGCCACCTGGGGCTGTGGCCCCCACCGCCCCCCCCACTGGTACGGGGGTCGTGGAGGTGTTTAAAGTAAAAATCTTACATTAAAAACTAGTATTAAAAAAAAATTTGGAACTTTGACCCCCAATATCTCCGTAGCTAGATGGTTCCCAGGTATGATGTAGAACAAAAAAACCGGCCAAGTGCGAGTCGGACTCGCGCACGAAGGGTTCCGTACCATTATTATCAGAAAAAGGGCAAAAAAATCACGTTTGTTGTATGGGAGCCCCCCTTAAATATTAATTTTATTCTGTTTTTAGTATTTGTTGTTATAGCGGCAACAGAAATACATCATCTGTGAAAATTTCAACTGTCTAGCTGTCACGGTTCATGAGATACAGCCTGGTGACAGACAGACGGACAGACAGCGAAGTCTTAGTAATAGGGTTCCGTTTTTACCCTTTGGGTACGGAACCCTAAAAATGATCGCAATGACGAGGAGAACAAGTGTCTTTCGGCTTCGTTAAGAGGTGTTTTAAACCCTTTATTTAACTATACAGGATGGATACGGTAAACGGGTCAGTAAGGGGAACTGCCTTAACCGATGCATCTACACGAATGTGGTATTAGGAGATTATTCCTCATTCTCAGATTTTCGAAAAAAATGCAAGAAAATTGTCATTTTACACAAAACATTTTTTTGATGCCAATTGATCCTAAAAATCACTCGAAATCATTGCAGGTCCTAAAAAAAATATATCTTTTAATCTGAAATCCAAAAAGAAAATACTAAAAAAAGGGATCACGAAGACGGTATGTAACTTTACGTTTTTTGCAATTTCTGCTGACTTTTTAGTACACCAACGATGGTTGGTGCGATAAAAGTTTTTGATTAGTATTAGAAACAGTATTGATTAAAAACAAATATTATTAAATCAAACAAAATGTACAGAAAAAGTTTTTTTGCAATTTTTGACTTTTTTAGTACCCCAACCTGGGTTGGTCCAATAGAACTTTTCAGTCGGTAGTTTTATTCGTTTATTTTCTACTCCAGACATAGCAACCCGCGTGAACACAGCCCCTCGTCGCGCTATGGCCGAGCCCGCCAGCCGGGAGCCGCCCAAGTCGCGACGGAAACTGTTCACGCACAAGGAAGCCGAGGATATTGGCAGCTCGGATGAGTCTGGTACGTTAGCTATTTGTTTAGATATCATCATCTGCCTAGACTTTTCCAATGCATGTTGGGGTCGGCTTCCAGTCTAACTGGATGCAGCCGAATACCAGTATTAAACATAGAGTGACTGCCTATCTGCCCTCCACACCCAGTTAGTACCGGGTAATACGATACCCTTTGGTAAGACTGGTTGTCAGACTTTCGGGACACTGACTACCTGTAACGACTGTCAAAGATCTAGAATTGGCAACCGGGACCAACAGCTTAACGTGATTTCCGAGGCACGGAAGGAACTCGGTATGTAATGGGTGGTCACCCATCCACAGAACAGCCTAGACAAGCGAGGCTTACCCTGAAGATCGCCCGGGCGGCTGTTATTATTCAGCAGCATGGAGAACGGCTTTGGCCCAGTGGTGGCGGCGCCGACTTACGAACAGTAAGTCGCGGGTTCGAACCTAGACAGGCGCATTACTTTGTGTAATTTATTTCATCACCACTGCTCTCAAAACGGTGAAGGAAAACATCGTGAGGAAACCGGCATGTCCTAGGACCAAACATTTCGAAGACATGTCACATTTACCAACCCTCACTGGGCCCGCGTGGTCCATTCCCTCTCATTGAGAGGAGGCCGTGTCCCAGCAGTGGGAACATTATAGGTTGATGATGATGCGTATATAAAATCCTCCAGCCGGGAGTCATCTTAGTCGCGGTAGAAACAGTTCAAACAAGCTGAGGATATTGGCAGCTCTGATGAATCTGAAATGTTACTTGTGTTTAGAGATGACAGAGCTTATCTGTTAAAATGCTGCATCGCTTAAATATCACTGTCAGGTCAGAGGACGCATCATTTTAACTGTATAATGCGCAGACCGTCACTCGTGGCTAACTTCCATTCCGCCATAAAGTTTGAATAGAACTATACCTCTAGTATAGATCACAAACAATCAAGAATAGGCTTGTCAACTGAAAAAATCTAATTAGTCCGTCAGTTAGATTATCAAAAAATATTTGTCACGTATTTTTTCTTTTGTTACGTAAACCAAAATTGACAAAGATACGACGCTTTTAAAATTCTCAATACGTCACGCCGTGGTATCATTTTTAGTGCGTTCTGACGTCACAAGCCCCCACTCCCGAGTTTTGATGCGTTTTATCTTTGTCAATATTCATTGATTTACAAAAACAAAAAATACGTGTTCATTATTTTCCAATACTCTAACTGACGGACTAAATAGATTTGCAATTTATTGATGGTGGCAACTAGCCTATTATCTCCAACAAACCACATTCCAGATGGCGACACAACTAAAAACAAAAGCAAGTTCACTCAACGTGAGCGAAGAGACTTGGCCCGCGCTGAGCGAATGGCCAAGAAGCTGCTAGCGGCCTGCAACACGCAGTGTAACAACAACGTTGCGATACAAGCTACGCAGGGACACTTGAAACCGAGAATTGTAAGTTTCTGCTTATTTTATAGTCTGTCTAATATAAAAACATGTAAATTTGCACCATATTGGTGTCGATTCTGTTGTGCACAAATCAAACTTAATTTAGGCTATTACTTATCTTTTTCTCTCTAATAAAACGTGAAAGAGACTGACGTAATTTAGAGCTGTCAAATTTAATTGGAACTAAAATTTCCATACAAATGAAGGGTGCTCGTAAAAACATCTCGACTAAAACACGGTGAAGCGCAAGGCATAAACTAGTTTGACATCTCTAACTTAGTTCATAGCTATAGCCGTCCTTTTCTCGCACTGCAGTTTTTTTACAACAGAATCGACACCAATATCAGTTATGGTGGAATATGACCCGCAAGTTATTTGTCTGTCCGAAACATTTATTAAAAAAGGATATGAGAACTATCTCAGGTTATCGGATTATGAAATGGCTGCAAATTTTTGCAGAGAAAAACACCGAGGTGGCACGTGTATTCTTGTCAAAAAGGGCCTACGTTTTAAAGAATTGCCGTTTATAAAAAACTTTTCCTCAGTAAATACATTCGAGGCATGCGGCATATAGATAAGAGATGAAAAATTAGTAATTATTTGTGTGTACCGAACACCCCAGTCTGCTCCTAACCAATTCTTAATTAAGCTAGACAGTATCTTAAATGATGTATACAAGAAATACAATTCAAAAACACGCATCGTTTTAACAGGCGACTTTAATATAAATACCTTAAAAAAAAGCAAAATCACGCAACAATTTCAAGATCTAGCACACAATCACCATGTAAAAATTCATATTGAGGTAGCTACTCGGAAACTTTCATGTATAGACCACATATTGAGTAATATACCGGGCGCAATCGCAACAGTACTCCCACTTCACCTCTCTGATCACGACACAGCACAAATGCAAAGCTTCCCTTTAAGGTTACAAAGAACAAAACCTGCATTATATTATATTTACAAAAGAGATTATGGTCTAGATCATACGCATAAGTTTAGAGAATACTTAAAAAACCTATCTTGGACCGATATTTACATGGAAAACGATGCAAATATAGCATTTAGTCGTTTCCATAAATTATTATGTCTGTTTTACTATCTCTGTTTTCCAAAAGTAAGGGTAAAGATTAATGTAAACAATAAAATAAAACGAAACTGGATAAGTAAGGGTCTTAAGCAGAGTTCTAAAACTAAGCGCTTCCTACGTTACCAATACTACAAGAATAAAAATTTAACCAACAGGACTAGATACACTACATATTCTAACCTATTACAAAAATGTATCTACAATGCTAAACGAAACGCTAACATAAATTATATGAATAATAATGAAAACAAATGTAAAGCCACATGGGCAGTTATCAAAGACGAATTACACAATGCAAACCCCAAAGACACCATTGAACACATTAAAATTGACAACATAATACTCACAAAACCAGCAGAAATAGCCTCCGCGTTTAACAACCATTATACAAATTCCATCCCTACACATAATTGTACAAATAGTTCCCGCAGTAATACCGTAACTGCTAACTCGATGTTCCTCACACCCATGTCCGAAAATGAGGTGAGACAACATATACTATCGTTGAATCATACCAATTCTGAAGGCTACGATGAACTCAACACCAGAATAATTAAGTCGTGTGTCGATGAAATAAGTAGAGTGTTGACTTATCTAATTAACCTGTCTTTTTCACAAGGAGTGTTTCCTAAAACTTTAAAAAAATCTATTGTTAAACCGATATTTAAAAAGGGTGATAAAGCTGATATAAATAATTATCGCCCCATAACGCTAATACCTATCTTGTCAAAAATATTTGAGAAATGCATGTATCAAAGAATAATTAATTACTGTGAGAAATTTAATATCATCAGAAAAGAACAATTCGGCTTTCAAAATCCTTAGCCATCTTTTCACTCTTGAAAGCAATACTGACCAATATCAACAACAAGCAGCTCACGACAGGGTTATTTTTTGATCTATCAAAAGCATTCGATCTAGTTTCACATGACCTATTACTCCAAAAATTAGAGGCTGTCGGAATTAGAGGACTGCCACTTCAGTGGATTTCGTCATATCTAACTGACAGACAACAGAGTGTCACTGTCACTAAACTTGATGAAAGTAGGGACATGACACAATTTTCATCTGAATTTAAAAGTATAAAACGCGGCGTTCCCCAGGGTAGCATATTGGGCCCTATCTTATTTATTCTCTACATAAACAACATAGTAAATGTGACCAACCATAAATGCTTTCTTTTTGCTGATGACATTTCCATAATTGTTACTACCGATAAAAAAAAAAGTCAATTATTGATCATGAAGCGGACATAAAATTTATGTTAACCAATTAATTAGATCACCTATTGTATTATTTAATAATACAATAGGTAATCTAATTAATTGGTTAAATAAAAATAATTTATCTATTAATCTTAAAAAAACTGTATACATCCAATTTAATCAATGTTATCAAAATCAATTTAATTTTAGAATGGACATACCACAAATTACACAAGTGACACAAACTAAGTTTCTAGGTGTAGTAATTGACGAACATTTAGACTGGAAAACTCAGGTCGATAATGTGTGCAATAAAATAAATAAATTTGTATATGTTCTCAGAAACATCAAAAAGGTAACAAATATAAAAACGGCTTTGATGTCATACCGTGCTTATGTCGAGTCCTCGTTGCGATGTGGATTAATTATGTGGGGAAATAGTACTGACCACAATAGAGCGTTTGTCGCCCAAAAAAAATGTCTACGAGCCATTTACGGGATTCCATCTAATGAATCATGTCAACCACTATTTAAAAGGCTTGGTTTGCTACCGTTTCCTTCATTATATTTGTATGAAGCATGTATGTTTGTCAAGAAATATAAAGAATTGTTCAAATCAGCAGAGGAAATAAGTTCTCGAAGTCGCCGTGATCAATACAGACTTGTACTAGATGAGCTCCCTAGGTTAACAAAATATAATAAAAGTTGTTTGGCTATGTGTGTACGTATTTATAATAAATTACCAAATGTACTAAAAATGTTAAATTGCAGGTTATTCAAAATTAAATTATATAAATGGCTGAATGAAAATAATTTCTATAATATTAAGGATTTTTTTGAATATAAATAACAATGTTTATAAACTCTAATTTGTTTATTGGTTGAAATTTGCATGCTTTAATTTTTAAGCAAAACATGTATTATCTTTTATGCTTTAATAACACCTATGTATACCATGTTTTTCGCAATAAATTATTATCTTATCTTATCTAGAGCAGCGGTGGCCCAGTGGTGGCGGCCCCGACTTACGAACAGTAAGTCGTGGGTTCGAACCCAGACAGGCGCATTACTTTGTGTAATTTATTTCATCACCGCTGCTCTCAAAACGGTGAAGGAAAACATCGTGAGGAAACCGGCATGTCCTAGAACCAAAAAATTCGAAGACATGTGACATCTACCAATCCGCACTGGGCCCGCGTGGTGGATTATATAGCCCACTCCCTCTCATAGAGAGGAGGCCTGTGTCCCAGCAGTGGGAACATTAAAAAGGCTGATGATGATGATGATGATGATGATCTTATCTTATCTTAAAATAAAGAAACATCCAAACATAACACTACTTTTTTGGGCAGTTATTTAAAAATAAGACCTATCCTCACTCGCAAAATTTATATTACAGGTCCTAACAGGCATGACCCGCCCCGAACGCCAAGCAATAACAAAATCAATCCAAAAACTAAACGGCTTAATACAAAAAGAAGTCAACAAGCGAACAACACACGTCCTCTTAGGCTCCTGTCGCAGCGATGCAAGTTGCAGCAACCACCCCTCGAACATTACCGGCGTTGCAACCCACTGTGACCTCAGCAAGACTAGTTGTTGGAGCGATGCAACGGACAAGCGAGCGCGGACGTGTAACGCGTTGCTAGGTGCGGCGCGAGGTTGCAGGGTGTTGCACGCGCGGTGGGCGGTGGAGTCTGCGGCCGCGGGGAAGTGGCTGCATCATCATGGGTATGAGGTAGAGCATCTGAGGAAGATTTGTCAGGTTAGTCACATAATATTATTGATGTGAAACATTTAAAGGCGCGGATAGACCAAAAAAAAACCAATGAAAAATTGGATATACGATCGAACCCGGCCCGAACAACCCCGAACATTACGGACCTGTTGAAGCAGCATGAGGTCTACATAATTATTCGCCACGATTTACAACAAGCCAGCTGGTCTCGGGGCACAGAGCGCAGGGTTACAATCCCGTGACTTCGATTTCGATTCCAGCATAAGGATTTTCTTTTTGTGAATCAAGTCATTTTGTTTTTATTTGATGTGTTTGTTTTTTATATTGACTTTTTTTAAGCATATTACTTGTACAAAATAATTTCCATGTTTCACATCGGCCAGGCGCCCTGCGACGGCTCTTTTTTGTTATAATTACAATAATTATGCAATCAGTCTTACTAGGTTATCTAACTAGGTATCGTGTAACTGGGTTACTGTACTGTACTGGGAACTCGACCACAGAACAATAACTTGTGCGTAAAAAGCTCCCACACAGCGTTGATGCATAAAAGTGTTTTTTGTATGGCACCAATCATATACAACCACATACCAAGTTCAATTAAGGATTTGAACATACTCTTATTTAAGAAAAGGCTTAAATCTTTGCTGTTGAATAAAGCATATTACAGCATTTCGGAATTTTTAACAGACAAAATGTAATTACTGTTTTTGACCATAGTCGGTACTCATTGACATAGCATATCTTTAAGTTTAATTCCACTTGAAATTTTTGACATTTTTGCGCGTGACATTTTGTATTATTTTCTTTTTTATATTTTTTTTTGTTTAAACATTATTTGAATTTATTTTTCTTTGTTTTTATTTTTTGTTAAAATCAATTAATACTTGTCTTGCATTCCACTAATATAATTTTAAAGGTTAACAATTTTAATGTCAATGACCTCTGGAATATTTGTACGCCTTCGGGCATAACATAGCGCGCTTGTAATCTTTTGTAACAACTATTTTATTGTACCTGTGTTAACAAATGATTAAATGACTTATGGGTTGTGGAGGTCGCTCCGTGTGAAATTCTGGTATTTAAATAAAAATAAAATGCTTTTTATTCAGACAAAGTCCATTTGGTTAGTACAACACACATCTTAGAAACTAGTGTTAGTACTTATATCTACCCGAAGAACTAAAACAAAACAATTATTAACCCTTAATTTGGCATTGTATGTACTGTCACACAAGACCTTTATGAAAAAGATTTGTTAAAAAAATTAAAACTTGCGTGTGATAAATCAATATTTTCAAATTGAAAAACTAACTATATTTGATGATGTAAAAAATAAAACACACATCTATTAATATTTACTTTGACATAACTTTACTTAAAAAGAAAAAGTTTACTTGACGTACGTCAACTGCGTTGTCCAAGATATTTATACTATTATTATAAAGTACATACTTTAGGACAGGTGTAATGACTAAAATGGTATGCTTTATTATGTAATAGAATGCGTGTGATAATAATTGTGAAGTTTTTATAGTATTATATGCTTTTATTTCGTTTACAAACATGATGTATGCTGTGGCATACACTGCCAAGTTAGTAACGAAACACCCTCCATTTTGGTTGTATGTCACGGCATACATCAATGAAAAAAAGCGGTTTTTCGGCACAGGAAAACTATAGAAGAAAATTTCACACCGACGTTCAAAATAAATTTTACTGGGTTTTTAATTTTACTTCTACAAGTTCGTTTCCCCAGACGTTTTAGCTGATGTCATAGAGTAAACAAACGCATAATATACGCAGCTTCATAAACCGGACGTTCTCTTGGATTGACTGAATATGAATTGTGGGGTTTTGTATGGTATTGTATAGCGGGCTGGTGTCCGCAACTCCACGTCAAAGCGCGTATTTTGTGTACGGGTGGGAATTTTATTCGATCCACCCTAACTCCCCGAGAAAGGCCAGCAGCGTCTTGGTGTTGCTGACAATCTCGCGGAGAGTACCTGGGTTACCGAAGTACTTTGCCCTGTATGTTGCAACCACTGGGCAGTGCAGAAGCACGTGGGCTGCTGTCTCGTCTTCCTCCATGCAGGCACGGCACAGGGGGCTGTCCGTGACTCCTATGACAAAGAGGTGTTTATTAAAAGAGCCGTGTCCAGTAATGGCAGCTGTAACTGTGCGCAGCTGCGGTTTGGTCAACCGAAGCGCGCGTTTGGTGAGGCGGCCGTCGATAGTAGGAAGTGCTTCCTTGGCCTGCCTGCACTCGCCGTGGTCTAGCCATAGCTTGTGGTGTTGTTCACTAGTTCGTTTCCTTACCAGTGTGCGTAGGTATCCGAAAGGGAGTGGCACGATTTAACTCGTGGAGCTGGATTTTGTACTTCTTATCGAATACGAATTGTTTTGGTATCCGATCGTTTATTGCTTTCGTCAGGGGGAACTCGTTGTGGAATCCCTCCTTTCTTACCCCAGAGTTGAAGTGTATTAAGGCGTACAGCCGTCATCGTCGCTTCCTGCTGTATGAACAGATGAAGCGGTGGGAGCCCCAGCATGGCTTCGAGAGCCGCGGTCGGGGTAGTCCTCATGCAGGCAAGCCTTTGCATGCGTTGCAGTTTGATGGAGGCTGTAGTTAGTTTGGTGCGGGGCCACCAGACCACTGCCCCATACGTGATCATAGGTCGGATTACCACGCCGTATAACCAAAGTATAATTTTAGGGGATAGGCCCCACTTCTTACCTATCATCCTCCTGCATTGCCAGAAGGTGATGCAGGCCCTGTTTATTTTATTATCTAAGTGACTACTCCAATTTAACTTACTGTCCAGGATGACTCCCAGATATTTGACCTCGTCGGCTAGCTGGAGTTCTGTATCGAAAGACTAATGGACATACTTGAATAGTTTAGAAATTAAGAAGGTAGTACATAGAGAGTTAGTAGAGTTGGAACTCCGGTAGGAACTTACTCTGGGGCACAGAATAATTTTATTACTTCATAAAGTTTGAATAAACAAGTACAAAGTAATGGCGCTGATACAAATATCAATGACACTGTTAAGGCCAAGCTGTAACGACTATGATTGCAGACATTTATTATTTATTTACAGAGATACTTTATGCACATGCTTCATGTTTTTCGATTTGTTACATAACAACTCTAGCTAGTAGTACGAAATTCTCAGAACCAGATTCATGTTGCTTAGTGTGGCGCTAGATGGCACTGTGTGTTAATGTCCAGAGATATTTATTTATTAATTTATTTTTAGGGTTCCGTACCCAAAGGGTAAAAACGGAACCCTATTACTAAGACTTCGCTGTCTGTCCGTCTGTCCGTCTGTCTGTCACCAGGCTGTATCTCATGAACCGTGACAGCTAGACAGTTGAAATTTTCACAGATGATGTATTTCTGTTGCCGCTATAACAACAAAAACTAAAAACAGAATTAAATCAATATTTAAGGGGGCCTCCCATGCCCTTACTTGTACCATCTTGATGGTGCGGGATAAGCTCCGCCCCTGGGCCTCCCCACTGACGCAGTCTCCGGCCTGAGCTCGTGGAGGACGTGGTTAGCGCTCGTGAGCGCTCGCTAGTTTCCCCCCGGCGTAGCGCCTCCGCGCGCCATGCAGGCGCGCGAGGACCATCGCCTCCAGATCCCATGGCGGCAATCCGGCAAGGAGGCTCGCCGCCTCGCGGGAGATCGTGCGGTACGCCCGGGCCAGCCTTACGGCTACCACCTTTTGGGGCGCGTTCAGATAGTGGGCGGCTCGCCGCCTCAAAGAACGCGCCCACACCGGGGCCCCGTAAAGGGCCATGGACCGCACGACTCCCGCGTAGAGCCTCCGGCAGGAGGCGTTCGGCCCCCCCAGGTTGGGCAGGAGCCGCCTGAAGGCAGCCCCTGTCTGTTCCAGTTTGGGGGCCAAACGTCGGAAGTGCTCCACGAAGTTCCACCGGCTGTCGAGGACGAGTCCTAGGTACTTCAAAGTCGACTCGACACCGATGGATACCCCTCCTACCGTGAGTAAGGATCCCGGAGGTGGCGCATTCCGAGGCCCATGAAAGCACATGGCCTCAGACTTGTGCAATGCCACCTCGAGACCCATTTGCCGGATCCTCTCAACGACTATCGCAACCCCGCGTGTCATAGCTTCGGCCGCCGCCTCGTGCGACCTCCCCTGGGCCAGCACCAGCGTGTCGTCAGCGTAGCCACTAGGGAGGTCGGCGCGCAGCACCCAGTCGTAACCGATGTTCCACAAGGACGGCCCTAGGACCGATCCCTGCGGAACACCGCACGACATCTCTCGCCGGTTCCATTCTCCGCTGCGACTGGGGTAGATGACGGCTCTGTCCGTCAAATAGTCCCCGACCACTCGACGGAGGTAGGTCGGCACCCGGTGATACCGGAGTGCCTCCCTAATGCAGCTCCAGGGCACGGAGTTGAAGGCGTTGGCGATGTCGAGAGACACCGCCAAGACATCCCCACCCCTGGACACCGCATCCCCCGTCGTGAGGGCTCTCACGCGCATGATGGCGTCCACCGTAGAGCGCCCCTTGCGGAAACCGAACTGGTGTTCCGCAAGGTCCGGCCCCGTCTCCGCAAGGTGCTCGGCGAGGTGGTTTGCAATTACTCTTTCAAAGAGCTTGCCCACCTCGTCAAACAGCACCACGGGCCGGTATGCGGACGGAGAGTCCGCAGGGCGCCCCGGCTTCCGAATGAGGACCAGCTTCCCCGTCTTCCAGCGAAGCGGGAACTGGCCTCTCTCCAAGCATGCGCTTAGGAGCCCCTCCAGTCGGGGCCCGAGAGCCTCCAAGGCCAGGACCCAGGCTTTGCCAGGCAAGCCATCGGGTCCCGGGGCAGTATTTTTGGCACTGAGCCTGCGTACCGCCACTCTCAGGTCTACCCCAGTCACCTCCGGAGTGTCGTCGTCGTCGTCCTGATGATCCGCTTCCAGCACCGCAGGCGGCGGAGCCATAGGCGGGGGGGGGGGGGGGGATGTTCCCCTCGCGAAGGGAACAGAGCGCTCACCACGTCCTCCACGAGCTCAGGCCGGAGACTCTGCGTCAGTGGGGGGGCCCAGGGGCGGAGCTTATCCCGCACCATCAAGATGGTACAAGTAAGGGCATGGGAGGCCCCCTTTTTTTTTTTTTTTTTTCGGATGGGAAATCATCAAATAACCCCTCCCGCTCTGGGCGGAGCAGGAGGGAGTGTCAGACTTTTACTGACTAAAACCCATCCATGTTCCTTCATCGCCCTTTGTGTTCCGGGGCCACGGTATCTCTTTCGAACAGTCCCGCAACCCCGGCAGGCATCGGTCCTTACGGACCCCTCCCTTTTTGCTGACTCTCTTTGAGGCGCGCGTGGAACACGAACGCGCCGTCGACACGGCCTGTCGTCATGAGACGGACGGACGGCGAGCTAGCCCATAGCCCACCGTCCACAGGCCCGCGCCTACGGTGGCCGGGGGCCACGTGGTGGTGGCCCCCGACCCCCGATCGCCGTCGCCGATCGCCGCTTCGAGGACACGGCGGTGCTCCGCCCACGCGGGGCACACCTCCACCGTGTGTTCCACCGTGTCCTCCGGTCGATCCTCACAATGGAAGCACCCGGGCGTTTCCTCCCGCCCGATTCGGTGCAGGAACCTCCCGAACACTCCGTGTCCGGTGAGGACCTGCGTCAGGCAGAAGGTGAGGACGCCGTGGCGTCTCTCAAGCCACTCCTCAAAGAGGGGACTTATCGCCACTATCGTGGCGTGCCCGAGGCGCTACGCCGGGGGGAAACTCCGCTGCAGCGACAAATTGTCGCTCAGCGGACAGACTTCCGGCGGGATCTCATAGCGACATGGAGAGAGCGACTGTCGCAACCCCGCGCAGGGCACGCCACGATAGTGGCGATAAGTCCCCTCTTTGAGGAGTGGCTTGAGAGACGCCACGTCGTCCTCACCTTCCGCCTGACGCAGGTCCTCACCGGACACGGAGTGTTCGGGAGGTTCCTGCACCGAATCGGGCGGGAGGAAACGCCCGGGTGCTTCCATTGTGAGGATCGACCGGAGGACACGGTAGAACACACGGTGGGGACACACGGTGGAGGTGTGCCCCGCGTGGGCGGAGCACCGCCGTGTCCTCGAAGCGGCGATCGGCGGCGGCGACCTCTCGCGTCCGGCCCTGGTGCAAGCCATGTTCCGGAGCGAGACGGAATGGGACGCCGTCACCTCCTTCTGCGAAGCAGTAATGCTAGAGAAGGAGGTGGCGGAACGTGAGAGGGAGAGAACCTCTCAACGTCCCGGCCGCCGCGGGAGACGCCCCGGGCGTCGGGGGCCACCACCACGTGGCCCCCGGCCACCGTACGCGCGGGCCTGTGGACGGTGGGCTATGGGCTAGCTCGCCGTCCGTCCGTCTCATGACGACAGGCCGTGTCGACGGCGCGTTCGTGTTCCACGCGCGCCTTAAAGAGAGTCAGCAAAAAGGGAGGGGTCCGTAAGGACCGATGCCTGCCGGGGTTGCGGGACTGTTCGAGAATATGAATAATGTGAAGAGATACCGTGGCCCCGGAACACAAAGGGCGATGAAGGAACATGGATGGGTTTTAGTCAGTAAAAGTCTGACACTCCCTCCTACTCCGCCCAGAGCGGGAGGAGTTATTTGATGATTTCCCATCCGAAAAAAAAAAAAAAAAAAAAGGGGGGCTCCCATACAACAAACGTCATTTTTTTGCAGTTTTGTCTAATGTTTTTAAATAATGGTACGTAACTAGGGCTTGCAATATCCGTTATTATCCGGATAATGCGGATATTACGGATATTTTTTAGTTTTTATTCTAAATAAAACTAATAAACTTTTGTAACACGTTTTAATCAAGCAAAGTGATAAAGAAAAAATAAACTATACTAATATTTCAAGTAACAATCACATAAGAAAACTAGTTCACTCTCTAAAATTATACAATAAAAACCCGATTCCACACAAATAATTTGTATCTATCTATATATCTATCATGGGGGTATAGGTTTCCACACTTAGTCCTTGAAGTGGACCATTGTGTTTGAGCCACGGTGGCCGATTACTCTAATCGGCCCACCTCCCTTCAGAAGCAGATTAAACTTCCCGGTCTCCTCAGGGCATCCCCAAGGGATGTTGGTGTTCCCAGGGTCTCCTCGCGACTTTTGGTAACGCCTGTGCACTCAAGGAGCACATGCGCCACCGTTTCCTCCGCCTCCTTACATGCTCTGCACAGGGGACTGTCAGTGATTCCTAGGGTGTGGAACTGGAAGTGTTTATTCAGTGAACAGTGTCCGGTGATGGTCCCCGCCACCAGACGCAGGCTATCTCTGTCCAGGCGCAGAAGGCGCCTGGTCAGCTTTATATCCAGGGATGGCATAGCTTCCTTGGATTGCCTGCATCCTGGTGTCGAGGTCCATTATTTCTCCGCTTGTATTCGGGCGTGATCCTTTAACCAGCTTCTTAGCTGCTTTAAAGGAATGGGCACAATGGGTTCGGGTCCGTAGGGTTTTGTGCTGGATCCTCTTTTGGCAAGTTCGTCAGCCGCATCGTTTCCAAGTGATCCACTGTGACCTTTAATCCATTGTAGCGTTACCGCGTTGTGGTTTAGTACCGTGATTCGTTCTAGGGCCTTGTGGCATTCTAGTGTTAGTCTCGACGTGATCTGATTACTCTTTAGGGATTGAAGAACTGAGGCACTGTCGGAGAGTATTCGGTATCTGTAACCCCCCTGGCCTCTATAGCGTGTGCCGCTTGGATAATACCTACACACTCTGCTTGGTAAACAGAGTTGAGCATTCCAAGTGGTTTGGATATCTTAATGTTAAGGTCGTCGGAGAACACCCCGACACCTGTCCCATCGTCGGTTTTTGATCTGTCAGTGTAAATCCTTTGTAATCCTTTCTCTTTTGTACCTGAGTAGTCCCACAACTCCTCTATGAGCTCTATGTTGTAGTGTTTTTGGACAAAGTGGGTCTTCAGGATTCTGTCGATGGGTGGTCGTCATCGGCTGTTGTTTGATTGCATCTTCTCTGATGCGTGTGTGTTTGATTCTGGAATCATTGCTTAGGGTGCCGGATACTTCGAGTCTGAAAGACGCGATGGCCGCCTCCTCTCTTACGATGAGGTGTAAGGGTGGTAGCCCCAGCATCACCTGTAAGGCAGCAGTGGGGGAAGTTCTCATGCTGCCGGTGATTGCTACGCAGGCAAATCTTTGTAGTTTCTCGAGATCCTTTTGGGTCGTACTTAGGTTGGTCCTGGGTCACCAAACTAATGAGCCGTATGTAATGATTGGTCGGATAACTGTGGTGTATAGCCAGTAGGTGATTTTGGGGCTTATGCCCCAATTTCTCCCGAGGAGTCTCTTACATTGCCATAGGGCTATACTGGCTTTTGTGATGATGTATTCAGTGTGTTTTGCCCAGTTCAGCAGCTTGTCCAAAAAGATACCCAGGTATTTGATTTCAGTCGATAGGCTTAGGGTTGTCCCAAAGACGCTTGGTAATTGTAACGTTGCCAGCTTCCTTTTCTTTGTGAAGAGGACGAGTTCGGTTTTGGTAGGGTTAACTACTGGTCTGTATTCCTTGCACCTGTCTTCTACTATCCCTAGGGCTTGGCGCATAAGGTTGCATAGTGTGTATTCGTGTGTGCCGTTTATTATTATGGTCGGCATCGCCCACCGTGTAGTAGCCTCTGCTGTTGAGACGTTTGATGAGGCTGTCTACTAAGAGGTTCCAAAGTAGTGGCGAATAGACATCACCTTGGGGGCAGCCCTTCGCCACTATTGCTCTAGTGGTGTCGTTTACCATAACTTGTACGGCTCTTAGTCGGAGCACCTTTGTGATTCATCCTCGCAGGGTCGAGTCCACACCGTGTTCCTCGAGTATATATTATTTAATTTGTACATATTCTTCTCATACTTAAAACAATTTTAATTAAAAATGAGATCTTACATTTATCACAAAATCCTAATCAAATCAACATATTTAAAACATAATAAAAATAAATAAAATATCACTTTAGAACAAGAACTGGTTTTAAGTGAGAAGCAATCGTGCGTGCGATACAATACAATACAATCTTGAAAATACGTGTAGTATGGATGTAAGTTCAACTTTAACAAGTGGTCAATGTTGTTATGATCTCTGTCACTAAATTAACTTATTGTGTTGTGATTTGTAAAGTGAACAAACAATTGCAAAAGTGATTAGCTCTATTTTAAAATAATAAATAACGTAATAACAGTTACGTACTTTGCAGATGACAGCTTTTTATTAAATATTTAAAATAGAAATACAACTATCCGTATTATCCGAAAAATCCGGATAATGATGCACGTAAAAACCGGATTTGAAAATCGGCGGATATCCGCATAATACGGATATCCGGATATCCGGATTGCAAGCCCTATACGTAACCCTTCGTGCGCGAGTCCGACTTGCACTTGGCCGGTTTTTTTGTATTAAATCTGTGTTTGGATCTCATATGAAATCAAATATTCAAAAAAAAAAATCGAAAGGTCCCAATAAATGTAATATCACATAATATTTCTTACCAACATTTTTTTCTCTTTACAGAAAGCCCGCGTCGAACGCACAGCCCTCGGTCGCTTACACTCCGAATACGCTTACGACGTATTCTACGGCATGCGCGTACATCTGAGACCAAACGCGGAACAGAGAGACGCCGCATTTAAACTACTGACCCTATGCGGTGCTTCAGTTAACAACAGCAACCAAAATAATGGCCCAAAAAATCAAAATAACGGCCCAAAAAATCAAAATAACGGCCCAAATAGCCAAAATAATGGTCCTTTTATCCGACCAACACAAGTTACTGGTCCTAATCTTCAACCAACAGGTCCTAACAATCAGCAAATAGTAAATAATGAGGACTACGATGTAGTAATAGGGTCAGCAGCAGGACAGGTGAACTCTAAATGGGTGTTCGACAGTGTGGCCGCGGCTCGCATGAGGACTACTAGACGGTATGTTAGTGCGAATAGATTTAGTCAGGATAGTGATGTTTTGTGTGTCAATGATGAGATTGGTGAGAGGTTATGAAGTCACTTTGGTGATGATTTAGGTCATGAGACTAGTTGCACGACTGCCAAGGAAGTGTTATGTTTTTCGCGCGTATCTTGTATGTTTCTTCGTAAATTTCTTTATAACCAAACAAAAAGTATCTATGTAGTAATTTGTCCAACGATATTTATTTATTGTCATTGTATTTCGTAAGGAATACCTTAAGAATAGGAATTAGTCTGGTTTTGAATATCATTCGAAACGCTACTGGTAGCGACATCTGTGACGATGGATACGAACTATCCTGAAGACTATGGTAACCTGGATAATTACTTCGTGAATGTAACAGTTCTACACATTTTTCATGCTACATACAGTTCCTACTCAATAACCTACTCAAGGTTCGACTACATTTATAAAAATATTATTTTCTTTAAACGTAGGCATAACTTTTAGTTCTCGCCTAATGTAAGTAAAAAATAGTTAAATACGTACGTATATGTTTAACTAAAATTGAAATAATATATTTTGAATTTGAATGTACTTATTGCTATCTGTAATTGTATTTTTTGTAAAAATATTGTAAAGCTAATAATTAGCTTAGGTCTGATAGTTGTACTAAAACTATTTAATATTGGGTGTTTATACATTTGTTTGATAATAAATCATGTTTTCTAATGAAATCGTTGTTTCAATTTTCCATATAACTGTCTAAGTACTTCTTTTCAAAGGTCAAGCCCAAAAGATGTTTGGGCAGTCAACATAGACAACATAATTATTGCAATTTATTTTTGTTGATTTAGTTGCCTGTTTAGTGTCTACCCTGGGGTCATCTCTGATCTATGGCGAAGTATACAAAGTATTCGTACAAAGACAAGTTCTTTCTATATTTTTTTGTAGTAGAATATTTTGTTTGCATTCGTAGGCGACACCTAAAGGTGAACGCATACCTAGCCGCACCGCAGTCTCTCGCATTCGAATTCTTCGTATAAAGATCTACGCAATCTGTGTCTATGGCTGTGTGCGAGATTGCAAAGAAAAAATCGAATGCGGCGACTGCGGTGCGGCTAGGTCTGCGTTCACCTTAAGTCATTACGTAATGCCCGTTTTCACGAACACTAAAGTGACACCTAACTCTGCGTCATGCGGATGCCCGTTTCGACCAACTCTGGTGACGTCTAAATCTAACTCAATGCAATGCCTAATGCTCGTTTTCACCAACACAAATGTCACCTAACTGCTGTTTTCGAGATTCGTAGAATATCTACATCACTATTATAGCTACTTCCCCGTTGCTATGGAAATAATATCTGTCTTAGTCTTCGTAGAAACTCGAGTCTATGGGTCGCCCCATGCTCGGGCAGAAGACATGTCGAGTTATATAGAAAGAGCTTTGTCTATTCTTGGTAGAATAGAGATGGAATGGGGAGGCTAACTGTGGAACTAATGGCGCTAGCATAGTTGGTACCCATACATCGTCATTGGTTGAAAATGTGGTAATGTCATTTTATATTTCAAAATAGCTTAACCTTGTTGGTCAGATTTAGACCAACTATGGTGGCGCCATCTTTACTTTGCCTTAGCCACCCTATTGGTCCCGCATTGGTCATGCTACGCGTGCTGATTAGTCTACATTATGGCTGATGCTCCAGGGTAGCCCGAGAAATTCAAATTTTCTTACGTAAATGCAACCTACCACTGGCCTACAAATTGCAAAAAACATAAGAAAATTTGAATTTTGCGGGCTACCCTGGAGCATCCACTTTAAACCATTTTATAGCTAGTGCTACCGGATATGAGAATCATTCATCCGGACGTTCCGACTTAGCGCAAAAGTTTAAAAAAAGCAATCTAGCATAGACAATGAAAATGTCAATAAAGTACAATAGAATCTCTCAAGTCAATGAATAGAATGAATGGAAAACAATTCTTTCGCGCAAAGACTACAATGTATGATTCGCGTTCCCCACAAGTCATGAAAGTCTGATGCGTAGGTACTGGGAACTGGCGTTAACAAAGTGATCACGATCAGACTGGCAACACCTTGTCAGACATGATTCGCAATTTAAAGCGCACGTGCTGTCGTTGAGGGCTTTAGATAAAAATATAATTACTTACGGTTTGACAGCGGAACTCCATTTGAAAGAGTTGTTCTGGGGTTCATATAATCATTTTCTTGCCCTGTTTCCGCGAAAGAATAATGAGCTGGAAATGGCTAAGCGAAGTGGACTTCGTTTTCATGAAATAGGTTTGCGCTTCCACCAAGAAAGAGTTGTCTTCTGATTCCCACCGCAAAAGAGAAATGAAACAAGAATGAGCAGAGCGACCTCATCATCATATTCAATGTAACGCACTCGAAATATTGTGCTGATGGGTGCATTGAAAAGTACAGGGGACATGAAGGTATTTAAAGTAGAGTAAGCACGTTTAAATCTTAGACCTCTGTATCTACATATCCCGTTCCGACGACGGTATAGTCTAGAACAGTGTTTTTCAACCTGGGCCTGAAGCCTCGGAGTCGCAAGAGGTCGCGAAAACTACCTCAATAAACAAAACAATAAAGCCTATAAAAATAGATATAATAAGAAAATGTTAACTAAATGATATAAACATTTGTATGTTCAAAATTAATAAAATAAAAATCTATTAGTAATTTAGTACTCATCCATCTTATTGAGGTTTTGCTCTAATTTCTCCCATCGTTGGTCCGTTTTTGCTACATTGAGAATTTGAGAATTAAATAAAATTCCAAATTCTAAAAAAATCTGTTAAAAACATCTAGAAATATAAAATGTTGTATAGATTTAATATTTGTAACTTATTAAAATACATGAAAAAAAAGCGAAGGGGGTCGCCGAATATTTTTTCATACTAAGGGGGTCGTGTCATGGTCTCGAGGTGACATTGCACAAGTCCGAGGCCATGTGCTTTCATGGGCCTCGGAATGCGCCACTTCCGGGATCCTTACTCACGGTAGGAATCCATCGGTGTCGAGTCGACTTTGAAGTACCTAGGACTCGTCCTCGACAGCCGGTGGAACTTCGTGGTGCCCTTCCGACGTTTGGCCCCCAAACTGGAACGGACTGGGGCTGCCTTCAGGTGGCTCCTGCCCAACCTGGGGGGGCCGAACGCCTCCTGCCGGAGGCTCTACACGGGAGTCGTGCGGTCCATGGCCCTTTACGGGGCCCCGGTGTGGACGCGTTCATTGAGGCTGCGAGCCGCCCACTACCTAAACGCGCCCCAAAAGGTGGTTGCCGTAAGGCTGGCCCGGGGGTACCGCACGATCTCCCGCGAGGCGGCGAGCCTACTTGCCGGATTGCCGCCATGGGATCTGGAGGCGATAGTCCTCGCGCGCCTGCATGAATGGCGCGCGGTGGCGCTACGCCGGGGGGAAACTCCGCTGCCGCGACAAATTGTCGCTCAGCGGACAGACTTCCGGCGGGATTTTATGGCGACATGGAGAGAGCGACTGTCGCAACCCCGTGCAGGGCAGTTGTGGCGATAAGTCCCCTCTTTAAGGAGTAGCTTGAGAGACGCCACTGCGTCCTCACCTTCCGTCTGACGCAGGTCCTCACCGGACACGGTGTGTTCGGGAGGTTCCTGCACCGAATCGGGCGGGAGGAAACGCCCGGGTGTTTCCACTGCGAGGATCGACCGGAGGACACGGTGGAGCACACGGTGGAGGTGTGCCCCGCGTGGGCGGAGCACCGCCGTGTCCTCGAAGCGGCGATTGGCGGCGGCGACCTCTCGCGTCCGGCCCTGGTTCAAGCCATGGTCCGGAGCGAGACGGAATGGGACGCCGTCACCTCCTTCTGCGAAGCAGTAATGTAGAGAAGGAGGTGGCGGAACGTGAGAGGGAGAGAACCTCTCAACGTCCCGGCCGCCGCGGGAGACGCCCCGGGCGCGAGCCTGTGGACGGTGGGCTATGGGCTAGCTCGCCGTCCGTCCGTCTCATGACGATAGGCCGTGTCGACGGCGCGTTCGTGTTCGTCAAAGAGAGTCAGCAAAAAGGAATTAGGGGTCCGTAAGGGAAAGAGATACCGTGGCCCCGGAACACAAAGGGCGATGAAGGAAAATGGATGGGTTTTAGTCAGTAAAAGTCTGACACTCACTCGGAAGGAGTCATTTGATGATTTCCCATCCGAAAAAAAAAAGAAAAGGGGGTCGTGTCATTAAAAAAGGTTGAAAAACACTGGTCTAGAACAAAGAAAATATATATCGCAATGACGTGAAGAACACGGGCCTTTCGGCTTCGTTGATGTTTTGACACACGTAAGGCTGCGTTTCCACCAGAGATGAGCGAGGATGCGTAGCGAGCGAGGGATGTGTGGGTGGTCATCTTCATCATCATTAGCCTATTAACGTTTCCACTATTGGGACACAGGCCTCCTCTCTATGAGAGGGAATGGGCTATAAACCACCACGCGGGCCCAGTGCGGATTGGTAGATGTCACATGTCTTCGATTTTTTTGGTTCTAGGGCATGCCGGTTTCCTCACGATGTTTTGCTTCACCGTTTTGAGAGCAGTGGTGATGAAATAAATTACACAAAGTAATGCGTCTGTCTGGGTTCGAACTACTCCGACTTACTGTTCGTAAGTCGGGGCCGCCACCACTGGGGTGTGTGTGGGTGGTATTAACCAATAATTTCTCTTAATTCTTTTTCACAGCTTGAGCTACCTATCTATCATGGGGTTTTGGTTTCCGCACTTAATCCTTAAAGTGGACCATTGTGCGTGAGCCATGGTGGCCGATTACTCCAACCAGCCTACCTCCCTCCAGAAGCAGATCAAACTTCCCTTCTCAGGGCATCCACAAGGGATCTTGGTGTTCCCAGGGTCTCCTCGCGAATCTCGGTAACGCCTGTGCACTCAAGAATCACATGCGCCACCGTTTCCTCCTCCTCCATGCATGGTCTGCACAGGGGACTCAATGATTCCTAGGGTGTAGAAGTGTTTATTCACTGAACAGTGTCCAGTGATGGTCCCCGCCACTAGTCATAGCTTATATTCCAGCTATGTGGAAACGTAGCCTTATACAGATACTTACATACACAATAGAGACTTGTTATAATGAATCACTTCGACAGCCACTGATGCAGCACCAACTGCTTTGTTGGTAGACGAGCCATTGATAAGGCGAGCAACCGTCTCACAGACTGTAGGACGATCTTATATGCATTCGTCTACATCAGAAGTTCCCAAACTTTTTTTCTGGTATTCCATTTTCAAAATTTTCTGGTTTCAGTAGACCCCTGCTGCATGTTTATCAAGCCAAGAAAGCAAGAAATTTCCAATATTATTTTTTCACGCCATGTCTTAAGATTGCATGTAGACCGTAGCTCCTAGGATTTTTATTGGCAAAAAATCTGAAAATTAGAATGCTATAGCTTCGAAATGCTTTTTTAAAGTCTCAATACGACCATTTTCACCGAAATACAACCTGTCGTCACCGGAACATTCGTTTTTTAGGGTTCGTAGTCAACTAGGAACCCTTATAGTTTCGCCATGTCTGTCCGTCCGTCCGTCTGTCCGTCCTCGCTTAATCTCTGTGACCGTTAGCACTAGAAAGCTGAAATTTGGCACCAATATGTATATCAATCACGCCGACAAAGTGGTAAAATAAAAATTGGAAAAAAATGTTTTATTAGGGTAGCCCCCCTATATGTAAAGTGGAAAGTGATTTTCTTTTTAATTTCAACCCTAACGTGTGATATATTGTTGGAAAGGTATTTAAAAATGAATAGGGGTTTCCTAAAATCATTATTTGATAATGCCAATAATTTCGGAAATAATCGCTCCAAAAGTAAAAAACAATGTGTCCCCCCCCCCTCTAACTTTTGAACCATAAGTTTAGAAAATATGAAAAAAATCTGAAAAGTAGAACTTTATAAGGACTTTCTAGGAAAATCATTTTGAACTTGATGGAAACAACAGTTTTTTTACAAAAAAGACAAAAAGTTGTACAAAATAATTTCTGGACTAAGTTTGTAGTATATTCGTATATGCAATCATTTTTACATAACTCATAAGTGGGAACACTTATTGTGACGGACGGGAAACTACGGAACCCTACCTACACTGAGCGTGGCCCGACACGCTCTTGGCCGGTTTTTTTTTTTAATTTTTCGAGTGGCTTTCTATCTGCCGACATTAATAGATAAAGCCAAGCCAACATTTTTGTTCTTTAGTATCGAAACCAGATAAATTTTCGTAGACGGGACCCACTCACAACTTGTGAACCCTTAGAGGTCTACTTCGGAAATCACTGGTCTACATCTTCAACAAAATACACCGACGAATTCTGGTTCCATATCACTTTCAATAATAATAAACGATTCATACGAACATGATGGATATATAAAGAACCAAGAATCGCCGACTTTATATACCGACTTGGCATTATAACATCACACCTGTAGTCCCCAGAGGGTATGGCAGAGGTGTAACTGTTCCATGTAGTAGAGGGGACAGCCTATTGTCATCTAGGCACAAATCCATACTCTAGGCTACATCATCATCATCTGCCTAGCCTTTTCCCAACTATGTTGGGGTCGGCTTCCAGTCTAACCGGATGCAGCTGAATACCAGTATTTTACATGGAGCCACTGCCTATCTGACCTCCACAACCCAGTTAGTACTGGGTAATACGATACCCCTTGGTAAGACTGGTTGTCATGATACTCTAGGGTACGACTGAGAAAATTCCTAGGGATGGATTAAACCCAATAATAACACTTGGGGATCGAACCCGAACCTAATTAACAGTCGCGTTTGCGACCACTTGAGCAACATGGGAACTGCAGCGAGTTACCCGTGGTCAGGCTGTAGTAAATACCTTCCGTGGCGGTTTCAGGTTTTATTGCTCATGCAATTATAGACTGTCTGGCAGGCTGTGCATGTTCTTGTCTACACTAATATTATAAAGAGGAAAGATTTGTATTTTTGTGTGTATATTTGTAATGAATAAACTCAAAAACTTCTGCGCCGATTTCAAAAATTCTTTCACCATTAGAAAGCTACATTCTCCCTGAGTAACAAAGGCTATATTTTATCCCCGTACTCCCACGGGAACGGGAACTACGCGGGTGAAACGTGTCCGTTTCGACCGCGCGGCCACGGTGTTTTTTTTTAAAAAAAACTATGCCAAGTTTTTGTAAAAGTTTGTAAAAATTGATTCCCAAAACCATAAATTTGTCAAAGTTATGGTTAAAAAGTTATAAGGGTTTGAACGTGGCCGCGCCATCGAAACGCGGAGAACCGCGCGGCCACGGAGATCTTTAAAAGTAAGCAAGTTGCAGACACCTGAAATTTAGGTAAATAACAGATTGAATTTGTAAAAAAATTGTAAAAATATACAAAAAATCCTAGGTTTATATTTTAGGAGCTGTAAGACTAAAACCTCATGGCCGCGCCATCGAAACGGTGAATAACACGTTATCGCCGATATCTCGCTGAAAAAGCATCGTAGAGGTCTGAAGATTTTTGTAAAATACAGATTTGAATTTGTCAAAACTGGTAAAAATACTTCAAAAAGTCCTAGGGTTATATTTTAGGAGCTGTAAGACTACAAACCCATGGCCGCGCCATTGAAACGGTGAAAAATACGTTATCGCCAATATCTCGCTGAAGAAGCATCGCAGAGGTCTGAAGTTTTTTGTAAAACCTAGATTTGAATTTGTCAAAACTCGTAAAAATACACAAAAAAATCCTAGGTTTATATTTCAGGAGCTGTAGTACGGTATCGCTTATAACCTTCTAAACGTTCTGAACGGTTAGGGTGACCATGACTTATTGCTTAACTTCAACCTATTACATTATAATTATTTTTCAAGGATTATAAATTAAATTAAAATGATAAGATACAAAAACATGTTTATTTCTTAAAAAAATCACATAAATCACAGATTGTTAACTTACATATTTCTGACAAAACCACAAATCACAGATTATTTACTTACACTAAGAATTTTTTTTATATTATATTTTTTTAATACGACTGTGAAGTATGGTGTGTTTAAAATTACTGTTTTTTTTTTAAATATCTTAATCATCTATGTGAGGAGCCCGTGGCTAAATAATAACAGCCGCTCAGGTCGAGTTTAGGTTAAGCCGTGCTTGCCTAGGTTGGTCTGTGGATGGGTGACCACCCATTACATACCGAGTTTCCTCCGTGCCTCGGAAAGCACGTTAAGCCGTTGGTCCCGGCTGTCATTTGTAGATCTTTGACAGTCGTTACAGGTAGTCATGACCCAAAAAGTCTGACAACCAGTCTAGGAGTATCGTATCAAGGGATATCGTATTACCCAGTACTAACTGGGTTGTGGAGGTCAGATAGGCAGTCGCTCCATGTAAAATACAGGTATTCAGCTGCATCCGGTTAGACTGGAAGCTGACCCCAACATAGTGGGGAAAAGGCTAAGCAGATGATGATGATGATGAATCATCTATGTATAGTATAGACCATAATTATGTTAGATTATGTATTGTCATAGGTTGTTCGGAACTTGCGTGCATTTCGGTTTTACCATCGTCATAACAAATCATTCTGGAAATACTATGCAATGACACTTATTTCTGTAATAATACAAACAGGGTGTTAAAGCAGTCGCGTGCCATAGCTTAGGGGTGAGTTGAGTATCGATAAAGGAACCCGTAAAAAATAAAAATAAAATAAAAGCACCTAACTGAATAATCTGTGATTTAAGTATTTTTTTATAATAAAAAAAAAAAAAAAAATGTAGCGATAAGATCATCATCATCATCAGCCTATTAATGTTCCCACTGCTGAGACACAGGCCTCTTCTGAGAGGGAATGGGCGTATAATCCACCACGCTGGCCCAGTGCGGATTGGTCGATGTTACTCGATGTCAATCAATATTTTACAAAAACATAATTATGTTTATAGGAAATAAACATACGACTCTTCATTTTTATTTAATTTAGGATCCTTGAGAAATAATTTCTAATACATTATGTGGAAAGTTTTCTGTGAACAATAAGTCATGGTCACCCTATCGAAACATTGAAAACGTTATTACAGGGTTTATATTATTAAAAAAAATACTTTTTTGCCTACTATCGTTAGTTCTACTTAATTAGGTTTTGTTTACAAAAAAAAATCAAGCTAATACTTACTTTCTTCGATAAATAATCACGACTTATTTCTAAGCAATACCGTACTTCAGCTCCTGAAATATAAACCTAAGATTTTTTTGTGTATTTTTACAAGTTTTGACAAATTCAAATCTGTGTTTTACAAAAAGTTCAGACCTCTGCGATGCTTTTTCAGCGAGATATCGGCGATAACGTATTTTTCACCGTTTCGATGGCGCGGCCATGGGTTTATAGTCTTACAGCTCCTAAAATATAACCCTAGGACTTTTTGAAGAATTTTTTACAGGTTTTGACAAATTCAAATCTGTGTTTTACAAAAAACTTCAGACCTCTACGATGCTTTTTCAGCGAGATATCGGCGATAACGTGTTATTCACCGTTTCGATGGCGCGGCCATGAGGTTTTAGTCTTACAGCTCCTAAAATATAAACCTAGGATTTTTTGTAGTCAATTTTTCGTTTGACTGTACTAATTTTGGCTTGAATAATAGATTTTTTTAAGTTATCTATGAGTGGTCCCAGTCGCTGGAAGAAAAATATTTATTTTTTACGGATCCGGCGACTGGGACCACGGTTCCAGTTAATTGCGGTCCCAGTCGCCGGAAACCTTGATTCTTATCTTATGAAGAACTCTTCACAGAATAAACTGGATGAGTAAGTACCTAATTCTGATTTGACTAAATGTACGGAACATTTATTTCTGGTATCCGACCATTTTAAATTCATCTGGGAAAAAACGCATTCAGGAAAGCAATTTGATGTTGGGATATTTTTACATCAGAAAAGCGCATGAAGAAAAGATATTTTTAAGCCATGAACTTGACGTTCATGGCTTTTGACAATATACACCCAGCAGAATACTGCGTTCCATTGTCCTTCAGAATACTTTTAGTTCTGATAATAAAAAGTACTAGTATTACGGAAAAGTTTTTTACAAAGACAGTTGAAAACTATGTCCGGGAATCGAACCCAGGACCACAAGCAGCTTGTAACCACTAAACTAATGTAACTAATCAAAACAAGAAAGGAAAAATGAAAACAAAAATTGATTACAATTCATTCAACGATTTATTTTACAAATAATAACATGTTAGTATTAATATACATATAGGTACCTACGTTACACAATACTAAAACATTATCATAAACATTTGTAGAAGTCTAAATATAGAACAATAGCAGTATTCATGATCTTCCAATGAAATTCGTTATGTGGTGATAGTTAACAAGTAAATACAATGACATTCTCTAAGCTTTTCGGCGTTAATAATTACCATTTAAAATTTTAAATACATTGTGATTGTGAGCCTGTCCTTTCACAGTTTAATTCCCGCTAGCTTATTTACTTTTAGCTCACCTTAAGTTGACGACAATAGCTCAAAGAATAAAAATAAAAACTTTTTGCAAAATTAAAACAGACTTCAAAAAACACAAAAAAAGTGAAAAATAACTTTAGCTTCAAAAGACGGTGACAAAAAATTAAATCAATCAAACAAAGGTCACCGACGACAGAAGCTGAAGTTCCTTATTTTTCACGTTTTTGTGTTTTTTGAAGTCGGTTTTATTTTTTGCAAAAAAGTTTTTATATTTCACTTTTTAGTGGTTCACATGTGCTTACCCCTTCACAGCGTACCGGCGTGGTGTTATGTTATGAACTGGTGTAAACAATAGACAGCCCTAGACAGACATGACATTTCAGCAATCCCAGTCCATTTGCTATCATTTATTGAGGAGTTCCGTTGCCTATCTCCGAAGTTCTTCATCAGATCTTCACCAAATTGAAATGGGACCACTCCGAAAAAGTACTCTTCCAAAATCTACCCAAATCGCTTCAAGTGAGCCTATAAAATTTGAAGAATTCTCTATTTATCTCCAGGATCCCATCATCAGATCCTGACTTGATAATTATGGGACCACCTGGAAAATATACCCTTTCAAACAAAACAAAAAAAATCTAAATCGGTTCAGCCATCTTCGAGTAATCGGGGAACATACATAAAAAAAAGGTTCCGATGAATTGAGAACCTCCTCCTTTTTGAAGTCTGTTAAAAATAAACTGAAGAGGTACGCAATGTACCGCCTTATTAGCCTTAGAACCGATGACCGTTCGGGTAGACATGTTCTTGACCGTGAATCGGTAAGTGTAAGGTGGAACGGAGGCCCTCAGGCTAGAATAGCGGTGATCTTCATAGTGGCTGGTGGCTACTGTATCAGAGCTACCGAATTGCTGAGTGGCGTGCGATTGGAGGTCTTCTTCCAGCAGTGGACTGCAGTTGACTGATGAGATATCGGGGACAACGTGTTATTCACCGTTTCAATGGCGCGACCATGGGATTTTAAGTCTTATAGCTCCTAAAATATAAACCTTGGATTTTTTTCTATATTTTTACTAATTTTTTACAAATTAAATCTGTTATTTATCTAAATTTCAGGTCTCTGCAACGCTTAGTTTTAAAGATCTCCGTGGCCGCGCGGTTTTCCGCGTTTCGATGGCGCGGCCACGTTCAAACCCTTATAATTTTTTAACCATATCTTTGACAAATTTATGGTTTTAGTAATCAACTTTTACAAATTTTTACAAAATATTGTTAGTTTAAAAAAAAAAAAATGCCGTGGCCGCGCAGTTGAAACGGACACGTTGGCTGATGATGAAGAAGAAAAAACATTGTTAGAAAACAGTAAAAATGAAATGAAATGGTAAAACCTTGCTTTTTGCCAAATTTCGTGATTCTAGGTCAACGGGAACTACCCTAAAGGTTTTCGACCCTAAATCTATAGGGTACTTCCGGTTGACCTAGAATTGTCAATTTTGGTTAAAAGCAAGGTCTTACATCACAAGTCAAGAGAAAATTCCGAAAAATAAAAACAGTTGAAAATTAAATTTTGGCCCATATCTTTTTATTGTGCTGATTCAAGACCTTGATTTTTTATACACCTAATAGAGACTATAGGCCTCAGTATCTGGTATAAATTTCAACTTGCTAGGTCCACCCCGTTTTTGAGAAAATTGGTGATGACAGACGGACAATTAAGTGATCTTATAAGGGTTGCTTTTTTACCTTTTGAGATACGGAACCCTAGAAATGAAATAACACATGTTATCCGCGAAGAGTCATGCAGAGGTGTAGGTGCCCAACCATAGACCACCCACTTTATAATGTCACCAGTTATTGTACCTTATATCAATCCGCCTCTGTTCTAGTGAGTAATCGTAACTTCGTAAACGCTATTGCTGATCACGAAGTCTAGGGTTTGATTCCAGTGTTGGGCAAAGTATTAAATATTGGCTTTTTGTATCAAGAATTTCTCAGTTGCAGCTTGCAGCCCGAAATCTGGATTTGTGCCGCTTGTGGATACATAAGACTGAAAGCCCTTCTAACCCTAAAATAAGCAACTCTATTTGTGGTGGTTCAAACTTCATTTGAAATACTGTTAGAATAAAGTTCCAATCAGCTTGCACTACAAAGCGATTGTTACGTCAGTCACTGCGGCTGAATAGTGCGAAATGAGTGGTTTTTTGCGATTTACAAAAAATCTATTGATTGGACTAAAAAAATAAAACACAAGATCTGCTTTATAGTTAGTTCAGTTAGTATTCAAAGTTTCATGATCTAATTTGAAGTACTTTTTGAATACCAGCGGTTTATTGTTCGATTTGGAGGTAACTTTGGAACTTTTTTCTATCGAGAAAAGTTTATGGAATCGTGTTTTCGTCACACATAGTACCTCTAGCATTAATCTTCAACTTTACCATACTTATATTTATTTCAAAATTACTGCTGCAGTATTTTAGGCGTAACGGAGGATCATGCTAAGCGATTTGAGACACACATATGTATATGACAGGCGAAATGAGGGTACTAAATGCAGGTACACCTCTGCTAAACCCTTTGGGGCTAAACAGGCGTTATGTTATGTAAAACACACCACAATCTAGTAATCCTTGTGACAATTTATAAAACCGCTACACATTACATTCACATAAGCATATAGGCAGCTATCTAGCTAAATGATTCACTGCGTACGTCGTACGTACAAGATACAACACAAAAACATTCTTGAGCCAACTTATGTAATTGAGCGCCATTACTTTGTCCTGTAATAGATAAAATCATTGTTATGCTGCTTCTTTGATTACGTGCTTCGGAAACCATGGAAAGATGGTTACTGTAGTCGACATGCTGGGAGTTGTTATGGGCCCAAAATTATATCAATAGCAGAATGAGCATTTTACTGCTGGGTAACAGGGCTCGTCTCTATGAGTTGTGAACGCTAAACAGGTCAACGGCTCGACCTAAACCCTAATTACATAACACAATCCGAAGCATTTTGAAGTGTGCTATCGAGGCCACTCCCGCCTGACCACCACTAAGCTAATTTTTGCTTGCAACATAGAAACGCTCTCTAACCCCGCCCCGTTGACTTTGTATAGAAATAATGAATTAAAAGAACCTCCTCCTTTTGGAAGTCGGTTAAAGATACCGAATCGGCCGAGCGCACTGACGACACGCGACGCACGCCAAACGAGAGTTATTGTTCTTTTGCGCGCCAAAGTTGAAACTTTCCTAATAGGCCCAAACTTTAAGGGGGCGTGGCTCGGCGACTCCGCATGATTTAAGCGAAAAAAAATTAAACTGGTCAGGCGGAAAAGACCCCGATAGTACCTATAACTTTAAGTGCAGTAACCAGTGAAATACTAAGTAATATGCTCACGTTTTTTTTTAAATCTGGTCACTGCCTATAAGTTTTATCTCGTGGCTAAATAATGTCAGCCGCTCGGGTCGATCTTCAGGTTTAGCCGTGCTTACCCTAGGTTGGTCTGTGGATGGGTGACCACCCATTACATACAGAGTTTCCTCCGTGCCTCGGAAAGCACGATAAGCCGTTGGTCCCGGCTGTCATTTGTAGATCTTTGACAGTCGTTAGGTAGTCAGTGGCCCAAAAACTCTCGACAACCAGTCTTACCAAGGGGTATCGTATTACCCAGTACTAACTGGGTTGTTGAGGTCAGATAGGCAGTCGCCCCATATAAAATACTGAATCATTATTATTATGTTTTTCAGTTTCAATCCCAAGCCTAACATAGTTGGGAAAAGGCTAGGCAGATTTTCGCGGTCTACCCAGGTGCTTTCGCCTTTAGCTAAAGTTATGTTGACTGTCAAAACTACGATACGAAAACCGGTATGGAAAGTACTGACTCTTTTGAAATTGGAAGTTAATGCAAACAGAATGTCAATTTTCAAACACAAACAAGCAATGGATATTGTTTATGGTCAAAATCTTGATAGTCATTATAATTAGTCAGTTATGCAATTAAAGTGCCAAGGAGCAGATGTTACCTAACAAATATGTTTACGGCATTAAGATATTGTCCGTAGTCGCCACGGTACGCGGGTTGGTGACCGCAGAGCATTGCTCTCGAGCCGGTGACGTTGAGGCAGTGAAGCTGAATGTCCGACTCTTGCCAGGGTGTTAGGACTTAGGAAATAAAGAAAAAAATATATATTAGCACTAAATGTGACGCATAAAAAATAAAAACAAATTGGGGGAAAATACCCACTAGGTACCTATTCACATTCTCGCAAAACAGTGACACAATGCGAGACAGGACAGGAAGTGGTTGGTGGTCCATCCCATCTCAGTTTTACAAGGTGCTATGGTGTCAGTTCTCTTAAAACTTCTGGCTGAAAAAAATAAAATACTCCATGGTTTTTTTGACGGTTGAATGACATTGACAGAAGGAAGGCTGTTGTAAATAATCGTGAAATTGTCTGTGGAAATTGTTTTGAAAAAAAAAAAGATGGCATCGTTTGTCCCGATTCAGGGTTCGCGCCAAAATAACAATGCATTAGGCACTTCCACGGTTACCTTTGATATCAAAGCTTCTTCCGGTGATTCTACACCTCTGGCTGAAAATAATTACCTACACAAAAAAGAGCATTTTAATTTTTTTTCGGATGCATGGCCATCTCCTTGCATATCATGAGAACTATGAATGATGCCTATTTTTTTTTAATTTTATGCTTTTTAATTTGACCCAATTTAACCCGGCAGTACTCGCTACTGGGTAAAAAATACCACAGGGCACTAAAATTGGTTGTATTTTTTTTTCTACGCATTCTGGCAACCCAAGATTCTAAGTACCTTCGAGCCGATAGCTTACACGCCCCCACTCCACGGGGCAGCCAGTTTGCGCGTGGCGCTTGTTAATGGAGGACGTGTAAAGTGAGTATGGGTAGAAAATACCCGGTAGCGACGTTCCGTGATAGAGTGAAGTAGTTACGTTTCCAGGAAGACATTTAGAACAGTTTGTTTAGTGTTGATTATCTCAATGTTCACTCACTTTAGAAGTTTCATTATTTTTTAGTATTTTACGAGTGTACCTAGTTTATTTTTGATATCAATGTCCTTTTTGCCAAATATGTAAGATTTTCTTTTATTATTGTTGATTTTGTAAGATTACTCAAAAAAAAAGATTTTTTTATTGTTTTTTTAGGATAAGCTCTAATTACAAACAATTAAACATTAACACTTTAATTTTTTGTTTTATTTATAGACAGTAGTACCAATAACACAAATACATTGTCAAATATTAAAACTTAAACGTGTTTTCGAAAATAATGGCATTTCAAGTCTGTGGTATTTATTACCCGGTAGCGAGTGTTAATGTTCGTAAATACCTAGCGAGTACAGCCGGGTTAAACATAAATAAAGTAGTAAGTAAGTAATATTCGGTAAACTTCTATAACGATGTTTCAGAGATAACGAGTCACTCATTTCCGGACCAAGCGGCTCATACAAAGCCAGAACAAATTAAATAATAATTTGTCGCTAAAATTCACGATAAGTACATAAAACATTTAATACCTTCTTTGATACACAAGACTTTACACACAAGAAAACCAGTCTGCTCTGCACCCTTATTTAAAATAGTTTCTGGTCCATCCGCCACATCAGGTTTTTGTAAAGATGTCAACGTCAAATTCAAAACCAGAACCCCTTAGCAACGCAAGATGAGGCCCCGAATCTTACAAAAGGCACCCTCAACTACTCTCGCCTTTGTGTACTCGCCATCTGCGCCTGCGCCTGGCCGGTGAAACAGAAAAGGCCATTTTGTGACAGCTGGCAGTCTCCCGCGAAAAAAAAACTGCAAATGAAAAATATTCACGGGCATATTTTGTAGAATAAAAATCTGGCGCTACGATTTGTAAAGTTCTGGTGTTGTATGCATATTTTTAGGGTTAAAATACAAAGAGCTGAATGGCTAGGTTTGACAAATTAGATGGTCACATCTTTTGCGGCAGCAGGACACTTAGAACATCTGCCAAACCTGACTGGATTTATAAAATGGATGCCCTTTATTATTATTAACATTTTGCGAAAACTAAATGAACGGCCTAATAATGCACTATGTACACTCTTATTCAGAGAAAAAAATGGTAAGTATCTTTCTATGTCAGTAAAAGTAGCATAAATAAGCTTTAAAATCATTGTTACGTATTAACAAAATATAAACCAGTAATAACGAGAAAATAAAAATTTCAAACATAAAATATCAAACTAGGTACCTAGGTACCTATAAAATTTACATTACATCGCAAGCTTCTCAAAGCAGAAAACAAAAAAAAAAGTAACGGTAGGTACCAACGTAATATTGATCATAATTAACATTAAGAAAAATATTGCAATGAGGGATTTTCTTTTTAGCTCTTTCCTAGTCGCTGGATAGATGGCGCTAGGAGTAAGTATGATAATGCAAGGAACGGAACCTAAAAAAACTGATTTTAACAAAGCGCGAGAAATGTTGGTTATATTCGGAAGGTTAAGCAAATGAAAGTGTCAGTCAACGAGAGTATGTGACGTGACACAAGGTTTTTTTTTCAAGCGTTTTAGCTTTGGCATAGTAAGTTCAACGCCATCTATAGAGTTCTTGGAAACTAAGTTTTTTTTTAAAACCTCAAAAGGAAAACCTCTCATTACAAACTTTAATTTTAAGTTATCTGTACTTTCAAACTATTTACCCAAGTACTAAGAGGTATAGGACCTACAACCTACTTACGAATACTGAGCTACCGAAAAAATGAGTAACAAACTATTATTATTACATAAATAAACACGTGGTCACACACATGTAGTAGGTAGGTAAGTTCGTTAGGGTAGGGGACGGCAACCTTGACATAAAACCACCAGACCGTTGTGTGCTACACTTTAATTTAATAACAAACGCAAATGAATTATCATAAACCGTAGCCATCTTGGATGAATAACGGATTATCTTGTAGTTGATACAGATTGTACAAAAAAAAGTAAACAAAAGAATAGGGATGTGCATTTGCAGGATAGGTTTAGTCGATATTTTGGAACGGTTATTTTTTAATGGAACGGTTTTTAAAAACGCAAATTTTATAGAGACATCTAATCTAATTATATTCGCTTCGGTATAATCTGATTTATCATAATAATTTCTGTAATAAAATACAATTACTGTACTTTTCTCCTAATAGCGTACAATCGCTCATATTTCGCAGAATAATGCTTCCGCGTCAGTTAGATTTTTGTGAACACGGGAATACCCGTTGATAATTAAACTAAAATAACACGTCCGAAAAGTTATCCTTCTTAGAGACATTTCTATCACAAATTAATCATACTTGGCGATAATTGTAAATAACCACAAACATTTCTACAGATAGTTAATAAGTAATGTATTATGCATCTTGCTAGCTCGCTGCAGTCATTTTTATGTTTTGTTTTGTATTCGTTATTGTTGCAGAAAACTCTTGTCAATCTCACTATACCGTCATCGTCATTATCACTGCAAGAATTACTTTTTTTATTTAAAACACACAATTTCACTCGGCAACAAATCAACTTTGAGGAAACTAGGTTTTTCATAGGCCATAAAAAGTACAGAGAAATTCAAGTTGTCATGAACTATTGAGGCCTAAACAAATAATTTCGCAAACATTGACGTACTTTCGAAGACAGTTTATTTAGAAGTCTTAATTACTAGATTTAAAAACGTTCGACATAAAAGATCCTAATTGATCGTTAAAGTAAATCAAAGCCACATTATTGGGTTGAAAGTGCCGAAATTTTTCATCCGTCAACCAAAAACACTATTGTAAATCGAAGATCCTCAAATAAATTAGGAACTTAACATGACAAACAGTACGACATTTTCAAAGCTAAATACAACACGAGAACAACTTTATGATATCAAAGAACACGGAAATAGGAACACAGAATGTTTCCCTAGGCGCGGTCATTTTACAAGCACCGTTAACAGATGCGGCATACAGATAAAGCTAGCGACTAGTAATGGAGTTAGGAGTCAGTGTGGCATTGGCAAATCATTAACATATTATGCAGTCGTTTAGTAATTGGCTTACAGGTTTATAGTTAACTTAGGTAACTGTAAAGCGATCGAGGAGGTTTTAAAGGCTCCTGTTCACTATACTACGTACGGTGTTGGAGGTATTTTGTAAGGCTATCTTTGAAGACTGTCAAGAGGAACCGAAATGTTTTAAGGGACAGTTTCTTTTGCCAAATAATTGGGTTTCTGAAAATGAAGTGGAGGAATTTAAGCAGTAACGATGCTGAGATATTTGGACAGTTATGGCCGTTTTAGGGGAGATGAAACGCTAATTAAATATTTTTGATTGCTAATACCGTAGATTTTAACTGTAAGAGATTCGATTTATTTCGACGTTTGCAACTAGGTTTGTCCCCCTGTTAAATTCTTTAAGTGTAATGTAATTCTGCCAAAACAGTAAAATATTACGAGTGTAGATAAATGACCGGCCTAAGTTCACGAAAGTAAAGTTTTGGTTAATAAACCTTACCAAGATATGGTAGGTACCGCAATTCGTGAATGCCCCATGACAGCTGTTGCAATTTAAATCATAACGGTTGCACGGTTTCTCAACTTGCTTAGTGAATCATCTTTCCGCTTGATTCACGGCGTCGGATTCATACGTTAACTATACCAAGTAGAGAGTATCTACGTATGTCGCGATAAGCTTAATGGCGCTTCGTTAGCATAAAAATGCCGACCGGTGTGACATCTGTTGACTTATTAACACGTTTAGCTTGGTGAAATGAGCTCCAATTAAAAACAAGCTAACCAGTTATTTGACAGATGCTCAAAATTATCGAAAACGAAATAAAAATACCATCTGAGCGATGAACTTGAAAAGTTGTACAAGGTGTTTCACAATCAACGAAGATTTATAATATAAAAATAGAAGGTTAAAGATACAAGCGATTTGTACCACTTTAGACGAACCTACTTTTACACACATGCATGAGCCGAAAACGTGTAGGCACCTACCGCCATCAGACATAACTGTCGACGCAAAGCCATAATTTACCGTAGGCTCTACACGATTTTGACAGATAACCACATTTCACATATCGTAAGGTTATTTGACCTGTGACCGATTTTGAAACTGTTTTTTATCGTACCGGAAATATTGTTACTGAAGTGTTGCACATCACTAGTGCAGGAATAAAGGAACGTTTTTGCAGATATTTCGGAGAAAAGGTTCATTCAAAATATTATGAATAGGCTACTAGAGATGTTGAATCAACAGAAATAAAAGGAAGGCACAAAAGAAATGGCATTATGTTTGTCAAAGTCTTCGATTGCAAAATTGAGACGAGATGGGGTCAAAATAAAAGTTAGCGGTCAAGTTCATTGTCAAATTAGGTGACTGTCAAGTGTCAACACAATGTGTTCCGTCAATCAAAATTAATTATCTAAGAAACATTGACACTGAAAAAGCCGGCGAATAGTAAACAGTTAGGCTGATTATGCATGTGCCTACTAATTAAATAGTTGGGTGCTAATCAATGACAGACAGAATGACTATGCAAATAATCATGAATAAAACATGAATGAAGAAATCAGCTGTTCCTAAAATTGCCTGTCGTAGCCTAGTTTGAGCCAATCTCCGTAGAATGTCCTTCGATTTGGCGGTCTGCTACGAAATACTTATGTATACCTAACATAGCACATTACGATTTACGACGAAACCGGTCTGCTTGCATCGACCGGTGTCTACACTATATCAATTCAGTCACCTCGGAACGAATAACTTTCTTACATTAAGAATCACAAGCTCGGAAACTTTCTACCATCCGAAATATGGAGGTACCTCTGAGGTCGGGGTCTTAGAATACGGAAGTTTATAAAATTAAGTTTTTTTTTGCAAAAAAAAAAAACCAGACCATGCATTATGAAATGCTTCGTCGCAAATACAATTCGACCTTAGAGCTGACCTAGTGTTCACACAAAAGTTACAAATACATTAGGTAAGTTACAGATGATTTTTCCCAAGTGTGGGTAGGTACTTGCACGATGTCTGCTTTACCTGATCCATCCACCACGTGTCGGCGGGGTCCAAGTCCCAGCCCACGGCGCGGTGACCACAGGCAGGCCGGGATTGGTGCAATTTGATACAAGTCACAAAGTTTACACCGAATCACGGCCTAAGCGTGGCCACCGCAGTGAACGACCGACCGGCCGGTTAACGGGACTGCGCGCCGCGGATGCTGAGTGCCTGAATAGCGGTCTTCGACGGACGGGCCCGCTTGGAAAGGCCGGGACTGGTGCAATATCGCACACAAACCGAATATAGCACCAGTCACCGCCCAGCCACACGGGCCTCCCGGACAAAGGATGCCACGGCCGCTCCTGCGCCGCGCCCGCTCCGCGTCCTTCGCCGGTTCGTCGCCTCCGACGTACGCGCTCCTCCAAATACGTGAATGAATACTTCATTATTTTATAACTTGAAAATTTGAAGTCACGCACTCGAGTTAAAACGGAATGTTACGCGCGTAATTCACTAGAGCAGCTTCGCGACCGTGTGCTCACCGCGGCGGCCGGCGACGGAATGGTGAGTGGTGCGGGGAGCGACGCGACGCACGCGCAGCTGTCGCGCCGTCTTCCCCCCTGCGCCCGCCGCACCCTGCGCCGGCCCTTTATCGTTCTGGGAAGTGGTTCCTGAACTTCCCGACAATGTTGTCAACGTGAAAATTTCACACGGCGTTTGGGGAAAATGTTTCTGATAATTCTTGAGATTTGAAAGTTGTGATCCTTGACACGCTCCGCGCTTGCAACGTGTCGGCGGCCGCAATGACGCATAGCCAAGCTTTTTCGCGTGGTTCGATTCAAAGTTCATGTGGTCAGATTGTCGACTTAATCTCTCAATAGAACAAATTGTGTGGAACAAAAACAATAAACACTTTTTGTAGATTTTTTCTACGTCTTAATCACATCTTGTCCTAAGATAATATTGTCATGAATTATTTTTTATAACGCTTCCGGCATAGAAATAATTAATTAGCCGATTTCATTCAGTCTCGTTTATTTCAATCCGGCCGAAATCGTAGCCTTGAATGTGTAAATGAAGCTTAATTAACATAAACGATACAATCAAATTCAATATTAATTTAAGACCACAATCGCTTGAGAACCTGAAAAACTGTTTCGAGTGTTTTGCATTCATTATTTCACATTACCCATTCGTAGGAAAGAAAGGACGTAAGTTACTTTTAAAGTCTTGCAACCCCGAGGTTCGACATTCAAACCGTCCATCCCGCGCTACCTGCGAGCGCCATAGATTACGTAGCAAACAGAGAGGAACATAAAATCAATAAAATGCCCACAGTTGAACCAGCACGCAGGAACCACGTGGTAATTGATAAAAATATAGACCATGTGTAAAAATGACGTAATATTTTCGGTCATTGATCAGTGGTGTGCCGATGATTCGGTTTATTTGACATTTTTTTTTATGAATGGAGTAAAAATCTGGTCATCTGTGACGGCTGAATTATCTTTTTTTTATATAGCAAGGTGATGCTGGCTGGTACCTATACAATAAAAGCGCGTTTGTAATGCTCGCAACAACAAAGTTATTGAAAATATCTATATCATCCATTAGGTAGGTACATAGATAACATAAATAGCGAGAGGTTATGTAATGAAATATTAATCATTTCGCCAGTTATTTTTAAATCCCATGTAATAGGGGGCGAACCTATAATCTTAATTTAAGTCATCATCATCAGCCTTAATAGGCCTGAGTCCCAGCAGTGGGAACATTAATATGTTCCCACTGCTGGGACTCAGGCTTCCTCTCTATGAGAGGGAATGGGCTATAATCCACCACGCGGGCCCATTGCCGATTGGTAGATGTCACATGTCTTCGAATTTTTTGGTTCTAGGACATGCCGGTTTCCTCACGATGTTTTCCTTCACCGTTTTGAGAGCAGTGGTGATGAAATAAATTACACAAAGTAATGCGTCTGTCTGGGTTCGAACCCACAACTTACTGTTCGTAAGTTGGGGCCGCCACCACTGGGCCACCACTAATTTAAGTATTCTAATAGACCTAAAATTTACAAGTTTGCTCTCAATAAAAAGCTCAATAACAATAATTACTAATGCTCAGAAATGCTCTACAAACATAAATAAAAATAAAATATGCTAGGCCTAAGCCTTATAAATAATGTGAGAATCGAACTAACGACCCTGCAGTCAAGCAGGCGCACATTCCACCATTGCGTCATAATGCCTATGGGTACAGTTACCTACAAGCACCAATATAATGCAATTTTTATTACGCAAATCCTAAAACAAGGAAAATAAACCCTTTTATATTGAAATTTACGTAAATGTTTTTGTGACGTAATTAAATTACGTATTTTTAGACTAATTTTCCTCTACAATCGTGTATCCCTCTGTATAATATTATTTTTAGATCATATTTTATTTATTTCATTTTCGATAAACTACCTAATTTATTTCTGTGTTAATTTTAAAAGGCTAAAACAATAAAAAAAGTGTTGAAAGTCGCGCAAACCAGGGGCAGAATAGCTTAGAAAATGAAAGAAGCCTTTTCGCAGCAAATACAATTACACAGGCTCTATTCAGTGGGTGGAAGTTGGAACAAGACTCCCGAAGTCTATGAATAATTAAAAAAAAGCTAAAAAATGGCAAGTCAAAAAATATAAGTAATGATAAAATTATTTAAACTGAATCAAAATTGCAATTGCAACGAAAATGTTTTTTTTTTCACAAAATATTTAGGGGTAATTCACTTTAAAATAAAATAATTAAAATAAAATAAACTAAATAAAAATATTTATGGGGGCTCCCATACAACAAACGTGTTTTTTTTTGCCGTTTTGTCTAATGTTGTATAGATAATGGTACGGAGCGAGGCCTTCGTGCAAGAGTCCGACTCGCACTTGCCCAGTTTTTTTTTCTGCGTATTAGCTGGCAGGTAATGCTTTTGTTGAATAAAAGCATGGTCTTTTTACAAATCCAGAATGATCCCGAACGCGTTTTTGAATGAAAAAAAAGCAATTGTTTAGCAAAACGCGGGAAGGATCGTTTTTTCAAAAGCCTTTTTCGAATTATTGCAAATGGTTTGTTTTCGTGTTATTTATGAGATAAACTTCAAATGATTTATGAAATTAGCTCCTTTTATAAAATTTGTCTTACATTTTAATTGAACATAGGTAAGTATATTAACTCAATAAAAATAAAAATACCTACTTATGCTTAGATCTGCGCGAATAAAAAAAACCTGTTTAGTATTTACCTCCATTATTTTGCCTTATTATTCGATTTGAATAGCTATATAGGTACGTCATCTCGAACACGAAACAGTTAAGAAATAGACAAGTATTTATTTACTTTTAAATCGTGACAATATTATTAATAGCTCACAGCGCGCCAAATTATAAAAAAAAGAAACAAGTTTTGTGGGCACTTTCTCTAGCCTATTCTTTTTTTGAAACTGATTTTTTTTATGGTTTTGGTCTCTTTAATAATATTGTCTTCCTATGGCATAATTTTGTTATCGTCTTCATGATTTTCACTCAAAGCACCAAGCTAAATCATCGTACCTACTTAGGTGCAGTTTACAGAAATTTTAAAATGTCAAAATAAAAAAACGTATGATCCACTAGAAAAACATTTTTCATTAGTTTGGCTGTGGAATTTACGAATTATGAACCATCAATACAATTGCCTTATTGCTACTACCTAAAGCCCTCCCAACAATTTTCTACAAGGATTTAAAAATTTTAAACCATAGAAATTTACATCTTCTTCAATATAGTATGTCCTAAACAATAGTTCACGCTTCATCGCCGTGTCCGTAAACAATAGCATCATAAAAACAGGCAGTAATACTTCAATGTAAATCTATCTTTGTCTATTGCCGAATAGATTAGGTATCTTTAGAATATTCTGTTCTACCTGCATGTATTTAAATTATCGTAACTACATATATTGTGAAATACCGTTGAAAACCGTACTTAGTTTGTAAATCCCCATTAATTTTACAACACTATAGTATTCCTTTTCTACAATTCCAAATTTGAAACAAAAAGGAACACAATTTTTGCTACGATGCGAATTTTGTTCCATTTTAAAACAAAAGGAAGTGGCTTATGTTTTGCAAAAGATGAAATACTATTCCCATAAAATCCCATACAGAATAATAAACTTTATGAGCTAAACAATAAGGTTGACGTGTTATGTGTTTGTCGGTAAATAAAGTTGGTAAAAGCCATGGCCTCGCCTCGAACTGATTCTCAGAAAACATAAAAATGTACGTTTTGGCCGATCGAAATTTTTGCGAAGAACCTACCGAGGCTATTGTTGCTCTCAATGGATGAGCTAACAGTTTTAAACGATTATAAAATGGCGATTTAATTACTTAGTTAATTTAAAGAATTGATTGGTAATTATTGAATTTACGGTTTGTGTGGCGCCTGAGGTTCTTTCAAATGTCGACGCGTGCCTACATACAAGTGAGTAAAAAATACTACGTTATTTGTTTGTGTTGTAATTATTATTAAATATATAACATAACATCGCGCCTGTATACCCCGAGGGGTTAGGCAGAGGTGTACCAAATAGTACCTTCACCCACGTTTCGCCAGTTATGTTAAGTCCCATGTAAATGGAATATGGGGAGAGCCTATTGCCATCAACCGGGCACAAATCCAGACTCCGTGGCATCTGCTGTGAAATTTCTGGTGGAAAAACCCAACAACACTTTGCCTTACCCGGGAATCGAACCCAGAACCTCATTGCTCGGCAGTCACGCTACCGACAAGGCTGTGTAATTAATTACACGTTCACTAAATTACTCTGACTACCATTTCTATAAAGGGTGTAAAACACCTCTTAAGGGGCCGGGGAGCATGAATTTGTCCATACAAACGTAATACCAAAATCATTTTCAGTTTGAGCATATTTCCACCTTAATATGCTGTTATTCGGAACAAGATGGTAATTACCTAGGTTTCTACATTTTTTTTTTTTTCAAAATACTTACCAAAAGCGAAATGCAAACAAATTGAATATCTCACATTTTTACAGTTCAAATACGATGTTTTCATCTCATCTGTTCTATATTAAAAACGGTAGTATTTGTAATATTGTTCAAATGGAAACATGTCTTATATTGTTAAGTTAAATAATATTTAAAAAAAAATGGAAAAGCATTGAGTTTTCATTCATCATTTTTGGTATTACGGCACACACTCAAATTAATCACAAATGTTCATCGGAAGTCGTGCTATCGCATCAAGCATTGAGCTGGGGCGGGGCGCGTGGCGCGGGACAGAACATTTGGATGTGTTGAGTATAGTGAAAAATGTAAATGTGTGCGTGCGCACCTCGCCACCCGGCCGGGCCGGCCGGCGGCCGGGGCAATTCGTTCGTCAATGTAATGCATTGTGCGTACGTATTTGTTTGCCAATTGTATCGTAATATTTCTGACACTTCTTGACCTATGCTACGAATTTGGATTTAGATTTGCCTTGTGATTTGGAATCGAGTAACCTACCTACCTACTTTATTACGACTTTTGTTTTGTTTACGGACTGCGATATTTGCTTACGATTTAGGTTACAAAACAGGTACCTACATAAACATAATTATATAAAGGTTAGCAACATGGACTCCAAACGTTGGGATGGGATGTATCTCACAGTAAGTATCTACCTACCTTTTTGTTTTCATCATTTTTTTAAACTCAGACCAAGATAATGCCTGCCTACCTACACATATTTTTTCTTGTTCATAATCGAAATTACATTACACTGGGTTAGTACATACTGAATTATGTGTTTGGGATTCAAATGTCCGACTAAGTAATAGATCATAATATTACTGTGGTAATAGGTTTCATTCATAATCATAACATAAGGGTACCTAGGTACCTACCGACTAAATAAATATTGTGTTTTATTTTACAAGCTTTGATATAGTTTCACGTGTCCCGATGTTTGTCTGTAATCTGTAAGTAATCAGATCTTGCAAGTAAAATTTGATCCACTTCCCGATTACCGATTGAGCTGAAATTTTGCACGCATATGTATTGTAGGTATATCGCGTGACAATGCTATAGGTGGCCATAGGAATTCTATAATGTAACGACGTAACCCCATCGAGTTTGAACTTGTTTGATTCGTCGTGACGAGTACTTTGTCTTTATGGTCCAGGGTCTGACGATGGAGCTAGAAGGTGTCCATGGGAACTCCGTTATAAAACGACATAACCCCATCGAGTTTGGGCTCGTATGATTTGTCTTGACGAGTACTTTGGTGCTAGGTGGTATCCAGGGTCTGATAATGGAGCTGGAAGGTGGCCATTGGAAGTCCGTAATAAAACGCCATAATCCCGTCGAGTTTGGGCTCGTTTAATTGATCTTGAAGAGTAAATTGGTCCTAAATGGTAATCAGGGTTTGATGATGAAGCTGAAAGGGGGGCCAAAGGATCTCCGTAATAAAACGACGCAACCGCTTCGAGTTTGGGCTCGTTTGATTCGTCTTGATGAGTACCTACTACCTACCTACTACCTGCCTACCTGCCTACTGCCTGCCTGCTGCCTGCCTACTGCCTGCCTACTGACTGCCTACTGCCTGCCTAGTGCCTGCCTACTGCCTGCCTACTGCCTGCCTACTGCCTGCCTAGTGCCTGCCTACTGCCTGCCTACTGCCTACTGCCTGCCTACTGCCTGCCTACTGCCTGCCTAGTGCCTGCCTACTGCCTGCCTACTGCCTGCCTACTGCCTGCCTACTGCCTGCCTACTGCCTGCCTACTGCCTGCCTACTGCCTACCTACTGCCTGCCTACTGCCTGCCTACTGCCTGCCTACTGCCTGCCTACTGCCTGCCTACTGCCTACCTACTTTTATGTTCTAGGATACTTATGCCGGTTTCCTTTCCTCACGATATTTTCCTTCACCGTTTTGAGAGCAGAGTTGATGAATTACACAAAGACACAAAGTAATGCCCCTGCCTGGGTTCGAACCTACGACTTAGGCAGTATTATAAGTACTAAGTCTATGGGCGCGGGACAAATACAACACACGGTATATCGTCACATCCTCGTCAGCGCAATGATATACCGTGTAGCCTAAATTGCACTTTATTTCCATGCATTTTGTATAATATTTGAATAGAATAGGAAGCCGCCCGCGCCATGTCCGCGCCCGACGCCTCTTGTATTTGTCCCGCGCCTTACTGTTCGTAAGTCGGGGCCGCCACCACTAAGCCACCAGGGGGTCTAAAATGGCCGCTTTATCAGAATCGTAATATGAATCACGTTAAAAAATTAAAAAACTTAAAATGGACTTTAACCTCATAAATATAAAGTCCATTTTAAGAATTTTAAATTTTTGACGTGATTCATACTAAGATTCTGCGTGGATTCTGCTAAAGCGGCCATTTTAGACCCGCAGTACGTACTTTTATTTCAGATTTTCAGGCGAACCGTATACTTATTCGTTACCAACATTAGTGGTATAGAAAGAGTAGTAAGTAACCCAGATTTTTTTTCAACAAAGCCTAGATTTTGAGTTAATCTAACATTTGAGATAAAAACATTGTAGACAGATTTCCTAAAAACGCATTACTATTCTGCACATATACTAACGATTGCACAAAGTAACTAACAAAAATAAAGCAAATAATGAACATGATAACTACTAAAAAGGTAAACACCAAACACTATTAACACACGCATAGGTACACTCTATTCACACACGCTCACGCGCGGCTACGCAACGGACCGGGGAGTGTGAAACAGAGACAACAATATTTCAACGTGTTTTTGCCTTCGCTTCGAATTGCAGTTGCGAGCGGATGGCGCCGCACTCTTAACGAAAACGAAAGGCACTTATTCTCCTCGTCATTGCGATAATTTTTTTGTTCTACACCATACGTCCACCTCCACGACCCCCATACTATTCAATCCATCCATCAGCACAATGTTTTGAGTACGTTACATTGAGTTCTACCACAAAACATGATTTTTCACCCCAAAAAAAAAGTCGTTTCCCAGTAATAATTTTTGCGTAAAGTTACATAATTTGATGTGTACAGAATGCTTGGTTGACGGCTTCGTGATGAGGTCTTTTACACCCTGTATGTATTTAAAAAAAAACTGGGGCTTCAATCTAACCATAGTATTAACACTATGATCTAACTAATCGTCATTGGTCAGTGTTCGTCTTCGCAAGCGTAACATCTGATCTTGAGATTCATCCCTGAGTTGATCTGAAATTATACTTTCTTTCACATTGCTGAGTTCGCAATAGCAGCTAGGAATCTAGATTATTGCCAAGGAATGTGTAATGAATGACTAATGAGCTAGCAATAAGTAATAAGCTTGTGTATTGAAAAAATCGAATTAATCCATCAGTTAGATTATCAAAAAATATTTGACACGTAATTTTTCTTTTGTTACGTAAACCAAAGTTGACGAAGATACGACGCTTTTAAAATTCTCAATACGTCACGTCGTGGTATAATTTTTAGCGCGTTGTGACGTCACGAGACCCCACTCTCGAAGTCTCGAGTTTTGATGCGTTTTATCTTTGTCAATATTCATTGATTTACAAAAACAAAAAATACCATGTCCATTATTTTCCAATACTCTAACTGACGGACTAAATTTGCAATATTAAAAAACTAGATTTGCAATTTACTGATGGTGGAAACTAGCCTAGATTAAGCTCGTCTCTATATCTATGGTTACATGCATGTGATAAAAATCTACTAACTAACCTACTAACAAAATGTCAACATCACTGCATTTAGTTTTTTTTTTCACTCGTATTTTTGAATGAATAAGTAATTTTATAACCCTCATTTGGTAAGGGGTATATTTTCACCTACATACGGGGTTGTATAGGTCACTGGTCGAATAGATAGCCGTTTGATGTAAAATACTTGTAAAAATATTTGGGTGGCTCGACTCCGGAGCCGACCCTTGAGAAAAGTCTTTAAATTTGGGACAAGCTCGCCACACTATTCCCAAACCACTGTAACTCCTGAAAGCCAGAATCAACAGTGGCGACCACCAGAAAAGTGCCGAGGCAATGAAGCTCGACGAAGTCCCAGAGAAACAATTTAACTGTATTGGATCCCACAACGTAATACAATGCCAAAGTCTTATTATATTGAGTTTATCACTTTATTTTCAATTGAAAGAATAAAATTCTTGTAGGTTTTCCTGTAATCTACAAGCAATGAACTATTTTGTATTTTTTTTTTTTTTTCATAATTTTAGGCTCAGTAGTTTGGGAGATCGGGGGGGGATTGTCAATTTTCGTCTTATTTCATGAATAAAATCAAAACTATCAATTTTGCAATAACAACAAAAATATATTTACGATCCTCATAGCAAGCCCTTTCATTTGCTACGACATAGTAAGGTTTGCAAAACTTTTTTTTTTATTTCCTAATTTGTCCCCAACAAAAAAAAAAAAAAATACTTTTCACATCTGTGTTTGGTTCGTAGGATTAAACCATCCTATCAAATTTCACCTGATTTGGTCCAGCATATTCGTAGCAAATTGGCTGTGACAGAAGGACGGACAGACAGACGCACAAGGTTCCGTTTTTTTTTAAATTTATTTTACGGATCCCTAAAAAGAAATTGCGGAGCAGTACTAACGAAAAACATAATTGAATAAAAGATAAAAGTCTTGACAGATAATGATTTGCAATACATACCAACTTACACGTTTATCCATAGATCTACTTTACTGATCTACAACAACTCGATCTAACCTAGCAATGTGCTGACGTGCTCCTTCAGTATCGCCGATAGCGTGAAGGTACAGGATGTTTAGACTCGTAAAGAGCTGATGTGACAAACGGTCACCCGCCGTACCATGCAAGGTAGGTACTATGTGACGCCTACGCATGACAGGGCAAAGAATGCGAGGTTATTGTCAAGAAGAAAATTATGTAAACCATCGCAAACCTGAAAAATATAAAGGTTCTAAAACACCTCGAAAGGCACTTGTTTTCCTCGTCATTGCGATCATTTTTTTATCCTACACCCATCGATCACGATGCCTACACCATACCTGGGAACCTTCTAGTTACGGAGATATTGAGGGTCCAAGTTCCAAAGTTTTTGACAAGTTTTTAATGTAAGATTTTTACTTTAAACACCTCCACGACTCCCGTATCCATATATATCAGCACAATGAATTGAGTACCACAAAACATGATTTTTCACCCAAAAAAAAAAGGCCTTTTGCCAGCAATAATTATTGCGTAAATTTACTTAGTTTGATGTACAGAATGCTTGGTTGACGGCTTCGTGATGAGGTTGTTTACACCCTGATTTCTTCTGACAGCCTCCTTGGTGTACTGGTCGCAAGCTCAACTGGTATGCATGAGGTTCAAATCCCAGGTCGGGCAAGAGATTTTTCGTTAGGCATTTCTCAGACGCGGCCCGGAGTCTGGATTTGTGCCCGGTTGATGACAATAGGCTCATCGTATTACTTATGTAACTTAGACATAACTGGCGAAATATGGGTGTGTGGGTGGGTGTGTGTGTGTGTGTGTGTGTGGGTGTGTGGGTGTGTGGGTGTGGGTGTGTGGGTGTGTGTATGGGTATGGGTGAGACACCTCTACCTAACCTTTAGGGGATAGCAGGCGTGATGGTAACATCACGCCTTTAATCATGAGGATATTGTAGTATTTCATTACATTACTAGCGGACGTCACGCGGTTTCACCCGCGTAGTTCCCGTTCCCGTTGGGGTACGGGGATAAAATATAGCCTATGTTACTCAGGGTGAATGTAGCCTTCTAATGGTGAAACAATTTTTGAAATCGGCGCAGAAGTTTTTGAGTTTATTCATTACAAACATACACACACATAAAAATACAAAAAATACAAATCTTTCCTCTTTATAATATTAGTGTAGATTTCACACCTACACCAGTATAGTATTTCTTCAAAGCTCTCAATTTGTCCTCTCAAATTAACCACCATTTTAGACAAGTTTTTGACATGAATCGTTGATAAGATGAGATTGATTCTAGATTTTGATAATGTTCATTACAAGAATTGGCCTTCAGTTTGTTTAGTATTCGTATAACAAATGTACAAAACGTACACTCTATTCAACTTTATTAAAACAAAAACCTAATACGAACCAATCTAAAGCAATCACATACGAATAAAAAAGTGCATAGCTTCACAAAAGGTGCGTAAAGCTGCGCCTGCGACTGCGACTCGTGCGCACAACAGCTGCGCTCGCATCTGCCGCCCCCCGCCCCTCCGCGGGCACACACCCCCGCACACACCTGGCTAGACCTCACCGGACAGACGGACAGACTATCATGTAGGTCAGGGAGTTGTCACATGGCACACAGCAACTTACATCCCTTATAAAGAGGGTGGTTTGGAGGAAAGAACAGTTTTTGTTTTTAAATATGATTTGTTTTTTGATTGTCTGGTTGACACGTGACAGGTGTACGATTGTCTTTGGCAGGGTCACCACAGGGTGCCGTTCTTTCTTTAGACGGGTGTTTTCTTAGTAATTTCTGTTGTTAATTAAGGGAAGTTCAGAGGCTAATATAGGATTCTCTGTTGTACGAGTCTGAGTTCCATTTCTGATGGTGATGCGTCATGTCATAAGATATTCTTATTTCAGGTTCAGGTACCTTTTTCCATTGATTTTAATAATATGTAGTGTTTATATTTACATTTAAATACTGTACCGAAGCTTGTTTTAATTTAAGGGCCTATACTACCTCAAATGGCTTAGCATGATCCTCCGTTACGCTTAAAATACTGCAGCATTCATTTTGAAATAAATACACACATCAAAAGTGTCTAGGGATCAAGCATTTTTATGCGGATTTCTTGAGATTGAGATGTGGCTTTGTAATAAATTTATGATTTTATAAATTTATATGGATCCTTTTTGGTGCATTTCATAATTTGAATCAGGAACTCTCAATCAAATTCGAGTAAAAGATGAAAATAAGCTGTCAATATTTTCCCTATAAAAACATACAACGCATTGAAGACATTATTAGTGCTACTGTTTCCCTACTACTGATTAAAACCAACGTTATTATGGAGCGGCGACGTCATTTAAGCAGGGAAGAAATGCTCAGAGCCGTGGGAATGATAGAAGCTGGTTCCCGGCAACGTACTGTAGCTTTAGCTCTGAATACAAGTCAGAGTGTTATCAGTCGACTTTGGACACGTTACCGAAGCACTGGTACCGTGGCTGAGCGCCATGGAGGACGGTATCGCTGCACCACACGGAGACAAGACCGATACATTCAAATCTTAACTCGAAGAGCTCCAACAATAACCGCCATGATGTTAGCCGTGAGGCTTCATCACTCTTCAGGGAACTTAATTAGCGACCAAACAGTCAGAAACCGCTTGCATGAAGTGAACCTTCATTCCCGAAGACCGCTACGGGTACCACCTATAGCAATGCACAATCGTAGGATTCGATATCAATGGGCTCTTGAACACAGAAATTGGGCAGAAGAACAATGGCGTTTCGTGTGCTTTTCTGATGAGTCTCGTTTTGGTATGAGACCGGATACAAGACGTATACGACACTGGAGAACCCCTGGACGCCAACAGCGATTAAAATCCTGCCAGGAAGTCCATCCTTATAGTGGTGGAACCATCATGGTATGGGCGGGTATTTGGATCGGCGGAAGAACTGAGTTGATTTGGATCAGAGGCAACCTCAACGCTCAAATTTATGCTGAGACGATTGTATCAGACGTCATCGTTCCTCTACAAGTGCAAATCGGTCCCTTATTTCAGTTAATGCATGATAATGCACGACCGCACACCGCAAGAGTTGTAAGACAGACTCTCGCCGCAGCTAACATCAATGTCCTGCCCTGGCCTGCTCAGTCGCCAGACTTGAACCCGATTGAGCATGCATGGGATATGCTACAGAGAAGAGCTCTGCCGAATATGGAGGGTATCCAGTCGCAAGAAGACCTTTTTTTGTTGTTGCAACGAACATGGGCGGCCATTCCACAGCGTGATTTGGATGAACTCATTTTGAGTATGCCAAACCGATGTTCTTGTGTTGTTAGTGTTCGCGGTAGAAACACGGATTATTAATTGTTTAAGTTACCCAATAAAATTTTAAAGAAAACTGTGTTTTCAGTCATATTTTCGAACTTTAATGTTAGTGGTTCAAATGTCAAAAATCCCTTTATTAGGAAAATGGCAAATTTCTTTATTAATGCAAAGGTGACTTGGTTTATCGTTACTGTGACAAACGAAAACACTTTATTTGATGAATCCTTAAAGAAAATTTTAATTAATATCAATCAGGAGAAAAGTTATTGCAAAAATATATGTTGATCCCTAGATACTTTTGATGTGTGTATATGGTATTGTAAAGTTGAGGATTAATGTTAGGTCTTATGTTTGGCGAAAACACGATTTGATAAAATTTTCCCTATAGAAAAAAATCCCAAAGTTACCTCCACATCGAACAATAAACCGTTGGTATTAAAAAAGTACTTCAAATTAGATCATGAAACTTTGCATACTAACTGAACTAACTATAAAGCAGGTCTTATGTTTTTAATTTTTTCCAAAAGACGAAAATTTGATTTTATAAAGAATAAAAACCACTCATTTCGCACTATTCGGCCGCAGTGACTGACGTAACAACCGCTTTGTAGTGCAAGCTGATTAGATCTTTATTCTAACACTATTACAAACGAAGTTTGAACCACCACAAATAGAGTTGTTAACCATCATCGTGCCATTCACGCGTAGAGAGCGAGTCTAATGCTGTTTTGGGTCGGGTACAAAGGGGGCTGTTTCTGAGAATTTCGAAAAACCAAGTAACAATTTACCGTTCGGGCGATCCCACCCGGGGGTGTAACGTGTGACCCCGAGGTCCAACAGTGGCGCTTGCGATCATTAAACCAATGCACTATAACGTTTGTGCTTGGTACAGTTTGTACCTACTAAGAGAACAATTCAAAAATTCAATTAAACCACACAAAAACTCATAACTAAAACTTCTTTTCAAAAACTCTCTATCAAAATACTAAAAGAAAATTCCTTAAAAAAAAATTCATCATCATCTGCCTAGCCTTTTCCCAACTCTGTTGGGGTCGGCTTCCAGTCTAACCGGATGCAGCTGAATACCAGTATTTTACATGGAGCGACTGCCTATCTGACCTCCACAACCCAGTTAGTACCGGGTAATACGATACCCCTTGGTCAGACTGGTCCACACTGACTGACTGTGGTGGTCTGGTGGTTGGTCTGGTTGGTGGACTGGTGGTTGGTGGACTGGTCTGGTGGTGGTCCTTAAAAAAAATTATTCATAAACAAAAAAAAAAAAAATGCAATTAAAAAAAAAAACATGCGGCGATTTTTTTTTTTTACGGTTTTGTTGTCTTTATATACTATCATGTAGTGTTTGTCGCCGTAAACATATATTTGTACTTGCAGGACATCATAAAAGTAAGTACAGATGGAAGGTAGATAAAAGTTTATAGCGACGGGCTAGTGACCTCTACCGGACTTGTAATGTTGTAATTTAAGTTCATTACTATTCAGTTGATAACTAAGTTAATTTAATATTACATCATCATTAGCCTAATAACCTTCCCACTGCTGGGATACAGGCCTCCTCCCTATGAGAGGGAATACTGTGCTTTTCAACCTTTTTCATGACACGACTCCCATAGTATGAAAACATATTGACAATCCCCGACCCTTCGCTTTTTTTTATAATTTATTTAATTAAGTATGTTATAAATATTAAATCCATACAATTTTTTAATGCATTAGCATAATTAGGATTCGGATAAATGGAATTCGATTTAATTCTCAATGTAGCAAAAACGGATCCATAGGTAGGTAGGTGTACCTAATGGGAGAAATTAGTTTATGACAAAAAAACGAAACCTCATTAAGATGGATGAGTACCTACTAGTACTACTAATAAGTTTTTATTTTGTTAATTTGTATGAACATACAAATGTTTATCTCTTTTTACCCGACTGCGCCAGAAGGAGTAACCCTCCTTCTGAACGGCTCGATGGATTTTAGCTTGAGAGGTGTTGGTGCGTTAGATTTGTATTTACTGTGAGAGTGACACTGGGTATATCAAAATAAAATAAAAAACAAAATGGCGGATTTCTGTCGCCAAATTCAAATCGAACGCTCTGCAGCCTGAACGGCTTGATAAAGGGCTCATCATGAGGATTTTATAATGGTGTATCTGAGTAGGTAATTAAAAAGTGTAAAAAAAAACTTAACTAAAAAAATTAAAAAACCCGAGGTGTTCCATGAAGCACACCCAAACGAAGCACACCCAGACGAAGCACACCTAAAGTATTCCACTTAGCACACCCGTAGGTGGGCTTCAAATAAAAATTTAAAATAATTAATTTGCTATTCCACGAAGCACACCTACGAATATCACTCGCATAGTGCGGGGACTAAGAAATAAAAATGTCGATAGGAGAAAATATTTATTATTTAAAAGACTAACTGGTTTGTGAGACTCTATCCTTGTTAACGTTTGTTCCCGTTCAGTTACACCATAAAAAGAAGAAGAAGACAAACTACCAGGATCCCAGAATCATGAAGAAGTATTTTCTACATTGCATACTGCATGATAATCGAAATGTATATGGATTGATTATGAGATCCCTATTAAAAATATAGAATACCTCCTTTATGGTTCTGGCCTCCTGGTAGTTAGTAAGTAAATAAAAAATAAAAAACCAATAAACCAATCACTCGTTACCGGTGGGATATGATTATGCTATTATTATGGATTTGTATTTTCTATCGGTACGTTCAGAAGTCCAGGAAACAATCCCTAATGCTATAGAACCACGGGTAATTAAAATTACCCATGGACCTGGTAATGGGTCAACCCACCGGGACCACGGGTAACCACTCAATGTAAGTAAGCCAATAAACCCTTTTTTAATACACCACCACAAGGCATTACCGTTTTTATACATCTTGTGTTTACTATATTGTTTGTTATTATACATTAACACTTGTGTCTCCTTCCGGCCAAGTACGTAATTAATAGATGGGTTAAAATTTGTACTACTTGGACCTGCCATCGGCTCCATTATTTTGTTTGAATAAATTGCACGAAAAACAGAAAAAAATAACAATAACAAGACCGGTGGAAACGCTCGGCTAAATTCGGGTTGGCTCGGGAATTCAGTGGAGGGCGCACGCGTTGACTATTAGCGCATCATGTATACGTCTTATCTATACGATTTATATATGAACACTATGAAAATTACTTGTAATTTTCATAGTGTATACAATACTTGTATTGTATCACATTATTATAATGAAACTGAAAGATGTTAGATATTTAAGTTAGTCTTTTAAATAATAAATATTTTCTCCTATCGACATTTTTATTTCTTAGTGGCGCCACACTATGCGAGTGATATTCGTAGGTGTGCTTCGTGGAATAGGAAATTTAATATTTTAAATTTTTATTTGAAGCCCACCTACGGGTGTGCTAAGTGGAATACTTTAGGTGTGCTTCGTCTAGGTGTGCTTCGTTTGGGTGTGCTTCATGGAATACCTCAAAAACCCGAATGCGTAAAAAATAACTAATAATTTTAAATAAAAACTGGAAAGAATAAAACAAGTCCAGCCCGCTTAGCATGAACGCCGTAGACACGAAATAGAAACGACAAATCTTTTGTTCATCTGTCATTGAATCGACAAAATGACAGATGAACAAAAGATTTGTCGATTCTCTTTCGTGTCTACGGCGTTCATGCTAAGCGGGCAGGAGGACAGGAGACAGGACATATTGACTGCAACAGTCGGGACCCATATTGGATGTAATGATTCCTGTCCTCCTGAACTTTTTCTATTATTTCCAGATTTTATTTAAAATTATTAGTTATTTTTTACGCAGTCGGGTTTTTTAATTTTTTTAATTAATATTTTCTTATTCAATCTATCTTTCTAGGATTTATTGTTTTGTTTATTAGGGTAGTTTTTGCGACCTCTTGCGACCCCCCTATAGAGGCTTCGCGACCCCCCAGGGGGTCACGACCCACAGGTTGAAAATCACTGAAGTAGAGAAATACGGACATGATAAACATACCATCACGCTGTTATCACCGAAGAGTTCTGTATACTTACTTCTAATATAGGTATACCCACATTTTGGCAGAATCTTTATTTTTAAGTCCCATGCAATGATATTATAAAGAAGATACGCCATGTTCATACTGAATGGCGTTCAGATATCGTTGCGAGTAATTTAAAACTACGAAAGCGATAGATAATACGGAACGTATAAGATAGAAAGAGATAGCTAGCTATCAAAGTGCAACAATTGTATCACTTTGTCCTCAACAATTTGTGCGTGCTAGTGCGATATCTACCTCTTTTTACTATATAATATCATTGGTCCCATGTAATAGGGGCCGAGCCTAATGCCATCAACACAGATCTAAACTTCGTGGCTGCTACTTTCTGATGGAAAAATCCACTAACACTTTGCCCTATCTGGGAATCGAATCAGAGACCTCATGCTCAACAGACGCACTTGCGACCGCACTTCACCAACGAGGCAGAAACTTAAATTCCTTCTTCATAAGTGTTTTTAGCTAACAGCCAAAGGCCTTGTGACTTATTAAGCTTAAGAACAGCTCTCATACTCTTGAATCAAGTGACATAAACATTTCTTTCCCAACTTAATGATGTGCCAAGTAGGTGGAGTGAAACTGAAGTGCACTTATAGTACCTTGTGGCACTCCACACTAATATTATAAATGTTTCAATAAGCAAATCGTATGGCGAATGGTACTTTCGGCCAAAAACCTCCCCAACAATAAAGCACATAATATAATTATGTACCGACTCCTTGTCAATTCTCAAAACTAAAAAGGGTCTGTGGGGAGATAATGAACTTTATCGTTCAAGCCGTTTCATTTCAACGTAGATAAGTGTGATTAGAGCAGTGATGGCGGGTCCGACTTACGAGCAGTAAGTCGTGGGTTGGAACCGTGGGTTTGTGTAATTTATTTCATCACCACTGCTCTCAAAACGGTGAAGGAAAACATCGTGAGGAAACCGACATGTCTTGGAACCAAAAATTCGAAGACATTGTGACATCTACCAACCCGCACTGCATGGGCCCGCGTGGTGGATTATGGCCCATTCCCCTTTCATAGAGAGGAGGCCTGTGTGCCATGAGAACATTATAGGCTGATCATGCGATGCAGGAATTTGAAAAGTCCTGACAAAAAGCCGGACATTTCGATAAAAGTCCGGACTTTTAGCTCACAAAATGGAAACATTACCTACTTCTTCGTTACAGTGTAACAGTGGTATGGTAGGCATGGTAGCAGACACTCGCATCGCGAGGGGGGTATGATGCTGGGTTGTAAGTATTTATTTTTTGTTTAAATTGAAGAAAATATTTTATCTTTGAACTAGTTTATTGTTTGCAAATTTCGCAATAGAAGATTTATTATTAAGTTGATTACTTGTTGACTTAAGACTGATTTGATATTAGCTTAAGTACTTAATTTAGTATTATTACTCATATTACTTAGGACCGGATTAATCCGGTCGGATGGTAACCCTAGATGCGATGAACCGACGAAAAATTATGAGGTTCTCAAGTCGAAGCGTATAATATTTTTCCAGTTACAAAATCAAATTCGGCTTCTTTCATCCAGCAAATTACCCATATACGATGGTACCATTCAACATTACAACCTACCCATCAATGTATCAGAGTGCGCGGCACACATTGCGCGTGCGTCTGTTGCCCGCGCATGCGCCGCAGCTGCCGGGGCCAGCTGTCTTGCAACCTGTCGCCGACATCGCTGAGTCTGATTTTAAACTGTAATACTTCAGTTGGGGTTATAATCAGGCTGAATTGTAGATGTTACTTATTTATGTTTAAGGCTGATGCTCCAGGGTAGCCCGCGAAATTCAAATTTTCTTACGTTTTTTGCAATATGCAGGACAGTGCTAGGTTGTATGTTGATTAAAATATTGTTTGCGAATGTAAGTCGTACCTATGTAGTTACAGAATTATAATCATCAAAATAATCAATACAACCCTCCAAGTTCATAAAGGTGCAAGAATGATGTTGACCTTGGAAAAGTAATTTTTCCACCTTTATGAACTTTGACGGTTGTATTGATGATTTTGATGAATATAATTATGTTACACCTTAAACGATTAATTATTTATGAGTGATTTTTACAGTTGTGATACGAGTTTGAGTTCATGAGTAGGGGCGGGTTTAAAAAGCTAATAGTTTATATTGAAATAGAAAGTTCAGTATTTAATTTATTTTATTTGGGAAATTATTATCCTGAATCGATGCAACTTGTATGCAGTAGCGGCGTTAGGGGGGGGCGAGGGTGGGCGACCGCCCAGGGCGCCGGATATGAAAGGGCGCCGCAGGCGCCCCTTCATATAAAGAAAAACAATGATCCTTAAGCGCTAGATTTTCACAAATTCCCTGGACTCCACACTAGGATACCCTGTGTCGTGGGGTCCAGTCTCTTCCCAAATAAAGTTTAATTATCAAATGCGTGAGAGTGAGGCAGGCCCGGACTGGCCATACGGGCAAATCGGGCAAATACCCGATGGGCCAGATGCCCGATGGGCCGGTGTGCCCGACTGGCGGTCGACTTTATTTTCTATTTAAAAAAAAACATCGCAATATATCGATTAAAATAACGTCCTATCGAGGACCTAATTCCATTTACACTTGGACTCTATCTGTAGTAATGGTACCCCTTAGAACTGTGGTCGTCACACTTTTCAGGTGAAGGGCCACATAGGACAATGTGAGGTATCACTGCGGGCCGCACATTCTTCTATCATTTTAGTTGACACTACCAATCTTAGGACATATTTTTATCAGCTGTCCAAACGCGATTGCCCGGATTTTCTATGGCACTTGTTACCTGTGACCAATGTGATATCTTTATTTGCCAATTTGCCAACTCAATGAACTAACTAGCAAATAATTAATTTAAAGTAAGCGAACGGATTGCACGAGTAAGTTTACACCTACCCGCATCTATATAGGTAATTAATTTCTTGTGCAAAATCATATTTTGATATTATCTACTGAAATCGTTTGTTTTGTTGCGGGCCGCATAAATATCACCCGAGGGCCGCCATGCGGCCCGCGGCCCTCTGTATGACGACCACTGCCCTAGAGGCTCAGGATTTTTAAATGTTTTTAATTTTCCTGCCTGATGCCATAGAATTAGTAATTACGTAACAATTTGTAGCGTACCTACAGTAAGTACAATCACACTCAAACTAAAATATTTTTAAGGCATAAAATGAGCCTCTGGGAACTCGTACTACCGCTAGAAACTTAAACATTTTTTACAAAACTTTTTAAATTTTATTCTAGGCAAGATGTAAAAATTTATCCAAGAGGTCGAAACAGTTCTAACCTGTCCAAGGAAAGGTATCAAAAATTTTCGAGCTCGCTTCGCTCGCTCTTGCAACCTATAACTTTCTCTTGGATCTTTACATTGTCTATTATAAGTCAACCAAGTAACTCCAAGAGGTCGAAACAATTCTAGCCTGTCCAAGGCAAGGTGTCAAAAATTTTCGAGCTCGCTTGTCAAAATTGTCTCCTTATGTCGAGTAGTAGAGCGGAGAGCTTAAATATTTTTTAGTTCCTAGACTTTTCAAATAACTCTTCAAATTTAGTCATTTGTACTTCTAACAAGTATTTTAGCAAAATCGTTTTTACCGGCACCTTTCTGCGCTCTCCTCCCCCGCTTTGACTCAAAAACTGGCGCGCCCTCGTTTGACAGCGTCGCTATTCTCTTAGTTTCAAGTCTAAAGTCGCACTCTAGCATTTCAGCCTAACATTTTTATTTTAGACGTTTCCTTCAATTGATTCAAAATTTACATTAGTAGTTTTCCTTTCTCTTGAGAGTGGAGGGCCGACCGTCTCTTTAAATGCCCGGGCCGGTTTTGGGTCCCAGTCCGGACCTGAAGTGAGGTGTTATAATAGTGTGTGTTCACGTCGAACTAGCGGCGGAGCGCGCAATTCACTCGCCTGGTGGCCAATTAATAAAAGAGTTCGCCGATGTAAAGGCTAGAAAAGTATTTTTTTATTAGTATTATATCCTTTGCTGTTTTTCGTATGGGTTTAAAATTGCAGTTAGGGGGCGCGCTAGAAATCTCGCCCAGGGCGCTGGTAGTGCTAAAACCGGCACTGCTTGTATGTCTTGGTTTGGCTTAATCATTTTAATGAAATATATTAGGAGATGGCACTAGTTGCCGAGATATCAGGTTCCGTCCTAGTTCGGCAACAGAGGATTCCATAATTTCCATATTAAAAACTTGTATACTAAGTCTATCAAGTCATGTAATAAAGGGTGTAAAACGCCTCTTTACAAGTATTTTTTTTTAATACAAGTTTTTAATGTAAGATTTTTACTTTAAACACATCCACGACCCCCGTACTATTCAACCCATCCATCAGCATAATGTATTGAGTGCGTTACATTGAGTTCTACCACCAAACATGATTTTTCACCCCAAAAAAAAAGTCGGTTCCCAGCAACAATTTTTGTGTAAAGTTAGTTACTTAGTTTGATGTAAGTACAGAATGCTTGGTTGACGGCTTCGTGATGAGGTCTTTTACACCCTGTATGTTATTGTTTAATTTTTGTGGTGAAAACAAAATATAATTATTATTAAGTTGGAGTAAGTAATGTTCTAGCGATATTTAGAGCTCATTATGTTCATACTGTAAATAATAACTAATTGATTTCTTATCTCATGAAGAAGAGATATTTTTTCTACATGCATTTTGATTGAAAGAGACAGCAAACATAGAGCAACCCACATTTGGCAAGAATTATAATAGGGTGTGTGCCCCGAGAATTTCATAGCGGAGAAACCCAGTTACAGTTTTGCGCGAGCCGTGAATCGAACCCAAGGGTCGGCTCAGCGGGCGGCCACTAGAGCCATAGGTTGACCGTAGTTTATGTTAATGGCTATAATCTTTAACCTGGCTATATAAATTGATTTGATTATATTAGCGTTAGAAACAAACAAAACTATTCAAAGCTTTGTTTCTAATTGATTCTATTTTAGTAAAATTGTTTTGATTTCCGTAAAACTAAGTACAAGTATTGAGTACGGTACCTATTAATGTTGAACATTAATGATATTAAATGATAAAGGTCGTAGTACAAACTGAACATTAAAATACATTACTTAATTCAAGTATTTTTTCCAAAAACACACATTAATTTGTTCAGATTTTTGGAAACAAAATAGCGAACGCAGTACTAATTTCAACTTTTATTCAACTTAGTTCTTTCCTACCTGCAGAAACATAATATGTTACTGTCAAAACTCATAATCAGTCAAAACCACTTTTGACTGGTGTCAGTCAAAACCTTATTTTAGAACGTCTCAGTTGTAATACCTAGTCCTAGAATTACAAATGATGTTTTTCAAAATGTCATTAAAAAAATGAAACTAATAAGTTTCTAAGTAAAGTAACTAAAGTAGAATGTTAGTTATTGTTAAAATAGTTTTGACTAGTTAAAATAGTTTTGACTAGTTAAAAGTAGTTTTAACTGATTAACAGTTTTGTGTGACACATACAAATAATAAATACTTTACAGCGACGACGATGCGCTTGCGCTTACAATCTGTCATTACAGATTACAGGCCAGATGTTGCATACATCCTGAGCTTACTTCATAAATAAGTAGCTTCAAGTTATCGTATCGAATGTAAGTTCTTTTAGGGGGATAATATTTATATAAGTACTTAATGATATATATTGTAAGATTCTTACATTGAGTTCTACCACAAAACATGATTTTTCACCCCCAAAAAAAAAAAGTCGTTTCCCTGCAATATGTTTTGCGTAAAGTTACTTAGTTTGATGTACAGAATGCTTGGTTGACGGCTTCGTGATGAGGTTGTTTACACCCTATATATAATACAGGTCTACAGAGTTACTTTCCAGTTTCTTATTTATAATATTAGTATGAATTTAGACTCACAAATTATCTATTTATTACTGATTATGATAGAACAAGGCCATCTAAGAAAATAAATGATGTGCAGTTTTAAAATGAAGTCAATCATTATTTATGACAATCTCTCGATATTCCAAATTGGTAAAATATCTACACTTTTAAAATATTATTTATTTGATCGAAACTGCAGTTATTATTAATGGAGTTTTTGCTGTAATGACTTCCTAAACAACTTTTTAAAATCAATCATTTATGAAAGAAGCTAGGTTTTTTTTGTTGAGTATTTTTCATATAAATCTGATAATACTTTCAACGAGACTCAGAAGTTCCGCCTTGGAGTTTCATCATCATCATCATTTCAGCCGAAAGAAGTCCACTGCTGGACATAGGCCTCCCCCAAGTGTCGCCACATTGACCGGTCCCGTGCGACTCGCATCCAGCGGATTCTCGCAACCTTCACATGGTCACCGCATCGGTCCACCTAGTGGGAGGCCTTCCAACGCAATGTCTTGCCACTCCAGAACTTTTCGGCCCCATCGGCCATCCGTTCTGCGAGCAATGTGCCCCTGCCCTCTGCCACTTAAGTTTGGCTACGGGCTACGTCGGTAACCTTGGAGTTTGCCAAAGGGCAATGGAAAGCAGCATTTTGGAACTCTGGGTGTCAAAAGTCAGGGTTCGAAACACAACGCTGCGTTCCAAAACGGGGATAGTGGACGTTCACAAGAAGACTGCTAGGCTAAATGGGATTGGCGGGGTCACTACAGCCGCATGCGCCGATGACTGCTGGGCAAATGTTTCCACACGATGGTTGCCGGAAGACTAACTTTATCGCTGAAGCGTTAGGTTCAAGTTTGATTGGGAAGATTTCACCGTTTCGGGTAGCTTTTGATGTGCTTGGCGTCTGTTGGGTACAGACGCCTGCTTAGTTTTTTTCCACCAACACCTTAGTGACCACTATCAAATACATACAGGCTGTAAACAACCTCATCACGAAGCCGTCAACCAAGCATCCTGTACATCAAACCAAGTAACTTAACGCAAAAATTATTGCTGGAAAACGACTTATTTTTTTGGATTGAAAAATCATGTTTTGTGGTAGAACTCAATGTAACGCACATTGTTCTCCTTGTCATTGTGATCATTTTTTGTTCCACACCTTACCTGGGAACCTTATAGTTACGGAGATATTGGCGGTCAAAGTTCCAACTTTTTGACAAGTTTCTTTTAAACAAGTTGTTAATGTAAGATGTTTACTATAAACACCTCCACGACCCCCGTACTATTCAATCCATCTATCAGCACAATGTTTTGAGTGAGTTAAATTGATTTCTACCACAAAAGTCGTTTCCCAGCAATAATTATTGCGTAAAATTACTTAGTTTGATGTACAGAATGCTTGGCTGATGGTTTCGTGATGAAGTTGTTTACAATACATTCCACATTCATACTCAAAAATTTCCTCACGACATTTTCCTCGAATCATTATATCACCCATCTTTTCCCAAGTTTTATTGGGGTCGGCACCCAGTCTAACCGGATGCAGCTGAATACCAGTATTTTACAAAGAGCGACTGCCTATCTGACCTCCACAACCCAGTACCGCGTAACACGATACCCCTTGGTAAGACTGGTTGTCAGACTTTTCGGACCACTGACTACCTGTAACGACTGCCAAAGATCACAAATGACTGCCGCGGGACCAACTGCTTAACGTGCTTTCCGAGGCACGGAGGAAACTCGGTAATGTAATGGGTGGTCACCAATCCACAGACCAACCTAGGCAAGCACGGCTTAACCTAAAGATCGACCCAAGCGGCTGTTATTATTTAGCCACGAGCTCCTCAATCAAATTATCACCTAAGTCACCTAAATCATCATCAATTAATCACCTTGCCCTGGCCTTGCACAGGACCATTTTGATTGTTTTTTTTATTATTTTTTCTCTTGTTTACTTTTTTATATAATTTTGTCATTTCTATTCTATCTTTTTGTTTCTGTTTATCCTGTGTAAGTTCAATAAATACTTTTCTTTCTTTCTTTCTATACACGAAACTTTCCCACTCCATCGAAATACGATGCCTTTGGAATTTTTTCCGTGATTTCCCAGCAGTAGCTACTATAGTTGTTGAGCGTCAGTGATATAAGCGCACGTGGGCTGGCCGGGTAACGGTCGGCCCGAATGCGACCGGTCTTAGCCGAGCGGAGTACAGTCGTGAGCACCAATACGTTGGCATGTTGGATTAGCTAGCGAGACTTCGCAGACGTGATGGGATATTTTTTTTGGCATCAACAACCGCTTGTAGCGTAATTTTTTGAAATATTTAAAGTTGCTTTTTGGATGTGATGAGTATTTGTCAAAGTCAAAGTCAAAATTATTAATTCGCAGTAAATATGGTACAAAAGATGGTAAAAATAATATGTAGTGCAATGACACATAACGCCACAAAATTGGCATGCAAAGATTTGCAATTAAAGATTTGTTTATGAACACAATACCTACGTACTTACATTAAAACTGATACTTCAAATGGGTAACTAAAATTGTACGTTCTACCACAGTAGTATATGATACAGTATTCCGACTTCATAGAAACGGACGAAACGCGAGCTATACCTACGCGCCTCGATCTAAGGGTGCACTTAGGGCGCAGACAGTCACGGCTGTACCGCAGTGTCGAACGGACGGTGTGTTGTTTTTTTAACAATAACCGCGCGATTTTTTCTCTAAAAATCAGTTAATATGACGAGTAGGAAATATTGTGCTGTTTTTGGTTGTATGAATTCGTCAATAACGCATCCAGACATAAGTTTTTTTAAATTACCTGGAAACTCTGAAAGGTAAGACTATAAAATAATTTTACTTACTAGTAGGTAGGTACATAATGTGTGTCTTTTTAATGGATAAGTAAGTATTTCCTTTTATCTCACGAAAAAAAAGGTGTTTGGATTAATAAATAAAGCGAATAGAGTAACGGAAAGTTATTGAGACGAGTGAAATAGGTAGTTATATGCGGTTCTGAATGAATCATGATACGGTAGGTACCTACCTACTTACGCTTGTGTTAAAACTTCGGTGCCTATACTTTAAAATTTAACAATAAAGCATTTCGTACGACTCAGTCGAGGCGCAAATATTTTTCGGTCGCAAATTTATAAGCCCGATTTGTTTTTCGAACAAAAACATGTTTTTTTAATTAAATCTACCAATAAAAAAACAACACGCATTTTTATTGAACACTTCCTATTCAATATACAAAGTATTTAATTTATTTATATAAAAAGGATATTTACAATCACAAAACTAAATAGAAACAGAAAGTAGGCAAATGTAATTAAAATGCTGGAGACGGGCAGCCCTAACGCATGTTTACGTACCGCGCGGCTGTAGGCATTTATTTCTATCATGCGGCCGAGTTACACTACTGTATCATAATATTACCGTGGTTCTACGGTTTTTGACACCACTTTTTCTTTGTTTTATCGTATTTTGATATCGGCATCACGTTTTTGATTTTTTTAATCACTCATGGAATAACGATTCCTTTTTTTTTAATTCTTTTTTTTTATTTTTTATTAGTAAGTATTTTTTTTTTAAATTATTATTGTTAAATTCTTATGTTAAATTGTGATTTGTGATTGTGTTTTTGTGATCTCGTGTTTCGTATAATTGGGAGAACCTGAAATAAATGTTTTTTTTTTTTTTTTTTTTAAATAGGTAGGTACAGGTATTTCTTTTCATTATAATATTGGTTCCAAAATACGATATTCGTAACAACATCAAAGAGCAATAAATACAGTAGTGGAAAATCGCTTTTAAACACTTGCAAATTGCACACAATGTTGGTGCTCGCGACTGTACTACATGCGAAGACGAGAGCGCAGCTTCGGATAACTTCGTAATACGAAGTTGGGGAATCGGCAGAGTATTCCAACTTTGAATTAAGATGCTTTTGATTGGCGGGATTTTGGAATCTAATTTAGAGTACTGTCGAACAAGCTACATAATTATTTGGTTTAAATTTTAACCCACAAATTACATTGTAAAATGTAAACCAAGTAGCATGTTCGACATATTTCTGAGTTTACGTCTAGAGGCGATCCTATTGCCATCAACCGAGCACACTAACACTTAACGCAACGAAAAACCCAATAACACTTAGCCCAACCCGGGAATCGAATCCAGGACGTCTCGCGACAACTATTTAAGACTGCCTGCATTTTGTAAAACCTCGCACTTACGTATGTAAATACGTACAAAGCAAACCGAACCTCTCCTTTTATGCAAAGTCGGAAAAAAAGGATATCAGCTGTCGATCGGCCGACAAGAATTATGAAGGAAATGGCTCGTTTAATAGCTTGTAATGTAGGACAAGCTCTCAAGCTGTTGTTCAAACTTTAATTATTGCAGCATAAAGTTTTACTGTCTGTCGTTCGTAAACGTTACGATTATTAGATTAAGACAATAGGTAAATGTAGGAATTTTATGATAAGTGGATGATTGCTATTCTGAAAGATCAGGCAGGTGAGGGGTTGCGGGACTGTTCGAAAGAGATACCGTGGCCCCGGAACACAAAGGGCGATGAAGGAACATGGATGGGTTTTAGTCAGTAAAAGTCTGACACTCCTTCCTGCTCCGCCCAGAGCGGGAGGAGTCATTTGATGATTTCCCATCCGATAAAAAAATAAAATAAAGGATGGCAGGTGTGATTAGGGTTGCCACCCGTACTCTAAAATAGTGTATTGTCCTGTTTTTCAAGTAGGCGTACTTTATAATCTACGACACCAATAAAGTACCTACTTACGCTAAAATACTCTATTTACGTAAAACTGATTGTTACTAGCTCGTTACTGGTTATGAGTACTTATGACACTAAATAAACTGGTTTTTTATTTTTTGTTTGCAAAGAGGCAGTATAATTTATCTCCAAGAAAGACAAATATTTGTTAAATGTCACAAAGAGCAACAAAAATACGTTTTTAAGGACAAATAATGAAAAATAATAATAAATACTCTTTTTTTATGCTGTGTACTTTATTTTTGTTCTACCAAAATGAAAAAATACTTTATTCGTCCTAAAAAAAGGTGGCAACCCTAGGTGTGATGGGTGACGGAAAAAAGTAAATAATTAAGTATATCGATCGTCACTCGGACGCCTGTTGGAGGAAATTGCCGTCGAGGTAAACCGCGGCAAAGTTGGTGTGACGATGTAATCTTGTTTGTGAGGCTAACATGGCTAGATATTGCGAAAGAGAGGTTTGGAAGGAGAAAGGGTAGTGTTTGCCCAGCAGTGGGACACGCAATAGGCTAATAAATAAAAACCTTGTTTTTGTAGCCCTATAATAGTGGATCTCCGATGCATTTTGCGTGACCAGGATACTGAATTTAGGACCTCGTCCTTAGCAGTCCTCGTCGAGTCCAGTACAGTCGACCGTAGACGGTAAATTTTGTCACACCATGAAACCTGAAGGATATTCTTTCAGCATCAAAAGTGGTGGAATGGCACCATTTTCCACCATTGACGAACCGAATGGCGCAGCAATGGTGAGGCTGCCTTACGTTCTTAGGGTCCCGGGTTCGAATCCCGGTTGGAGCAAATGTTTCTGTGACGAGCATGGACATTTGTTTCCGAGTCATGGATGTTTATGTTTAGGTAATCTATATCTATACTAATATTATAAAGAGGTAACATTTGTTTGTAAGTTTGTATGTTTGTAAGTTTGTTTGTAGGGGGTAATCTCCGGAAGTAATGAACCGATTTTAAAAATTGTTTCACTGGTAGAAAGCTACATTATTCGTGAGTGTTATACGCTATATTTTGTTCCCGTACTCCCACGGGAACGGGAACTACGCGGGTGAAACCGCGGGACGTCAGCTAGTATGTATATATATTTACAAACAAAAAGTATCTATGTAGTATATTAGCTATATCTGGTGTCCACGACACAAGCCTCGTTGCTTAGTTTGGCACTAGATGGCGCTGTGTGTTAATATCCAGCGATATTTATTTACTTATTTATTCATTTCAGACTTTTTTCACTTAGTGAAATTTTGTTCCGCTGTTGAAAGGCTCGGCTTATTCTCACAGTCCTTATAATTAATCATAAAGCCATTATATTTCTTGACATAAAAATAAACTTGCAATGTAAATAACTGAGGTTATCTCTATGAGAAAATCCGCCAGTTCCAAGGAATGTAACTGTCCACCCCGTTAGAGTTACGAAGGCGTGAAGATATTAAAGTAAATAAGTCATTAAGTCCTATCAAAGCCCACTTAGCTGAATATTACTTAGGCAAGTGAAAATTAACAGGACTGGAGATTTTATTTACAACTTTATGTTGAATGGAATAAGATTGATTTCCAAATGTACAAACAAGTGCTACAAAGATGAATTGATTTGATGCTGTTTTTTTAAATAATTAAAAAAATACAATCGTCATCTGCCTAGCCTTTTCCTAACTATGTTGGAGTCGGCTTCCAGTCTAACCGGATGCAGCTGAATACCAGTATTTTATATGGAGCGACTCCCTATTTGACCTCCACAAGCCAGTTAGTACCGGGTAATACGATACCCCTTGGTAAAACTGGTTGACAGACTTTCGGGCCACTGACTACCTGACTATTTTAATAAAAGCAATATTGGATGTCTTTTCTAGGGTTCCGTAGCCAAATGGTAAAAAACGGAACCCTTATAAGATTACTTTCTTGTCCGTCTGTCTGTCTGTCCGTTTGTCACCACCAATTTTCTCAGGAAAGGGTGGAGCCTAGCAAGTTGAAATTTATACCAGATACTGAGGTCTATAGAGTTGCGAACCATACTGTTAAAAACAGTATTATACTGTTTTTCACTACATTATACTTTTTACTGTTGAACAAAAATAAAGTATACAAAATACTGTTTTCAACGCATACATTATTAACATAAAATGTTGTGTTCAAAAAGTTAACAAAAATAGTATGCGTCATTTCATTATAGTGTTGCTGGCTTAAGCCCAGCCCTCAGCCCTCGTTTTTGAGATCTCCTCTCGTTTTTTGGTTTCTGCCACTTCAGCATTTACAGAAAGGGTTTTTTCTGGTATGAATGCGAAGTGGCTTGATGATAGAAATAGAGCCAGCATAGATTTGATAAAAAATGACCTTCTCATTTATTGTAATTATAATAATTGTAATGAGGCTTAGGGAGCCTTCAAAAATGATAGTACATTGATTAGTTATGCAAGAAGCTCAAAAAAAATATGTATTTAAAACTTTGAAAATATAATTATACTGTTCATTTTTCTAGAATACTTACTGTTTATTTTCCTTCTCAGACCTAAATATACTTTATTTCTTGAAAAAAAAGTTGGCAACCCTAGGTCTATATTCCCTATTAGGTGTATAAAAATCAAGGTTCTGAGTCAACACGATAAAAAGATATGGGCCGATTTTCGGGAAAACTTACCAAAATTTACCTTAATTTTTAAACGTTTTTTATTTTTCAGACTTTTTTTAAGTTAGCCCTAATTTATCCCACTCCTGGGGAAAGACCTCCCCGCATTCCTTCCTCTTCTCTCGATGGTGTGCTTCTTCTCACCAATTCGCGAGGAAGCCTTCCAAGCCGTCGTCCGTCGCCGTCGTATCTTCTCCTCGGTCTGCCGCGACCCCGTCTAGCTGTCCGATCCGAATATACGGACGAAGCGTTAGGTAGACGGTAGTAGGGCCTCAGGGCTCCAGTCGTGATATTCGGCGGGTGAAATTTAACAACAACAACGACATCATTTCATTCGGAATTGGATTTTAGTTGGATGTTCTTTTTTCATTTGTCTTGTATGGCCCACTGCTGGGTAGAGGCCTCCCATTTATCCTTCCTGCCCGCTAAACATAACCACCGTAGAAACGAAAGAGAATCGACAAATCTTTTGTTCATCTGTCATTTTGTCGATTCAATGACAGATGAACAAAAGATTTGTCGATTCTCTTTCGTTTCTACGGTAGTCTTCTCCTGCACCACGAACCAGCCTTCGTGATGCGCGTCTAAATCATCTTACTTACCACCTCTTAGAGTAGAGAGTAGGGACTCCATTTTCCGCACTTAGACTCTCATTCGATCCGTTGTGCCTACAATATTACCTTAGTTAAAAGTGAAATATCGTAGGCACAACGGACCGAATGAGAGTCTAAGTGCGGAAAATGGAGTCCCTACTCTAACTGGCTAACTTAGCCAGGACACCTACCTGTCCTGGCTAAGTTGGCCAGCCTAGCTCCGCCCAGAAACACAGAAGTTTCCTGGAAGCTTCACAGGCTTCGCGGAGCGACCTCACCGTTCCGAGGATTTGTTGGTTAGCAACGGCCTCGCATTCCAGGATGACGTGGGCGGCTGATTCTTCGGCGTCAAAGCAGCCCCTGCAGAGCTTACCACCTCTTTCTTGGAAGTTATTTCAACTTAATTAATACAAATGAAGATTGTAGTAAGCCATTGAGCAATTTCTTGCCCGTTTACTATAAAAATGAAGCTAAATAAAAAGAAAGAGCATATGAATTTTCTCTTACTATGTAACTAATCGGATGAAAAGTACCGATTGACCTTTCCGGCGTATTTCTACGAGTAGAGTACGGTTACTTCAATTTGCTGAGTCATCCATGTGTGTCTATCTATACTAATCTACAGTACTAATATCATAAAGAGGAAAGATTTGTATTTTTGTGCTTATGTTTGTAATGAATAAACTCAAAAACTACTACGCCGATTTCAAAAATTCTATCACGATTAGAAAGCTACATTCACCTTGAGTAACATAGGCTATATTTTATCCCCCGTACTCCCGCGGGAACGGGAACTACGCGGGTGAAACCGCGGGACGTACGCTAGTATGATTATAGGCGTAAAGTCTGTGCGTTTGAATGCAGGGTAATAATCTCTGCAACTGCTTATCCGTTTTCAAACATTATTTCAAACTGTGCCTGTTAACCCAGTGCTGTTCTTCGATTATTCACTAGCAGTGCCCGCGGTTTCACCCGCTGTTTACTTCGTTTTTGCATAGCATTCTCATTGCCTTTTTTGTTTATCTCTGTGATTTTAAATAACATAACATCACGCCTGTAATTCCCAAAGGGTTAGGCAGAGGTGTATCTAACAGTACTCCCAATCTCCCATGTAATAGGGAGCGAGCCTATTGCCATCAACCGGGCGCAAATCCAGACTCCGTGGGACCGTGGCTGCTACTGAGAAATTCCTGATGGCAAAACACAATAACACTTTGCCCGACTCGGGAATCGAACCCAGGACCTCATACTCGGCAGTCGTGCTTCCGACCACTTGGCCAACAAGGCAGTAAATAACCTAGGCACCTCGTTGAGTTACCAAAGGCATACAATTAACGAACCACCAGATTTAGCAATATGTAACGGCAAAAAAAACACTTTTGATTGCCAAAATTAGTAAATGATCACCAAAATTAATTCCCATTTTATCGTAAATCAAAATAAGAACCAAAAATTTATTTTTTTAATTAATGACCACTAGAAATTGAACTGTTATGCTCTTAAATCCGAGTCGAGGGAGGTTGTCGACGGAGCCCTGCTTCGCGGGGCCCCCCCTACTTCTGAATGTTATTATTATAAGCCTATATTGTCCCACTGCAGGGCAAAGGCCTCCCTTCCCTGACTGGTTTATAAAAAAATATCGGGGTGCTCCAAGTCGGCCTAAGCAAAAACTAGTTTGTCATCAACCATCTCATTAAAATTTGGTGTTCAATTTACTAAATTTGGTGACCAATTAATATTTTAGGTTGGTGGTCATCAATGATATTATATAGTAAAATTATATTTTCTCCCGTTATCAAATGCAAACATTATTTGTTTCGACAGCGCGTTCAAACAAAAAACTCAAACTCTTCAGCTAAAGTAGTACGATATAGATTTCAACAATTGATTTCAAAAACAAATCGGTCTAGCGACCCTCATCCAATCTCACTTCACAACTCTTGAGCTTTAAGTTCCTGACCCTCAAACCACTGATTACCAAACTTGGAACCTCATTAATAATAACCACTTTGTTCCATTTCAGTTAGACTCCGGTGTTCAATGGTTTAATGGTTTCTGTGTAGCCATGAGGTCAAATATCACTAAGTTTGATGACAGCCGACAGTGGCAGCGGGCGAGTGAAATGCAGTAGGTTAAGTTCGCGTTGTCTATGAGTTAAATAAAGCTGGTCGTTGAATTCTTGCCTTTCGCGTAAGTATTCTCGTATAAATAGTCTAGTAATTGACTATTCTATACTAATATCTATACTAATATTATAAAGAGGTAACATTTGTTTGTAGTTTGTATGTAGGGGGTAATCTCCAGATGTAATGAACCGAATTCAAAAATTCTTTCACCATTAGAAAGCTACATTCACCCTGAGTAACATAGGCTATATTTTATCCCCGTAATCCCACGGGAACGGGAACTACGCGGGTGAAACCGCGGGATGTCCGTACAGTATACAATTTGAAACAAGTACTACTTATTTGGTTTTGGTTTGTGGATCTAAAATAGGCTAGGTAGTCGCTCCATGTACAGTGTCGACCAAAAGTCGATAGGCAATCACAAAGCAATAGCTTGACGTTTAGTTTGACTTACGACCTTCTACTTTCAAGAAAATAGACATTGTCATCTTCAAGTAAATGTAGTCCAAAATTTCAAAATTGAAATATAAGACAAGATGGCCTAGTGGTTAGGCGCGTCCACATCTAAGAGTGAATCAGTAAGCCGTGAGTTCAAATCTCACGTTGTTACTTTTAGACTTTTTGTAAGTTTTTACTCGATTTGAAGTAATGGAACAGAAAAATATTCTCGCTTTGTTCACACATTTCGTAAAGTTAGAAGAAGGTAGATCATAGAAAAATAAGTCAAGAATTTATATATTTTCTGTGAGGTAAACTTGAGTTTTATGAATATTTTACTTGATCGAAATGAACGTTGTCGTTTGGTTGTGTTAAATTTGGTTAGTGACGTGTGGTTTAATAGATAGCGGTATTGTTGTTGGTATTTCTCAAAATGCAGGCAAATATTGATATTGAGGCGAGGGCGACTAATATTATCGTGCTGCATAAAAGTGGCAAATATCTGAAGAAACCGGACTAATGTGAGTATTATATTTATGAATTATTGTAACAAAGTTTTTATTAAAAATTAAAACCTACTTTGTTATTGTTTATTTATTTGGTGACATATGGATTAATAAATTGATTTTAAATCCATCATGAGGCATAAAAGATAAATAATTAGTGTTAATTATTAGATTTATAAATGCAGAGTGAATGATAACTTCAGTATTTTATTATAGCTGCCTAACATAATTTTTTTGTTTTTTGTTTTAGAGGAATACTGTGTCAGATCAAAAGGCCTTGCTAGTCGACAATGAAGTGGAAAGCCGTCGCTTATTAGCGATGCGCAGCGACGACATAATATATGGTTGGCGAATAAGAAACAAATGGTTTCACACCTACGAGACACTTTGTGGAATTATTTGACACCTCATCGCAAACTGTTCGCAGTGCCCTCCACGCTGAAGGCTTGTATCACGAAGACCAGCTAAGAAAGAAAGACAGAAAGAGTTATAGAAGAACGATTAACGGGCCAGGAGAACTGGCTTTTATTCCTCCACGCGCCAACAGTTCTACTTAATTATGTAGAAGTATTAGAAGATGTCATGCTACAAAATTAATCCCTAGGTGCTTTAGTTTTAATTAAATGTGTAACAAAATATTTAATGAATATTAACTTATCCGTAATTATATTAATGATCTTAAATTGAGGTTAAGTTTCAATCTTCTTTTCTTCGGGAAAATGAACACTTAAACTATGACCTCAATACGAGTTACATTTATTGTGACGTCACAAAAAATATATTCATAAAGTCATAAAGTCGTTATTTATATTAGTTTTCAATAAACTCTGCTGATTACCGATACTTATAATAAGTGGGTATCAACTATATGTTATATTTGTGTGATTAGAATATCCTTTCCTTGTTACTTAAGTATGTTATTATGAATTGAAAGTAAGTGGGTATACCCGATACAATAAAAAATCTTATGATCGGTTACAAGAGAACTTTTTTACATCTAGGTAGGAATGTGACGTTACAATTATCATGAAAGTTTGTTAATTTTATAAATAAATAAAACGAATAAACATTTCTTTATCATTCACCACGACTTTTTTATTTCCACCTTCCAACACCGAACAGCTAAAATAATAAATAAATAGTTGAATAATAATACTATGTTTTTTTTTACTAATATTTAACTTATTCTTATAAAAAATAAATAATGAACCAATAACTAATGTTACCAAGAAACAAAAACCCCACGTTGTTAACACGATTCGAACTCGGATCTCTTTGATCGTGAATCCTACTGATTACCCCAACAGCTATCAACACATGGTAAGTAGATGTGAATTTTAGCTATCCAATGGTAAGAACAGGTCGCTACACAAATAAGGTTTGCTGCGTATTCAATTCTTATGTTTCGTGAAGCGTGACGCGCGACATGCGATTGGGCGAACTCTGTGGCTGTGGTGTGCGTACTGTATTGAGACCACTTACACATACAGACGCACGGACGCTCGACCGTGCGTTCACAGCAATACAATCCTTAGCGTGCCTCTGAACTTATTGACGCTTACTGTACAATACTGGTATTCAGCTGCATCAGCATCCGGTAAGACTGAAGTGAAAATAGACGACAAACGGTTCAGCAGACATCCAGACGATAATTATGAATGATGATGTTGTTCCAAAACTGTAGCTAAAAGTCTTTCACGCGAATATTTGTAGCGCAAGTGGGATTCATAGTAAGTAAGTATCTATACTAGATCCTAAGGGTCCTGATATTGTTTCTTTTACCCAGATACTGGGCTGTAGTGGCCAGATAAGCAGGCTCTCTATGTAGAATACCTCATCATCTGCCCAGCCTTTTCCAATCTACGTTGAGGTAGGCTTCCAGTTTTCCGGATGCAGCTGAATACCAGTATTTTACATGGAGCGACTGCCTATGTGACCTCCACAACCCAGTTAGTACCGGGTAATTTGATACCCCTTGGTAAGACTTGTTGTCAGACTTTTTGGGCCTCTGACTACCTAACGACTGTCAATGATCTACAAATGATAGCCGGGACCAACGGCTCAACGTGCTTTCCGAGGCACGGAGGAAATCTGTATGTAATGGGTGGTCACCCATCCACAGACCAAGCATGGCTTAACCTAACGACCGACCTGAGCAGCTGTTATTATTTAGCCACGAGCTCCTCCTATGTAGAATCTCCTGTGTAAAATTCAGCTGCATCCGGTTTATTTTTATTATTACAGACCTTTTTATAACAATTTGTTTTTATTTTCTTTTTATTTAAATTTGACATTATATTATTATTACTCATTATTCACAGAAAATGATATGGCATGTTATTATTCTTTTTTACACTACTTAATTTTTATTCTTTATTTTATTGTATTATTCTTATGAAATTAGATGTCATCTTGATCTTTTAATACTAATTTGATTTTCGTTTTTCCAATATTTGACCATTTGTTTGACTGTATTATTAATTATTTTAAATTGAACATGGATTATTTATCGTTTTGAATTTGTTATTTTTATTATCTTGACATGTATTTTTTTTTTTGGCTGCGATTGTTATGTTTGTTTGTACTATTTTATTTTACAAAATTTCTACAGAATGTATTTTGTTCTGAAATAAATTACTTATGACTTATGGTTAGATTGGAAGTCGACCCTAACAAAGGGAAAGGCTAGATAAATGATAACATTTGTAGTTGATTAATAGCCATCCAGAACTTTGCTATTACTTACTGATAAGTTTAACAATTGAACCTTCTGTGATAAACTTGCATGGTGCTCCACTCCAATTAAAGTGTTTGGTGTTATTCAGAAGTAACTGTAAACATAGACAAACGCCCAATGTAAACAAGTCTGCGCCGCGGCACCGCTCGCCTTATCTCGAATATTAAATATTGCTTATTGTATAGAAAGGTGTACTTTCAATACAATAAGCAATATTTGAGGCTTAAAGAGGTACCTTTTCTTTTGTTTATTTATTTTGGAAAGAATGCTTACTCTATGGGGGCTATCGCGTGTGAATTTGCCGCTAGAGGCGCTTGTGTAGACTAAGGTCCTCCAAAATATCAGAAGGTCAGATGTCATAGAGTGTTCGCGCGTTGTGTGCTTTTTTATGATTGAGCCATTCCTGAATATTCCTGATTAATTATGACTTGAAGATTTTAAGTAGCAACTTAGCATCATAATATTATTAGTACTTGGAGGTAGAATGATTTTTAAATGTTCTATGCTTGCTAATTTTAGGAAGAATATTGTAAATATATATCTAAAGCTTACACTATGTTGTTATACGTAATAAAATAAATATTTTTATGAAGTTATTGGTGCTTTAAAGTATTGAATAGAATTACTGACAGGACACTCGACAGTGCGCCATGGTGAGCTCAAAAACGATAGCTCCCATTGGAATGATTAGTTAGAAGTTAATTAGCTCGCGTTGGTCCAGCAGTCCCAGGTGTGAGTGTGACTGCTGCAGGAGTTTAGTTTCTTGTGTGAATAAAGTTTCACCATAAGGCTTAGCTAGACTAAGGAACAGTCTATAAAATTCTATTAGTGATATGATAACGAATACGTTTTTTTTTTAATGAACTGCCGAAAAGCTTGTAAGTATAATACTTAATCAATCGTCAATCATGTTGAAACACAAATCTTTTTAATAATGATTGCGACTTATTTATGTCTCTTATGGTCCTATCTGCAATGGTTTTGTGCCCGGTTTTGCCTAATCTAGATTATTTATTTATTGAAACTTTTTTCACAAGTAAAAAACTGCCTTGGGCATTTTCTACTAGTCTACTTTATGGTGATTATTCTCCGAATAACATGAAATGCCACGAATGGACACGTGAACTGTGGATGTGTTTATGCACTATCTAAGTATCAAAACCTGCCTACGTTGTAGTGATGTTGTGTTATGAATAACGTGACCATAATACGTCCCGTTTTGAACGGGACTGTCCCGTTTTTCGGTTCTCTGTCCCGGTGTCCCCGAAATAAACCTCGGGACACAAAATTGTCCCGTTTTCATAAACTGCAAAGAAATTGCGGCGCAGGCGACTCTTATTGGGTAGATTAAATATATATATATACCTATATTTAAAAAATGTGTTCCTAAGACATTCAAAAACATTTGATGTATTTATTGAAAAGGGATATATTGAAAGTACTAAAGATACAGAAGTATTTGACGAATTTTGACTGATCACAAACTACATATACCTACTTCGCAAAAGGTAACTGAATGGGACAATAAGAACGTTGCGATGGAAAATAAAAGGGTGGAAGTGGTCAAACACTTTCACACCAATAATTAATCTCAAACATAAAACCTTTTGTATCTTAATTGAATACATTTAAATGTCTGCCTGGTACATATTATGTACCAGTAGAAAGAGTATTTTCATGAACGAACAAATTGTGTGACTTCTGAAAAAACCCAGTGTAGTTTGATTTCACTACTTAAACTCGCCAAAATGTATGGAGTTGGTGAGCATAAAAAAAAAACAAAACCAAAATCAAATGGTGGTTCTTCCTGAATCGGCCTGACTAATAAAAAAAAAAAAGAAAAACCGATGACCCGTTTTGATAAAAAAAAAATGGTCACGTTAGTTATGAATAAACTTTTCAAAATAAATATCAACGATTAAATTAATAGTGTTTCTTGTTTTATTGGAGACACTAATTTAGTATTTCCTGTTTTTAAGCATAAATAGAAAATAAACCAGCTGTTGTAGCCGCGTGGTATTTTTCAACAACAAATAAAAATTGGTTAACTCATTAGTGGGTACCACACCTGCAGCAACAACAAGCAACAGCTCGTGGCTAAATAATACCAGCCACTCGGGCCGATCTTTAGGTTAAGCCGTGCTTGCCTAGGTTGGTCTGTGGATGGACGACCATCCTCACATAGGTACCTAGTTTCCTCCGTGCCTCGGAAAGCACGTTAAGCTGTTGATCCCGGCTGTCATTTGTCCATCTTTGACAGTCGTTACAGGTAGTCAGTGGCCCAAAAAGTTTGACAACCAGTTTTACCAAAGTGGTAGGTATCGTATTACCCAGTATGAACTCGCTCCATGTAAAATACTGGTATTCAGCTGCATCCGGTTAGACTGGAAGCTGACCCCAACATAGTTGGGAAAAGGCTAGGCAGATGATGTTGATTGGTTTGGTAGTACCACACCTAATTATTTAGATAATTGATTTTTCGAATGTTCTGCTAGAACGTTTCACATTCCACAGGTTGTTCTAAAAGCTGACCAGCCAACTAGATGAAGTCGGCTTTTCCTACAATATCCAAGTACTCTGAGAACAAAAATGTCAAGATAACATGAAATAAAATGTTTCCTATCCGCTAGTCATTTTCTAGGGGTGCTATATATAAGAAATTCCTGATGGAGAAACCCGACTTAAAAAAACACAAAAAAGTGAAAAATAATTTTAGCTTCAGAAGTCTGTGACCTTTGTTTGATTGATTTAGTTTTTTTGTCACCGAGTTCTGAAGCTAAAGTTATTTTTTCACTTTTTTGTGTTTTTTGAAGTCGGTTTTATTTTTTGCAAAAAGTTTTTAATTTTTCCATTTTTAATTTTCCCAAACAAATATTTGCCATGAATTCATCCCAATAAGTAAATGGAACTTAACTGACTGTCGAAATCTGGGTGTATTGTACGTACACATCTGCGTACCCCTCAGAGCATATAGGCGTGATGTTACATCATGATGTTGTATAACGTTCACCAATTCGGCGTATGGCAGCATCATACAATAAAGAACTCGAACACATAGATATATTTACATGCTCCATGCAAAAGTTTCGAAACCTTCTGTATGAGACACTTTTAAGCTCTTAGATTAATTAATGTTATATAATTTAGTAATTAGTGGGAATAATAGGTACTTTTTTATAATTGTAATGAGTTTTAACTGTAATGCATGAACAGCTTTTCCTAGCAACTTACGGTTTAGTCATTAATGGTAATCTGTGAACAGCGCTGTGGGCTACATTATTATTTAGATATTTATGTTATAATGTTGTAATATCCCATAATGTAGCTGTTTGTTGTTCCCATTTGATAAAATAAAATGAACAATAAACATCCAAGCAATTGCAGCAATCACGGCAGATTTGCCGTCTATTTTTGAGGAGTTCCATTGTATATCTCCGAAGATCAGCATCAGATCTTCACCAAATTTAAATGGGACCACCTCAGGAGCATAATCTTTCAAATAAAAAAAGGATAAGAATCATCAAAATCGGTTCTCAAACGACAAAGTTATCCGCGAACACACATAAAAAATAAAAGAAGCCGAAAGGCACTTGCTTTCCTCGTCATTGCGATCATTTTTTTGTTCTACACCAAACCTGGGAACCTTCTAGTTACGGAGATATTGGGTATCAAAGTTCCAACTTTTTAAGATTTTTTTTTTTTTTAATTAATAAAAGTTTTTAATGCAAGAATTTTTACTTTCAACACCTCCACGACCCCTTTACTATTCAATCCGAGGTATTCCATGAAGCACACCCAAACAAAGCACACCCAGACGAAGCACACCTAAAGTATTCCACTTAGCACACCCGTAGGTGGGCTTCAAATAAAAATTTAAAATAATTAATTTCTTATTCCACGAAGCACACCTACGAATATCACTCGCATAGTGTGGGGACTAAGAAATAAAAATGTCGATAGGAGAAAATATTTATTATTTAAAAGACTAACTTAAATATCTAACATCTTTCAGTTTCATTATAATAATGTGATAAAATACTTGTAATTTTCATAGTGTTCATAGATAAGACGTATACATGATGCGCGAGAAAATACAAATCCATAATAATAGCATATCATATCCCACCGGGACCACGGGTAACGAGTGATTGCATAATTTGACTAGGCACGGGTTTATTGGTTTTTTATTTTTTATTTATCTACCAACTACCAGGAGGCCAGAACCATAAAGGAGGTATTATATATTTTTAATAGGGATCTCATAATCAATCCATATTATTATACATTTCGATTATCATGCAATAGGCAATGTAGAAAATACTTCTTCATGATTCTGGGATCCTGGTAGTTTGTCTTCTTCTTCTTCTTATGGTGTAACTGAATGGGAACAAACGTAAACAAGAATAGTAAAGTCTCACAAACCAGTTAGTCTTTTAAATAATAAATATTTTCTCCTATCGACATTTTTATTTCTTAGTCCCCGCACTATGCGAGTGATATTCGTAGGTGTGCTTCGTGGAATAGCAAATTATTTTTTTTTAATTTTTATTTGAAGCCCACCTACGGGTGTGCTAAGTGGAATACTTTAGGTGTGCTTCGTCTGGGTGTGCTTCGTTTGGGTGTGCTTCATGGAATACCTCTTCAATCCATCCATCAGCATAATGTTCTGAGTGCGTTACATTAAGTTCTACCACAAAACATGATTTTCCACCCCAAAAAAAAAGTCGTTTCCCAGCAATAATTTTTGCGTAAAGTTACTTAGTTTGATGTACAGAATGCTTGGTTCACGGCTTCGTGTTGAGGTCTTTTATACCCTGTATACGGTCGAATTGACAAAACCTCATTTTTAATGCTTTGCCGGAACTGGGAATCTAACTCATATCCTCATGGTGATGCTTGCGACCTAGGCCAACAAAACTGACCAATAATACCTACCTAATTCGCCTTTATAAATTAGATTATTTAATGTTGTTTACCAGTTTACTATAATACTATTACCCAATAATCGGTGTCAATGATCTCTGCTCCTCATTTAACTAAGTTACTAATGTATAGACAAAACTGTAACCAACACACGTAGATCTAACTGTTGTCTATACCACTAATTTGAATATTCAATTTAGGCCTAATAACTGAACCAAAAAAACATGTAAGTCCTGTTCTCGTACTTATAAAACACACATTTTTATTGGTCTATATTACCTACGTTTTAAATGTTTTTTAAAAGACATTTTATAACACTTTTACGTAATTAAGAGGTCTTAATGAGACTATTAATAAGACTAGTTCTGATAAAGTAGGCCACTCACAGACTCACACCCATACCTTTGTGTCTAGTAAGTATTGAAGTTTGTCTATGACAACAGATTTTTTTTTGATGACGATGTTAGTTTTATGAATAGTTTTTTAGTTTGATGATCTGGGGATCTAAAATGGCCCCTTTACCAGAATCATAGCTAATAGGATAATATTATAAATTAGGTACCTTAAAACCAACAATTTATAATATTAAACTGCGTCTGTGACCATTTTAGGAATTTTAACGCTAAAGCGGCCACGGTGTCGATAAGTGTAAATGAAATGGGGAAATTTTCTTTATCAAGTATGATAGGCATAAGCAGAGAGAGAAAAAAGAGAAGATGTAGAATAGAAGTGCTATTTTGGCGTATCAGCAGCCATTTAAACTGACCCCATCTTACTGAAATGTGAAATGATTTCCACAAAATCATTACCCTCAACCTACACTGCAGACGACGGGGTAACAGCACATTATAAAACACATATAAACGGGTATTTTCGCGAATGAGTGTACTCGTCAAGTGAAATCATCTCAGTATGCGGACACTGTTAGTGTAGTGTGCTGTCCTAGTGTGAACCGGCCCTAATTAACATTTATGAAGATCAAGTGAGGGTAGTTGAATAAACACCTTCGCTTTGCTGTGGCGGTACCTCCAATACTTCAGTCTTCCCGCGACCACGGCTGGTGCAATCCGGTCGAAACGTCGGGCAAATATTAAAAGGTAAAAATTCGCGAAAATACCCGTTTATATGTGTTTTATAATGTGTTTTGGGGGTAACAGCAGTTGTTTTTTTTTTTTTTTTTAAACCAGTCTTGACCAGACTGTATGAGAAAAAAAAAACTAGAAAGAAAGTAACAACCATATGTCATGTCTTTTATTTAAATTTAGAACTTTCTTTCTAAATAACTTGTGAACCTACGAAACTCCAAAAATAAACTCTGCTTTGTATAAAGATTTATGTGTGAAAACATCAAGTCCATTTTTTTTAAAACAATTCGCTATTAGTTCACGAAATTCGAATTCGAAATCTAAAAACTTTTAATTCAACATGGTGGTCAGTGACTTTTATTGGAGTTCCAATTTTTAAAAACCAGTCGGATTAGGTTGTAAATTTTTTAGTGGAATACTTCATGGAGGTAGGTACCTATTTTGCATATCTCCTAGATTTATCGATGAGTTTAGTTGTTTATTGGTTAGGTTACAAGAAGAATTAACACTAAGACGCTTTACGGATATAGTAGGCCCATAGAGTAGGCCAGTAGCAGACATTTATGACTGTTCCTAAATCACCCTAGGCTGGTCAAATTTTAGATTTTCCTAATTATGTCTGAATTAGCGTGTAGGTCGGCTACCTCCGGTAGGAACCTACAAGTTTTGTTCCTACTTTAGGTTTATTTTTGGGAAAATATAAACGAGCATAATTATTATAATGGTTTATTTTATATTATTTTATTATGTTGATTTTATACGCTCATTAAAAATTGTACTACTTTCAATCATTTTCTTTTTAGCTCATGTTCTTATTGTCAAGCAATTTATATAACCGTAGGCCATTTTAGCGGCAATAAATAAAATCTATTGTCAGTTCGTCGTAATTTTTACCAGTTTTTTTTCTAAATATTTCTTACTAAACGGCAAACGGGTAAAAAGATCATCAAATAAATTCCCCCTGCCAAGTTAAAATGGTCAATGGCACTATAAAAAAATTGCCTACAAAATAAAATTTAAATTTTTAACTGAATGTTTGCAATATAACCTGTCAAAACTTTCGATTCAAACTCAAACAATAACTTTGTTTCATTTTATCTATGGCAAATTATTAGGTAATATTTTTTTAGGGTTCCGTACCTCAAAAGGTAAAAAAAGGAACTCTTATAAGATCACTTTCTTGTCCGTCTGTCCGTCTGTCACCACCGATTTTCTCAGGAACGGGTGGACCTAGCAAGTTGAAATTTATACCAGACATTGAGGCCTATAGTCCCTATTAGGTCTAAAATAATAAGGCCCTGAGTCATCACGATAAAAAGGCATGGGCAAATTTAGATAAAAACTTGTAAGTAAGTACCAAAATTTAACGAAAAAATATTTTGACGAAGGTAGAGTTTGTGAAGTTAGACCTTGTAGAGTTAGGGCGTGTAGAGGTAGAAGCTTGGCTCTACATGAGATTTGATAACTTTTTGACAGTGCGATGGTCTCGTCTTGGCAACATTTTACATGAAAATGTTTTTGGTGGGATTTCATTTATTTTTGTAAGTTGCATGTGACAATGTTTTTTTGAAGTGAAAACTTCTTTAGGCGAGTTAAGCACTTTTTGGGTGTTGACTTGTTTTAGGTATTCTTTTCAGTTTATATTTAAAATTATTAGGTACTTAGTTATTTTTTTACGCAATCGGTTTTTTTTAATTCAAAACAATCGGGGCAGTCTTCGGGGACTGCCGATAGAAGAGTCTATGGGCAGTCCCCAAAGACTGCCCCGATTGTTTTTTTTTTTAGGTGTATTTCTATTTCTTGCACATCAGAGGCGCCAGGAGTCCCTATATCAATAATTTTCAGACCTCTAGCTCATCAATTTTCAGACCTGCGCGTCAAAATTGCGGAAGTCTCATACAAACTTCCATCCCCTAGTTTAAGGGGTTGGGGGATAAAAGTTACAAGTTTTATATATTTTTTGTTGTTTGTGTGCTAATAATAGATTACATACCAAATTTCAGCTTTCTAGGGCATTGGGAAATACCCTAAGTATTTTGATCATCAGTCAGTGACGAAATCAAAGCTTTTTAGATATCAATAAAATCTAAAGTATAAGAGCTATGCAATTAAAAATTATACGTTTAATAAATCCACTATTGACAACATATCCCGAGAATTTTGTTTATCTGATATAATCAAAACGCACATTATAAGGGTTCAAAAAAAACGACGAAGCGCTTCGAGAAAAGGTAGGTAGTGCCTGCGCTTCGCTTGGCTCGTCTTGGCGGGGGCACTCCCGTGCCCCCAGATGAACAATTTATATTATAAATTGTTCATTCATTCAATCTGCCTTGCACGTGTTTTTTTTAATAGTTTTGCATAATTTTTAGATTCCCCATCGTGTAAAATCTTAGAACGTTATAAATAAGAAAGTGTAGAGTAATTTGGACGACTTCTTAATCTTCCTAACAAATTAATTATTCTTTTTATTAATTAGTTGTGCATTTGACTCGAATTGGGTTACTTCGAATTATGTAAGTAGGTATATAAATACCTACACAAATTGGTACTGACTTACCGGAAAAACACCAATGAAAGAAAGTGTAATAAATGATGACGATGAATGATGATTGACGGAATCCAGTATTCCAGTTATGTTTTGTAACGACGGACCGTCGCGTCGCGCATGTGATGTGTTTTCTAAAACTACCCTCATTCACAACTTCAGTAGGCCTAGGTAACTTCGCATTTTTGATAAATCTGCAATTAGTTATGGACCACCATCATAATTATCTTTGTTTGTGTCGTTTAATGTTTTTTTTTTCATCAAAGGACCGACTGCCCAAGAAAAAATCATAACCCTTTTGATTTGTAGTAGTCGGGTAAAAATAAATGCAATGTGCGTATACTGCGATTATTATGCTCTTATCTAACGATTTCTTCGTTTTTCAGGTGCAACTTCATAACTAAACACGAAATAACAACGTAAACATCAATTTTAAAGGAATCGAAACCCGTGTTGTACTTTCCCAAGTTCAAAAACATTAGTTTCCAAACTCGTATTACAAATTCTATCTTTCGAATTTCGAACTGTATTGTCGATTGTCTGATGATCCCCGGAAACATTACACAAAGGCGGAATTTTTTCACCACCAGTTCTCAGAAAGGGCAGGTACCGAGTTTCTTGTACTTATTGTACTTGCTTAGGTAAAAATTGTTAACAATCCATCTTGGGTCTCTTCACGTCCTTATTTCTAAAGAATTTTATGATTTACGTTAACTTTACATCAATAGGAACGCGGTCAGACAATGGATGCGGAGAAAGTTCTTACCGATATTTTTAATGTTTCGAATTTCGAGTTTAGAACAACGCGGTCTGTGTTTGTTGTAAAATTTGAATACGGAATGGATATTTATGGAACATTTTATTTGACTATTCAGTGTATTTTGCAGTTTTTTTGCTCCGCATTTTGAAAATTGAATTCGTAAATTGGCCAGCCCTTAATTGCTTTATTCATCCATGTTTTTTTTATTTTTTTAAATGTCAGTGGAGGAAGACGTCCAGTTTGAATCAAGCAAGACTAGCTGAGTTACTTTTCTAGCTTTCACGATCTCGTGGTTATTATATTTGTGTCCCTTTGATTATAAAGTTATCAAAGTTGTGTCCAGACATTATTATGATCAAAAGCTCTCAAATTCTCAATAGATCACTATCTGTACGATGTTTCTGGGGCAGATTGTTCCGATTGCTCTAAATCATGAAAAGTTATTTATTTTAAAGTATCGTTAAATTACTCATATTATGTAGGTACCTAGCGAAAATGGTGATGATTTTCCACGATAGCAATGGTTCGACGAAAAAAAATTTAACAAACGTTCTAACAGCCTAAAAGATACTACTCGTCACTGTCCCATTCTAGAGACATTAAACCTCCTTGATCTGACTAAACTTTACTAATAAAAGTCATTTAAAAGTTCACAATAAAAAAAAAAATATCTATGGGCCCATAAACCCGTGCCGACATAATTTATTAACAATAAAATCAATGGTCAGTCACGCCACACAATAATACCTTTTTTTGACAAAAATGTTTCCGCCAGGTCGGTTACCCTGGTTATTGATCAGTTATTAAGAGATGCGTGGGCGCATTGTGACGTCACAAATGATGACAAGAAAAACAAGTTCCGGAACAAGTTCGATTGTAGATTTTTTTATGTCAGTGGTATGGTATGGAAGTTATAGAAACGTGTCTTGGATCGAAGAATGTATTGGTAGACAGTAGAAATCGATAATCTTTTATACTAGGTTAGTCTTATTTTGAAATTCTTCGCTGAGGACAACAACTTGGCTCCTAAAACACAAACTTCTGGCCTAATTTAGGAAGCAGAAGTTCGCATTTCAATATGCCTTCACTGCACAACTTTATATACTGTGATATATAAGTATTTTTTCCTTGTGCACAAATATATTAAAAACACACCGTTTTTTACTTTTCCTTGTCATGTTACCATTAAAAGTGTACTACACAACATCAAAATGGTCATTTAATCAAATTAGGCTGATAATAATCAGCAATTTTAAAATGTCTAAATTTAGATGAGAAAGTCCTGTTGCCAAAATAGGGGAGACGACAAAAACAAACTAATTAGTCCGTCAGTTAGATTATCAAAAAATATTTGCCCCGTGTTTTTTCTTTTGTTACATAAACCAAAATTGACGAAGATATGACGCTTTTAAAGTTCTCAATACGTCACGCCTAGGTATAATTTTTAGCTAGTTATGACGTCACGAGCCCCACTCCCGAGTTTTGATGCGTTTTATCTTTGTCAATATTCATTGATATACAAAAACAAAAAATACGTGTCCATTAATTTCCAATACTCTCTCTAGCTGATGGACTAAATAGATTTGCAATTTTTTGATACCGTCGTCATGCCTGGGGTGCCCGGCTGCTAAATAAGTAAAATATTTCAAGATTTTAAATATTTCAAGTTTAAATCTGCAAGGTTGCTCCTTGCAGATTTAAACTTGAAATATTTAACGGTAGACCTTTACCTTGAAGCTACCCTTTCAACAACCCATAAGTTCTCAACAGACCCCCAGTTCCAGTCTCCAGTTCACCTTGAAAGACCAGGGAGAAGAAACTGGTCGAAACGGTTATACAATACCGCCCATTGTAATTCAAAAAGGGTCATTTTGATTTTAAAACTTATTGTAAAGATATTAATACAGGAAACTTTGAAGATTCGCAGCTATATGAGAATATAATAAGACATCTGCAATCCGAGTAAGCTCGGTTGATTTTAAAAGGGGATCTTGTAAGCATTTTTTGCTTATATGGGTATCGCGGGAGCTTTTATTCTCTATCACTGATTGTCGCATACAAGTTGGTATAAGTAGACCTTTGTGTGCCCGAGGGTTGCGAGCTGAGCCGGCTTTTTAAGTATTTGTTCGAGATTTTTCTACAATTTTGTATTTGAATATCTTTTTGTTTCCTTTGAGATAAATGCTTTATGGCTGTATCTTGCATAGTTACAGTGTTTGATATTTTATGGTTGCAAAATTCACTGACACTGGCTTTCTTAAACCAACAATAGAACCAACCCATTACACTCACAGGGTGTCGTATAAGGCGACTAATGTCTGAGGCAGAACACCTTGCGCCTCCGTAGACCAGAGAATGGGCAGCAGCGTTTTCTGTTAGTCTTTCATCACTGCGATCTCCAATCCGCCTGCCAAGCGTGGAGATTACGGCAAATTCCTCCCATCATGGGAGAGGCTTATGTCCAGCAGTGAACGTTATGGGCTGTTGTTGTTGTGGTTTTCTTTACTGCCCTTTATTTATAAGGAATATCAGCAATGACACCCCTTTTGGAGCTACAAATTTTCTTTCTAAATTGCTTGGGTGATTTTGATGATCCAATTCGATCACTTAATTTATCGATCATTTAATTTGAGCTTAGTTGCACACCCTTTAAGAGCCACGGACTAGATCTTCAGAGAACTTAAAGTTTTATTAAATATAGTAGGTATAAGATTGATCAATTTCACATGTCCTAAACGATTGTTACTTATTTCTTTTTCTTCATCCAAAAACCCAAAGCTTTATTCGCAATAAATCGTGGCAGCCCTTACATCAAGTACTTACATAGGTACGTCTGCGGGACCAAAAACTCTTGCGCAGGTGTGCGCCCCATTGATGTGATCTGCCGGCTTTTCCACGTCGCTTCCTATGCCGTACAGCTGCTGAGTTCTGGACCAGTTTGTATTCACTGTAGGTACTTATTATATAATACAACGTAGTATTGTTTAAAAGAGGTTGGGTTAATAATATACTTACCTAACGTTAGGACATATTTAAATTGCGTTTTATTCGGGAGATACTTTTGTGAGATTTTTCTTCTGATGTCCTGTTTCTTTCAATGCTTGGTTCAAGTTAACTTTTGTTGTTTAAAACTTTGTACATACCTAATACCGTTTCCTTTAAATGTTTCGTTTATTAGGATCTTTTTGACTGACCAGTTGACTGACGGCCAGGACGTGGTCATTGGTCAATCAAAGGGTACCTACCTAAAATATTTGAATAACGTTCTTAGTTCTCAGATTATGCGCAACATTTGGGCCCAAATAATACAAAGGAACCAACAATGAATAGGTTTCTTCTTATGTTTATTCGCGAGGCTGAAAGTTCAAAGTCAAAGTCAAAATTATTTATTTGCAGTAAATGTGGTACAAAAGATGGTAAAAATAATATGTAAGTAGGTAGTGCAATGACACATTTCGCCATAAAATTGGCATGCAAACATTAAAGAATTAGATCAGATGCTAATTTCAAAACATTTTCAGAATTATCAGTTTAGGTCAGTTTTGTCAGTTTTCTGTAGATCTATCTATTATGCTGGATGCATATTGGGTGTAAAAAGGCACTTGGTCTCCCCGGCATTGCAAATATTTTTTGTCCTGTTACGTATAGCTCCTGACTACCTCCAATACGTCCGTAACTAAATGGTTGGTTCCCACCATTTAGTCACGGACGTATTGGAGGTGAAAGTTCCAACATTTTCACAAGTTTAAAAAAATACAAGTTTTTAAAAGTTGTAACTTTACCTTTAATATATTTACACGACTCCTGCATCCATCAGCACAATGTTTTGAAAATGAGTGCGTTACATTGAGTCCTACAATAAAACGAAAAAAAAAATTAAAATGGTTTCCCACTTCCCAGCAATATTTTTTGCGTAGGTAGTTACTTAGTTTGATATACAGAATGCTTGGCCGTCAACCAACGTAAACGTCAACTACGTCAAGGATCCGTTTACACCTTGTATAATCGAGTATGCGACAAGCTTTTAACATATCGCAGGTCCAGGCACTTATCCAGGAGGGGGGATAGTTGGGGTTTATCCCCCCCCCCGAAATACGACTAAAAATAAACGGGATCAATATACTACCTACTATAAGTTATTAAAAATTATACCTAGTACTTACAGCGATTTTTTACACGGTTCACATGGTTGTATCCATGTTTTGTCCCCCCGGAACCAAAAGTTTGGATAGGTAGTACATGCTTGCGCAGGTCTGCACTTTGATAGTTACTTACCTACCTATCTCGTTTCCAAATGACAAAAAAACTCATATTATCAAAGGCTTACTAAGGCTAGTTTAATATAAAACCTCAGCAATTAACAGCAATTTATTTGACCTATCACGAATTGAAATCAGTTTCCTTTCATCGACTATTGCACCTAATTGTAAGTTGTTCTTTGCGTGGGAAAACATTTATTTGTGTTATTGTAAAGTAAGGAAATGTACTTATTACTGTTTACAGTTAACTTTGATGAGATTACAGTAAAATAGAAGATTTAGCCTAGATGTCGTCATTTCGAGCCAAGTACACACAAAACGACACATGATTAAACTAGGTATACATTTCCAGTATAACATGGCCCCGCTTTGTTTATAGAAACGAAACCGAAAGGCGCAAAAAAAAGGAGTAGGTATACCAGCAAAAAATTTTGCGCAGAGTTACTCTGTTTGCTTAGTTGACGGCTTCATGAAGAGTCTGTTTACACCCTGTAGATTGGCCGTATCTACAATGAGAGATTTGTACCTATAAGCTGGTTTTGTATAGCTTCATTGGTTGCCGTGCATGCGTACCTAGTATTCAATCCAAAGAATGGATGTTGAGTTTCCTGTGAGCTAAAATAATTCATTAGTAAAACGGCTGTCTAAAGAAATATCGAGATGCAAGACCGACTAAAGTCCGTTGTTATTTTAGTTAGGTACCTTGTTGTTTCCAACACAAGGAACGAATTCAGACTCCGTGGCTGCTAATGAGAAGAGAAATTCCTGACGGAAAAAAACAATTTAATTTCACTTTGCTCGACCTGAGAAACGAACCTAGGACCACAAGCTCAGCAGTCGCTCTTGCAACCACTAGACCAACGAGGAGTACCTACCTACTTAATTAAATAACTATCTAATTAATATAATTATGAAAACAAGTTATCGGATACGGGATACTACTACATAAATTAATCAGTGGGTGTGTATTTTCATATCGTCATTTTTTACTTGTACGTACCCAATGATATTCTAATAAACAGATATGTTATACACCTACAAAACCACCGAAAAAAGTGTGCCGCGGGGGAGAGCCAGCTCACATACACGCAGTGACGCAGAATAAAGGAAAAACAGGCCAATTGACACGTTTTCGAGTCTTCACGATTGCGCGCTCATAACATATCTGTTTAATTAAATATCATTGTACGTACCTATATAAGTAGTTCACACGTCGAGGCTTTTACATATTTTTTCATTACTCATACTCTGAAAGTAGGTCTGAAGTTGCCTGAGGAGCGGGTTGAAAGTAATACTTTTCAGCCCTAGGGAGAATCGTTTTCAACTGACAGCTGTCAAATTATTAAAAAAAAAATGGTTCATTTTTCTATTGAACCATGTTCCAACTTTCTATACAGCCACGATGTAAAATTGAAATAACATAAAGTTAAGTATTAATTAAAGAATATATATATTTTAAATATCTTTATTATAATTAAGTTTCAACTATTTCTTTAAAATAACATAGATTTGGGAAAAATATTTACCATTTTTCGATGATGAAAATGAAAAATAGGTATTGGCTGAATAGCTGGCCGGCCACAGAAAAAAAAAAAACAAAATAGGTGGGAAAGCGGCAATAGGGTAGATGACACCATAAAACAATAATTCCAAGACACCTTTCTCTAAAAAAACACTTTATTTTGGGCCTCAAAACCCGATTTATTTTCAATGAATTGCCAAATTCGATTTTTAGTTGCTTTGAAATCAATAAATAGTCCAGTCATTGAGTTGAATAAACAGTGACGTCACAGTAGGCTATTGCCATACAAAGTCTATTATAGAACAGCGTTTTGACAGCTCTTAAAAAGTATCTCAATTGATTGGTGTGTCATCTACCCCATTCGAATTCCGATCTTCATTAGTTTTTTCGAGTTGTATGTTTTTTTTTTACTTTCCTTGTATTCGTAATGAAAAGCACAGTGTTTACCTCGGGTTAAAGACTTATTTAGTCCCTCGAACTATTAGCGCCCTCGCTTCGCTCGGGCACCAAACCCCGTCTCGGGACTAAATAAGTTACTTTCACCCCTAGGGTAACAATGTACTATTGCACGTGTTCATTCCCACCGTAGCTACGTAGTAACGTACAAGTAGCTACATGATCCTTTATCTGCTGAAATCCCGAAAGAGCTTAAACTTGAAATACAAGATTTAAATTACAAAGGGACGTCCGCCATCTGCAATAGTATTACGCTCTATTTAAACTCAATGCTCATTACCAACCTAATAATAATAAAACCGTTAGCGCTACACGTGTAGACGTTTTGGCATCACCTGACGCGACCTTGGACCGTCGGACCGCGCTGTCCTTGGACCAAGAGTCGAGGGGCGAAACAAAACGAACGCCGGGACAATGTTATGGCCGTTAAACAAGTCCTCGATGAATGCTCCGGAAGGTTGCCTCCCCTTGCTTTATTTGTCTATGGAAATCAAAAACGACCGAATGAGATTACGCAATCTTTTCAATTTGTAAAATGACCGGACGATTTGGCATTTTGGCGTGTAATTTCATTGAATGGAATTTATGAATTTAACATGTTCAAGCCTTTTCAAGTTACGAAGGATCAATTGAAATTCTTCTAATACAACTTAATAACTTATTTTTCGTTTTTATTCGCAGGCTGGTCATTATTATCTGCTGGACCAATTTTATAAGCTTTTCAATAGCCCGTGGGATAAAAGCTAAGTAAGTAATATGTACATGAGAAATTCAAATTTAAGTAGGTCAGCCTGCCTATGTATACGTATTATCCAAAGAATCACGCTTTGTCGTCGAGGTGTCGACTAGAGGACAGAATAACTGCCAAAATGCTAGTACTTATAATTATCTATCAAAAACACTTACTAAATACCTATTTGGAGACTCGAGAATATTTATTTACACTCACCTATACTTGTCTGCCTCTTTGGTTTAGTGGTCGCAAGCGTTAATCCTGCAGCTTGGGGTCCCGAGTTCGATTCCCGGGTCGAGCAGTGTTATTAGGTTTTTCCGTCAGAATATTTTCAGTAGCAGCCATGGAGTCTGGATTTGGGCCCAGTTGATGGTAATAGGCTCGTCCCCATTACATGGGACTTTAAACATATAAGTGGCGAAATGTGGGTGTACCTATAACTGTTAGGTACACATCTGTTATGTTACAGTTTTTAATTTATCACTTCTTATAATTATTAAGTAGGTACCTAATTGAATTCGATGCTAATGCCCGCCGCTTTTAATAACCTAGGAGCCACTGAATGCCTAAAAGTTAGTTAGCTATTTTATGTTCTCGCCTGTTAGAAATAGATGGGCAAATTATCTTTTCCTTGTATGCCTTACGTATGTTTAGAGAAATGAGGGAGTGTTCGTATAAGTGTGTTATACTGTTGTAGAATGTAAGATTTACTTTTCTTTCTGGACCACAGATGATTCATTAATGGCTATGTTATCCTAGGAATATATAGGGGAAAGTCTCTCTTATTGGCGATGGGGTGGTAAATGAGCTTTCATTAACAAATAAATTGCTCCCATGCCTTCAAGTGCAGCACTCGCGCTGTGGCTTTTATTTTTAGTTATAGTGCATTATCTACCATTCTACACCGAATTATACAACTACAGATAGCATTTATTTAACAAAATTTCAATTTTGTCATCTGTTGTTGCCCACTAACAGTTATTGTTACCTATTGTTAGTGGGCAACAAAGATATTGAAAAAGCAAGCTAAGCTCAGACGACGTTATTTCCGACTTTGAGCACGCGCCAAAATATCGTTGTACAGCTATTATGATAAAACGACTTCAGAGCGTTGTCAGTGTCAAATTATTGCCAGGTTGATGCGGTTGACTGTACTTTTCTTGGGCCAGCTCCATCATCATAGTCGCCACTGCAACTGATAGATAAGCGTGGGGTCCGCAGTTTGAATCCCAGGTCAGGCAGTATTACTGAGGTTTTTTCCAATGAAAACCGGAGTCTGTCCATCCACCTGCCATCATGACCTAGACGTTAGCGCGCCCGTGAACGTGAAATCCTTAGTTCGATTCCCAGGGCGAGCAGTATTATAGGCTTTATTTTAGTAGCAGCCATCATCATCATATTATCTGCCTAGCCTTTTCCCAACTATGTTGGGGTCGGCTTCCAGTTTTACCGGATGCAGCTGAATACCAGTATTTTACATGGAGCGACTGCCTATCTGACCTCCACAACCCAGTTAGTACCGGGTAATACGATACACCTTGGTAAAACTGGTTGTCATACTTTTTTTTATCTTAGTAGCAGCCATTGGGTCTATTTCCATACTTTACTATAGCAACTAGGTGACGACGGATCTAGTGGCTAGCGTGACTGCTGATCGTAGGGTCCTAGGTTCTGGTTGGGATGTGTGTTACGGTTTTTTCCACATAGGAAAAGTTCTCAGTACTTAGCATACCGAAGTCGAAATTAACTAGCGAAATGTCGGTGTATTGTTAGGTACGCCTCTGCCGACTCTTCGGGAATTACAGGCGTGATGTTATGTTATGTACACCTGTACCTAACCTTTCGGTAAACACAGGGGTTACGTCATGGGTAAGTAACCTACAAAGGGTGTAAAACACCTTTTCACGAAGCCGAAAGGCATGATTTTTTACCCCAAAAAAAGTCGTTTCCCAACAATAATTTTTGCGTAAAGTTAGGTACTTAGTTTGATGTACAGAATGTTTGATTGACGGCTTCGTGATGAGGTCTTTTACACCCTTTGTAGGTACAGATATTTCCTCCTGGGCAGTTATAACGAAATAAATCCTTTTATAATCCACACAAAGGCTGACTGTACTGTTTTCTTAAATCATCATACTCGCAGCTGGGAATATTTAAATCTTAAAAAGAGTAACGGAATTAGGGTCTTCCAATTGTGCTATGGAAATATTGGGGAATGTGTACAAAAGAACTAGATACCTACCATTGTTGGTAGCCTAGGTACCTAGTAAGCTACCAACAGCTTTAAATAATGCAGTGTTTTTCAACCTTTTTCATGACACGACCCTCCATAGTATGAAAACATATTGGCGACCCCCTTCGCTTTTTTTTTTCATTTATTTTATTATCTTACAAATATTAAATCCATTTTTTTACATGCAGGATTTGCATAAATAGGAATCGGATATACATGGTGTAAAAGACCTCGTCACGAAACCGTCAACCAAGCATTCTGTACATCAAACTAAATAACTTTACGCAAAAATTATTGCTGGGAAACGACTTTTTTTTGGGGTGAAAAATCATGTTTTGTGGTAGAACTCAATGTAACGCACTCAAAACATTGTGCTGATGGATGGATTGAATAGTAAGTGGGTCGTGCGTGGAGGTGTTTAAAGTAAAAATCTTACATTAAAAACTTTTAAGTATTTAAAAAATTAACTTGTCAAAAAGTTGGAACTTTGACCCCCAATATCTCCGTAACTAGAAGGTTCCCAGGTATGGTGTAGAACAAATAAATTATCGCAATGTCGGGGAGAACAAGTGCCCTTCGGCTTCGTGAAGAGGTGTTTTACACCCTTTATATTTTTTTAAAATTTGGAATTCGATTTAATTCCCAATGTAGCGAAAACGGGTCCACAATGGGAAAAAATTGTTAAGACGAACATAAGCGAAATCTCAATAAGATGGATTAGTAGGCGCGACCCCCCGGAGGGTTGCGACCGGCAGGTTGAAAAACACTGAAATAATGTAATACTATAAAAACAAATCTGTTAGCCGTGGGATCCTCGGTTCGTTTCCCAGGTCGGGTTTCGTCGTTGGATTTATTCTCAGTAGCAGCGCGGACCTATCTGTCCTTCTGCACTTGCCTAGTCGCAAGCACGACTGTTGATAGTGGGGTCATGCAGGGCCGTCTTTACCGAGTGTGCAGGGTGTGCGTTGCACACGGGCGCAGCGGTCCTAGGGAGCGTCGAGCGCCGAGAGCTACGGAGCCCCACTCGGCGCGCGCGTTGGCCGGCCGCGGCACGACCAATGACCAACGTAAAACGAGCTCCGCTTTGCATATAATATTTTGTATAGCATCTGGAGCTCTTCTTATATTTGTAGAATTGCAAAGCAAGGCATGTTAACATGGGTACGTTTTGGTTTTGGTAAACACCATATAAAATTCTAAACACAGACAACAGCCTGCACATCATGGTATCCAAAACCGACAAATTTCTTCTTCAAATCTCCAAATAATAGAGTATAAATCCATTGGGGAAATTTGTCAGTTTGTGGTAACTTGATGTGCTGTTACTTGTGCTTTGTACCCATTCCACATTGACCTCGCGCTTACTATATGGGCGCTAGGGCTTTGCACACGGGCGCTACATGGGCTAGAGACGGCTCTGGGGTCATGGGTTCGATTCTATATCTGTGGTTCGATTCCTTTGTCGCGCAGTGTGTTACCGTTGTTCCTTAAGGTGAATGCTTCAGGGTAGCCCGCGAAATTCGTTTTTTGCAATTTACAGGCCAGTGCTAGGTTTTATGTTAATTAAAATATTATTTGCGGTTGTAAGACGTATGTAGTTACAGATTTATATTCATCAAAATCATCAATACAACCCTCAAAGTTCATAAAGGTGGAAAAATGACTTTATCAAGGTCAAAATCATTCCTGCACCTTTATGAACTTGTAGGGGTGTATTGATGATTTTGATCATTATAATTCTGTAACTACATACGTTTTGCAGTCGCGAACAATATTTTAATCAACATACAACCTAGCACTGGCCTGCAAATTACAAAAAACCCTTGAGCATCAGCCGTAAGGGGCTGACAACACCTAATTTGTTGAAATTGATGTTATTTAAGCAGTTTTTTAAGAAAAACTATTTGTTCTAGCACGGCAAAAAAATATATGTTAATATTGATCATATTTCAAAGACCTTGGACGGACTCGATACATATTTTGACGAAATCGGCTCGATAGAAAATAATTGCAAAGATTGGTCTTAAAATCATCATTAACGGTCCTATGTCTTTATTTTTTTGACGTATGGGTCTGCAATTAAAAACATTAAATCAACATATTCATACCTAAACCGCTAACGAGTCATATTTCACAAATAATCCATACTTTTTTTTATATCAATATTTATTCATTATTTTCTTCTAAAACCTGGCCGCCCAGTAATAGTGACGTCTCGTTTTCTCCCATACAAAGAGACAGTGTGCGCGATTTTGGTGTTGACAGCGCCTTAACTATGATGTTAAATAGGAAAATGATCAGTAGCCCAGTCAATGTTTACGTCAATAGGCGCGAGCCTATTGACGTAAACATTGACAGGCAGCGATGCCTTGTTTTGGGTCTAGTGGTCGAAACAACTGGTGAGCATGACGCCCTAGATTCGATTCCCAGGTCAAAGTGCTAAGGGGTTTTTATATCAGGATATTCTCAGTAGCAGCCTGAAGTCTGATTTTGTGCCCGGTTGATGGTAATAGGCTCGCTCCCTGTTACATGGGACTAAAACATAACTGACGAAATGTGGGTGTGTTAGGTACACCTCTGCCTAACCCTTCGGGGATTACAGGCGTGATGTTATGCAAGTTTATGAGATAGGAATTCGCATAATGTGGTATGCATTAAACAGGGTGTAAAAGACCTCATCACGAAGCCGTCAACCAAGCATTCTGTACATCAAACTAAGTAACTCTACGCAAAAATTATTGCTGGGAAACGACTTTTTTTTTGGGGTGAAAAATTCATGTTTTGTGGTAGAACTCAATGTAACGCACTCAAAACATTATGCTGATGGATGGATTGAATAGTACGGGGGTCGTGGAGGTGTTTAATAGTAGATTGTATGACAAGGGAGCAAAATAGTATTTTTACGGCGAGGGCGCTATTTTGATTCCAGAGCGAAGCGAAGGATTCTAGAATAGAATCCCGAGCATAGCGAGGGATTCTAAAATAGAATCCTGAGCGTAGCGAGGGATTCAAAGTACATCGCCTGAGGGAAAAATATGTTTGCTCTCGAGTCATATACTCTACTTTTCATCTCGTTCTATGAGAAAATAAATAAGAGACACTTTTAAGTAATAAATGAATAAGTTTAATTTAAAAAATGACATTAATGTAAAAAAAGGTCAATTACAAATTTATATTTATATCTAATACACTGGCGAAATCTTGAAAATTTATTGTCACTGTGTGTGTTTTGTTTGGGATTGATATAGTTGTGGATTTATTTATACAGAATGACATTTTTATCACTTTCGAAATAAAATGGGTATAATAGGTGAACGGAGTAGAAGCAAATGCCATACTTAGTTTTATTTTTAAATTCGAAAAAAAAAAAAAATATCAGTATATTTTTTCGATGTGAAATTCGATATTTTACATTTTTTGTTTTTTATTTTCTCTTTCTTTGTTCTAATATGAAAAGTTTACTTGAAATTTGTAGCGTTTTTTGATGATGGATCAATTCTTTTCTAAACTGTGGAAAAAAGAAAAACAAAACTAGTTATGCCTTAAGCTTCTACTCCATTCACCGAATATAGCCATTTTTTTTGGAAAGTGATAAAAAAGTCATCCAGTATTTTGAGTGTTTGTAATCTCAGTATCTGGCTGGTGCTCAGGAAAAGGTCCCTTTGATGTAGAAGAGCGCGGTGAGAACGGTATGGGCGAACTATCTGCAACTCTTCATTTGATATTTTTCAATACACTTCCTCGAAAACTGGTCCTTAACGCACTACGATTAGGTACAACATGCAATGCATTTCACACGCGTGCGATTTTTTCCACTTTCCTGCACGTGTGCGGGAATGAAAATTGCCACAGATAACTATACCTATACTTAGTCCAAATTGGTTCAAGGCCTATAGTCTGATGTGAATGTTTTTTTTTTAAATTTTTGCAAAGCACTACGCGTCTTTACGGCATAAATATTTTTGAATATTCAAATTGTGTTTATAATTAGAATATCATATATAGATAAACATGATTATTTAAAACTAATAGTTACTTTTATACACAAATTAACATTTATTTGTGTTCTGAATTCAAAAATATAAAATAAATCTATTTTTTATATTAGGCTGTTTAACGGCTTCATACCGTTGCCTCTCTTTCTACCTGGCGAGACCAAAGCGCGAAAAAAAAGAAAATTTAAATCATAGTTTCATAGTTCGTGACAAAAATTTTATTCGTTATTTTATTTTATTTCTTCAAAAGTGTATTGAAAAACGTCGTTTGATACACGTGGACATTTGTTATTGCAATTCTCGGCTCAAAAACACCCTCGCCTACGGCTCGGGTGTTATAATTCCGCCTCGATTGCAATAACAAACTTTCTCCACTTGCGGGTGCTGACCCCCGCACCGTACAAACACTAATTTATACAATTTTCGTTCGATTTCAATGAACGATTCATGTTCCAAATTCAAATCTCATTACTGCCCGCTAAAAAGTCTAGTGGAGAAAAGAGCTACTTTGCTCCCGCTAAACGGGGAACAAAACGACACTTTTCGAATAGAAGGGATGAAAAAGTAAAAATCTTACATTAAAAACTTGTATTAAAAAAAAAAACTTGTCAAATAGTTGGCACTTTGACCCCCAATATCTCCGTAACTAGAAAGTTCCCAGGTATGGTGTAGAACAAAAAAATGATCGCAATGACTAGGAGAACAAGTCTTTCGGCTTCGTTATATAAGAGGTGTTTTACACCCTTTATACACCTATGTCCTTCCAGTAAATACAACCGTCATCTCATGGAGGCACTACCTTACTTAGAGGCATTTTCTACTGGGCAGTTGCACAATACATCCGTTTATATTCCACACAAGAGTAATATACTGGTTTCTTAAAATTACGCAGCTGGGCTTTCATAACTCGATTATGAGTAACGGAATTAGGGTCTTCCAAGGTCTCTAATTGTGCCATGTTAATGTGGGGGAATGAGCACAAAAGAGCTAGGTACTAACCAACAGTTGTGCGCAAAAAATTACTGTTATATGCTAAATGAAAAGGGTAGATTTCAATAGGAAGCTGTTTTATTTAATAAAACACGTGTACATTTTTTTATTTAATAATGGTGCCGATTCCCTTGTTTACAAACTAAACCAAATTTAAGTTCAGTGCATCTTTTTCTTTCTATTTCATTAAGAAAAGGACAGAAGATAAATTTTAGTTAAGTATGTTCTATCAAATTAATCAGCGCCCTTATTCTTTGATCTGAGTCAGCGCCATACAAGTTTCAGACGCGATTAAAAAGTTGACTACTAAAATTACATCAAATTACGTCAGGTGCTGACTAATTTGACAGGATTAAACTAATATTTATCTTCTGTCCTTTTCATAATGAAATAGAAAGAGAAAGATGCATTCAACTTAAATTTAGTTTAGTTTGTGAACAAGGGAATCGGCGCCAATGGGTTGTTAGGTATGCTTTTTGTTGAAAGTGTGGTTGCTAAAAATGTCGTTGTGCGATTTACCTTACAGGATAAAGCAGAGATGATAGTATACCTACGAGTACCTAGGTAATTGAAATGTCTATTTGATCATATGGTGTATCCACACACCGCAGTTACTTTTTAACCGACTTCCAAAAGGAGGAGGTTCTCAATTCGATTGGTATTTTTTTTTTTGTAGAACAACGTTTCAAAGTGTTACTGAGCAACAATATACAAAACAAAAAGTTATATTGTTTGTATATGTTGCCATGTTTTATGTTATTGGCGGTATGAACGCAAATATAATTATTTGCGTTCATACCGCCAATAAGGTAATCCCAATAAAATAACATACCAACCTAAATCTAGTAATAAGCATGATTGTAATCAATGAAGTAAAAAAGGCGATTGTAAAAATGATCGACTACACTTGCGCGTTTACTTACTTTTTCTAACTTGAGATTCTTTTAACTATTTTTTAGTGTGGATGAACTAAAAGTAATTTTGACTAAACTAGCGCGTTTCTTTCTACTTCCTTCAGCTTTTGATTAAACTTCCATGTTTTTTTTTTTTTTTTAAGGCTAACTAACATTGCCGCGGCATGGATATCATGGAATGGAAGCGATTTTTTGTAACAGTATCTTAAACTTCAAATGGCTTCTAACAATTCCCGGCAGAGCGGTTTTCCAGAAATCGTGCGTCTTGTCTTCTGGCTCGTATCTCCGTACGTTACTCAATTTATTTAAGCTTAGTTTTTTACCAAAACGCTTAAAAGCTCCATTCAATGACAAACGACCTATTGAACGATCTTTTTTATATAAAAACTTTTTTAAGAACAAATCAACAAGCACCTCAGCCAATAAAAAAAACCCTATAACTCACTTGTGAATAATAGTAATGAAAAAGCCACAGTTTGATTATAAGTGTCATTATGTGCCTAATTGCGGTGAAATTAGAGCCATTTTATGAGCAAGTATGTTGAAAAATCATGTGAATGAATTAATCAAAATAATGTTTACTCGCTGGCTCGCTAACAATAAAACACAAACTTGGTTTCCACCATTTATTTGAATTTTACTAAAAAAATTGAATAAAAAATATGGTATTTCATCAACATGTTATTTAGAAATGAATAATATACAGTTGTAGAAAACATTGTCCCGTACTGTAGTCGCCCTAGTGTTATTATGGTACAGTTGTGGTAGGTACGACGGCCGCGTCTGTTGGATAGCGCCGCCCCGTGCGTCGGTCGTGTCGGTCGGTGTCGGTCGGTCGGTCGGTCGGGCTGCTGCGGGCTGTGATTATGCTTCAATGGTGGGACGGCGCGTTGTGTTGTCAGTCTCACTCGCTGCTCTTAATCTAATCTTCTTCTTCGCCGCTCTCGGACTCTGTAACGAGAGTTTAGCATGATTAGCATCAACTCATCACAAATTGGACAATCACTGCGAACTTTCAGAGAAGAGGATTGCCTGGAGGACAAGATGATAATTATTACTATGGCTGCGAACTTGGCTAACAAATACAATTATCAAAGAATCTACTGTTCTTAACATCAGCTGTTATTATTCGTAGACCAGCATTATAACGACAACAATTCTTATAATAAACACTGTTAATACACATTAATAGTTATTTATGCAACTGTTGTATAATAAGGGGTATTAAAACACGAATGTGGGTTTATCACACGAGGCGAAGCCTCGTGTGATAAACCCACATAGTATCACATGAGTGTTTGTTCACACATAGTATCACACGAGTGTTTTAATACCTAATTATGTACAGTTGCATACAAGACTTTATCTACATCCATGATATGAATCCTCCATAAAAGGTTCTGAAACCATAGGATGTTGCAGTGTTGTAAGAAGTCTATGTAAATTCATGGAAAGTTTAATTGCCGAGTATTTAATTCAAACAAACCATGTATAGGTAATAATATAATTATTAACATTTTGGATTGTACAATATTATTAAAATGCACAAAGCTTGTATCAATCATTTTTGTAAACAACAAAGTAGGTACCTACCTACTTAGTGCAATACTAATATCCAAATGTCGAACAAAAATGGCGGGATACGACGTGAATTCGAATTAACCTATAAGTTTTTTTTTAATTACGTCGCTGTGGTAGTGAATCGCACGTGCTAGACAATGTTCTGTTTTTAAAAACGAGTTCCATAATGAAATTCAGTACAACATTATAACACCCGTTTGGATATTATAATGGTTATTATGACACTGGCTGTTTTAATGTTGGCCATAAGCTAACTGTTTCAGATACTTTTATAGAGGATTTATAGCATGGGTGTAGATAAAACAAGTTAACACTCAATTTGACTGGACATTCCTCACAGAGGACATGATCAGGCTAGCACAACTGTGGATTTATTTATAAAATAGTCAGACATTGCTGATGAACCACATCAAATAGATGAATCGTAAGTAAGTGTACCACTACGACCTGAATTTACATACATAATACTTCCCATCAAAATCGAATGTTCCCGTAAGCATTTTAAGGTGAAAGCGTCAGAATAGACCGCGAAATTACAATTATCTTGCGTTTTTTGCAATTTGCAGGCCAGTGCTAGGGTGCATGTTGATTAAAATATTGTTCGCGACTGTAAGACTTATGTAGTACAGAATTATAATCATCAATACAACCCTCCATGTTCATAAAGGTCGAGGAATGACTTTGACCTTGAAAAAGTCGTTGAAAAACGTTTGAAATTTGAATTTCGCGGGCTACCCTGGAGCATCCACCACACCCTCACGAACTAAGTGCTCAAAAGCTTATAATAAAAAGTGAGGCATCTACCTTCTTCGGCGCTCTGTAGCCACTCGACGAACTTCTTCATCTGGTCGAGGAACATCATCTTGCCCTTGCTGGAGTTGGGGTCGCGGTACCACTTGAGGATCACCTCCTCCGACAGGACATTGGTCTTGTACAGCATCACCACGAGTTTGCTGAACGCGCGCATGAAGTTCATGTTCTCGTAACAATACTCTTGCACCTACAGATAGAATTAAAGATACTATTTAGCAATGAAGAAATGGTACATTTTGATACAAGTGGAGAAAGTTTGTTATTGCATTCGAGGCGGAATTATAACACCCGAGCCGTAGGCGAGGGTGTTTTTGAGCCGAGAACTGCAATAACAAATGTCCACGTGTATCAAATGAAGTTTTTCAATACACTTTCGAAGAAATAAAATAAAATACAACGAAAAATATTTTTTGTCACAAACTAATAAACTATGATTTTAATTTTCTTTTTTTTCGCGCTCTGTTTTCAGGTTGAAGGATAGGCAAAGGTATGAAGCCGTTAAACAGCCTAATATAAAAAATAGATTTATTTTATATTTTTGAATTCAGAACACAAATAAATATTAATTTGTGTATAAAAATAACTATAAGTTTTTAATAATCATGTTTATTTGTAATATTCTATTTATAAACACAATTTTAATATTCAAAAAATATTTATGCCGTAAAGACGCCTAGCGCTTTGCCGAAATTAAAAAAAACATTCACCTCACCTCAGACTATAGGCATTGAACCAATTTGGACTAAGTATAATTGTGCCAAGTTGACGGCAATGGGCTCGCCCCGTTTTACATGATCCTTCAACATAACTGGCGAGACGTCGGTGTACTTCTAAGATACAAAACTGCCTAAACTTTCGGTGATTACAAGTTATGATGATATTGTTTCTTTGAAAAGGCCCTACGATTCTTACAAAATACAAGTACAAAAAAAATCAGTATCAACATACCTTAGAAAGTAAAGCGACCTCGGCCTTCGCGGACTGCGCAAACGCAGCCAACAGTGGCGTGTAGTGGCGCAAATGTTTGGCCGCCTGCTCCGCCAACAGCTCCTCCTTCTTGTTCCACTCACCGCGCGACATCACACACTGCCATATCTGTCACCAACGTTGGACAAACATTAGTGTGATTGAACCTTGTTTGTGTACAGGTAAGGTTGGTTTCGTGTTGGATCAGACTGCCATATCGACAAGGTACAAAAAGATGGCGTGACAAGCATAGAACTGACCGAATAACTCGTTCTGATCTAGCTCGAAACGATTTCTAGTTGTACTCCGACTCGTCATCGAGTATCATCATTAGAACATTTTAATACATTATGCTAGTTGATGGAATTAGCAACTGGATAAAAAGGAATACGTCTTATTGTAGTTTCATAAAAAAGTAAAGGATTCTTATTCTTACTGAATAATTTAGAATAATAATTACTAGTTTCCTGAAAACAAATCATTACGATTTGATTGCCTGCTAATACCAGCAGTCAGAAAAGAAAGAGTTTGACAATATCTAAGCAACATTTGTGTTGATAGACATTTCAGAAACTTGGCAAAAATTAATTGAAAACAAACATACTGTTATTGTGAACTGAAGGTGCATCTGCACAAGTCTTCTTTTTGTAAAGTAAGATTTTGCAACATGAATATCGTAACTTTTAACATTGTTGTGTTTCCTACTAACAATCATCGGTGTGGATGCACCACACTTTGAAGCTTTCTTTCACAATAGAATCTAAAACTGTCTCATGTGTTTTAACACTTAAGGTGCCCAGCACCCAGCATATGGGTCGAACAATAATTTTGTTCGTGTGACAACCCGTATCCGAGTCGTCGTTATTATTAGACATAGATGACTTGTATTCATGCCCAGAACCCGACTAGCGAGTCCATAGCCAAGTACGCTCTAAGGGTTGTCGAAAATAAATTATATTGTGAAGTCTTTTTTTAATGTTAATAGAAACATCCTCTTTTGTTTAAAAATCGGTAATTTGTAAAAATAAGTAGGCATAAATCAGGTAAGGTTCTCTTGGCCTAAGTGGTTAAATACCTAGGAAAACAAATAAATATTTATAAAAAACAGTTTACATTATTTTTGTTCAATAAATAATTCGGCATTCGACAACCCTGCTGGCGCATGGCGTGGGCGTGTCTTCGCTCGGGTGTTGGGGCATAGGGGTACAGTTACGTCACCATCGCGCCGATGGACTCGACTGACGGGTTGTTTTTGTAGGTATGCATTTTATGAACTTAGCAGTGAAAGTGTTAAAAGTAGTATTTCCCCGTAGCATTATAAAACGGTGACTACTATAGCTACTCACAATGGCGACAACTTCATGGTCGGGGATGGCGTGCTTGACGGCCATGTCGCGCAGCTCCGTGATGAGATCTCGTATGGGCTTGTCCTCCGCCAGCTCGTCCAGCAGCGCCTGCGTCAGCTCGCGACGTGCCTCCTGCACACCCACACACAGAACATCTTCATATACAATCAACGAGGGACACCATCAAGCTTGCTCTAAAGTTTATGTAAGGTGCCCTGTACTATCAGAGATGTCAGCAAAAGAGGAAGAGGTCCGCAATGGCCTATGCCTATTGTTTATTTTGAAATAGAAAAAAAAAAAAACAAAAAGTACACAGGCCCCACCCCAGCGTAGCACTGGTTATGCCCCGCGCATGCCTATGTGGTGCTACGCCGTAGCGGCTGCTACAGTCCCCGGCACGTAACTTGGCAAGAGTCGTTAGATGCGCAGAAGTCGTTTTTTAGGTCTCTTTGGCGGTGGCGCGGGACGCGGGGTATGAAGTAGCGCCGATCCGTCAGTCGACCCCTGCCTCCCGCACCGCGTCTACATTCCGTTCGCTCCCGATTACACTTGCGTGCAGGAGTACCACTACTACCCTTTGTTTTTGTTACGAGTTCAGTTTTAGTTTTAAATTAAGTTTTTGTTAAGAGTTATTGTTATTGTTGTTGTTTTAAATTTAGTTTTTGTTACCAGTTGTTGTTATCGTTTTAAATTTAGTTTTTGTTACGTTTTTTACAATGCCAGGACCAAATACCGTTTTACGCAGACATGCCCGAAAAATGGTATACGATGTGTTTTATTTATAACACCTAATAAAAGTCACCTCTGCTTTGTTTAACTACATGATTAAAAATAAATGATGGCAATAACCAAAAATGACAATCAATAAAATTTAAGTGACCCGTTTGTTGTTCCACTATGTGTACGATGCGCGAACTTGCCCCCACTCCGCCAAAACCTTGCCAACTTACGTGCCGGGTACTGTACGAGTGCTACGAACGGCTACAAAGCGTGACCGCACTTTACGTTACGTGACGATGAGTTCAATGTTTTTCCTTCACCCAAAAAGTGCTCAACGCGCAAGAAGTTTTCACTTAAAAAAATACTATCATTGAAGTGAAAGCAAACTTTATACTCTAATATCAATCTACTGGTAATCTACCGGTTTTACTATGGGACCGAAATCAGATTCTGCACGCCCTAATCTTGATGTCTGTACCAAAATATGAGCTCTCTGTTGTAAATCAGCAAATATATCTCCAAAGTTTATGGAAAAACCATGGAATTGAGCTGTAAAGATCGATTAGGTAGGAATCTTTTATGATTTCGTTGTCGATTGTCAAGAAGAGCTCGTATCGACAAGTTACCTGTGAGGCCTGCGCGCGATGCAGTCGCAGCAGCTCGCCGAGTCCCCTGGACGCGAACGACGACGCCAACACGTCCTCACTGCGACGGTTCAGCGGCAAGAACTCCAGCAGTCTAAGGAACACATCATTTTTAAATCAATAGGCTAGTTTCCACCATCAATAAATTGCAAATCCATTTAGTCAGTCAGTTAGAGTATTGGAAAATAATGGACAAGTATTTTTTGTTTTTGTAAATCAATGAATATTGACAAAGATAAAACGCATCAAAACTCGAGAGTGGGGGCTCGTGACGTCACAACGCATTAAGGTGAATGCTTCGACCAGCCCGCGAAATTCAAATTTTCTTACGTTTTTGGCAAATTGCAAGCCAGTGCAAGGTTGTATGTTGATTAAAATATTGGACGCGATTGTAAGACGTATGTAGTTACAGAATTATAATCATCAAAACCATCAATACAACCCTCCAAGTTCATAAAGGTCTAGCAATGACTTTGACCTTGAAAAAATCGTTTCTCGACCTTTATGAACTTGGAGGGTTGTATTGATGGTTTTGATGATTATAATTCTGTAACTACATACGTCTTACAATCGCGTCCAATATTTTAATCAACATACAACCTAGCACTGGCCTGCAATTTGCCAAAAACGTAAGAAAATTTGAATTTCGCGGGCTACCCTAGAGCATCAGCCTTAAGAATTAAACCTCGGCGTGACGTATTGAGATTTTTAAAAGCGTCGTATCTTCGTCAATATTGGTTTACGTAACAAAATAAAAAATATGTGTCCAATATTTTTTGGAAATCTATCTGACGGACTAATTCGATTTTTTTTGTCATCTGTTCTATCTATTGCACATTATACACGAGATGTTTCTTCTAAAGTGCTCCCTCACTGGGAGCATTCGCCCATAATGTAGCAGTACAGGTCTACTCTCTAAGCACGAAATCCGTAGTTACGGCCGAAGTTACGGTCGTTTTCTACTTCGTATATTACGGATATAAGATTCGTTAGGGGCCCGAACTAAAAATGAATGACAACACGATTGGTAATCTGTCCTTAATCCCAATGTGTTTTCAAAACTCATGAATCTGAAAATATTAGGGAGTAGGGTTAATTTCAAAGTATAAGCTACTTTCGGACGGGTCCCGTATCTTTTAAAAAGAGTGTCCATGGAGTTTCTTGCCCGTTCTTCTCCATAGAGATCTACGCTAGGGAATGGGCAACTACAGTACTTTCTCAAGTTATTATGCCTTGTGACTGGGACTGTAGCTACATTTAATTTTCATCTTTGTTTCGACAATTCAAAAGTGCCTGTAACTGGCTTAATTGAAATAAATGCTTTGATTTTGATTTTGTTGAAGGACTTCGAGAGAGTAAACCCCCAGGTTTAACCATTACATCAGTGAGTAAGGAAAACTGGGCATTACAGTGAGCAATTTGGAACAAAATTTTTTTCTGTACCAAAATCGAATCTTGGATCTTGTTGTATTACAGGCGAATGCTCCGGTGAGAAGCACATTTGCACCTAAGGTAGACAAAAACAGTTTTGGTTTTCTGTACCAATCTTTGCAATCATCATAGTCCCATCGGCTATGGCTTCTCGCATTGTAAATGTAATGTAGCGGCATTAATGACTATATCGCAATAGTACGACAAGCCAGTACAATGACGCATTGCTCTACCCTAACTTGTGATGTCGAATTTTACGGAAAATTCACCAGGATGTGTTAGGGAGCATAGAATCAAGCCTATTCAAGGACAAGTCCTTACCATCGCTTCGCGTCCGTTCGCGGCTCATTCAAGGAAAGGCTCAAGGCATTTCTAGTGCAAAGATACCTTTATTCAATAGATGAATTGTAAATGATTGTTGACAACGAATGAAATTAAATTTATACTGTTGTTACGATTTTGCTTTTGTTTGTGTGATTTTTTATTGATTATTTATTTTGTGCAATTTTTTAAGTTTATTAACTAAAAGAAAGCTTTATGTCCTAAATGTGACCTTAACCCTGCATAAATGTCTTCCTTTTAACCCAGATACTCAGAGCAGAAGGCGCAGAGATATTGTGGCCTACTCTCCAGGGGTTCGATCAGCATTTGCTAGCCGTCAATATGTTACACAATCCACCTACATCTACAATAAACTGAATCTTAAGTGTGAAATATATCCCATGCGGTTATACGATTGTAAAAGAACAATAAGTGATTGGTTAAGATCTCTAACATATGAAGAAACAGAAAACATTCTGGTCAGGGTAGCCTAACATGTTGGATAATTATCTGGATTATCGCACGAACACACACACACACACACACAAAACACACGCACACAAATACACACGCACGCAAAAAATACAAGGAGAGCTGCTAAAGTAATTAATTAATTAACTATCATTTTTTTTTTTTATTGCATTTTTATTATATTCGTTGACTTAATTTTCATTGTTAGGATACCACCTATGGGAAGAGCGAGACAGCCCCGACACAAGTACTATTGTAACTTACTGGGGCTACCTCAATTTATGTATGACACAATGTTTGAGAAGTAATAAATATTTTTGTATTAACTATTTCTTATGTATTCAGACACATTGTAATTTGTTATTGAATAAATAAAATGAAATGCTTAGACATTTGCTAAAACTTTTCAAGGTATTTCAGCTTTGCATATATTAATATCATACCATGGCAAAGACCACTTACTAACAGGCGAACTTCATGCTTGTTTGAAATTTAGATAGATCATAACACTGGTAATCCCCGAAAAGGGCATACTTAATAGTACACTCCCTCTTCGAAAGTTATAATTATTCAAGTCTCAAACTTCATGGCTGAGAAATTCCTGATAGAAAATCCAACAACTTGGCAATCGAAACCAGGGCCTAATCGCTCTTAAAAAGTATTTAAATTGATTGTTGTGTCATCTACCCCGTTGTAAAGAAACTGTATCATTGTGTATTCACCCACCTGCCTTCTAGTTGCCCCCTCTTGAGCGCGGTGACGAGTGACGTCACGCCGCGCTCCGCCTTCACGGTCGCGAACACTTCCAGCACAAAGTCCAGCGCGAGGTTGTCCTTCAGCAGGTGCTCGTTCACCAACACCAGCAGGACTGACGGCGGGACGCAACCGTTGCCTGTTGACAAAATGGGAAATCGTGAATACTCGAAGTATTTGTTTGTATTAAACCATTTATTGTCAGTTATTCAAAAAGTTACAAGTCAATCAAATGTAATAGGAAAATGGAGATTCTGCCTTGCCTTTTTTTACAAGAATTAATATTTTAACCTAATTTCAACATTATTAAAAGTCCTAAGTAATTCACACATTGGGATGACTGTGTACAATAGGCGAGACGACAAAAAAAAAACTAATTAGTCAGATAGATTTCCAAAAAATATTGGACACATATTTTTTCTTTTGTTACATAAACTAAAATTGACGAAGATATGACGCTTTTAAAATTCTCAATACGTCACGCCTTGGTATAATTTATAGCTAGTTCTGACGTGTCGAGCCCCCACTCCCGAGTTTTGATGAGTTATATCTTTGTCAATATTCATTGATTTACAAAAACAAAAAATACGTGTCCAGTATTTTCCAATACTCTAACTGACGGACTAAATAATTAGCAATTTTTTGATACAGTCGTCATGCCTATTGAAGAGCGGACACCATGATCTTACCGAAATATTGTGCAATATTCTAATAAACTGGAAGCGCTAAAATATATTAAAGTCTATTTACACCCTGTATAAACAACATACTGGCTTTACCATTTTATTCGTTGGAGGCGTCGACTGATTCCATCACTATCACTACATACTAAAAAACAAAGTCGCCCGCCGCGTGTGTCCCTATGTATGCCTAGATCTTTAAAACTACGCAACGGATTTTGATGCGGGTTTTTTAATAGTAATTCAAGAGGAAGGTTTTAGTATATAATTTGCGGGCAGGCGAAGCCGCAGGCACCAGCTAGTACAATACGGCCGATGTATCTTGGCGAGTCTGAACATAGGCTCTGCGAACTTTAGCGCATGTACACTCGTGAAGAAAAATGTTATTGTCTTTATTTTTTATAAACCAAATGTACGAATAAAATAACCATAATATGCTTTGGTTGGCATATTTGGCGAATAGTATAAGTGCCAACTGACACTTGCAAATACCGCAAATAGAACAAACTTAACACTAAACAAAAAAACTAAACAATAATAATAACCAATAATAAATAATTCACAACAATAACAACGAAATCTTTTATAACCGACTGTACACAAGACAGAGATAGTGACACGAAAACGACACCAATGCTAACGTGTGAGTGAGACATATTACCGTGTACCGAGCATTGCCGAATAAGCACGAAGCTTCACGAAGTAATCAATTAGGGATGTCCAATACGCGTTTCTGAGGGTGCTGTTTAATCGATTTTTATTCAAATCGATTAAAATTAAGTAAAAAAATATATTTATTTTTAATTTTTTAAGGAGGTTTTAATTTTTCTCAAATAGTCGTTACTCAAGTAGTCGTTAATAGATAACTGATATTTTATGTAAATCATGTCTTTCAACCGAGAAAATAAAATTTAATAAGTTTTTTTTTAATTTCAATCGAAATCCCGTTTATTCACAAACAAAATACACTATATTTGTAAATCTATTTCGTTTAATATCCTAAATAAACAAAAATCAGTTAATTCTAAATAAAACTAATCGATTACGATATTAGATTGAATAAAGGGTCGATTGTGTTTATTCATGGTCAATCTCTAGCCTAGACCACCGCCCCCCGCACGTCGCCTCATGCCACCATTTGGTTCCTCAAAACAGTGATTGCGCAACCTTCTGCGCGAAGTTCGGACTCGCCAAGATACGTCGGCCGTATTGTAGATGAAATGAATAAATCAATATTGTTCAAGCAAAATCATTAAAAAGAAACTAAAGAAGGTTTTTATACTAAAATATAAATAAATAAAATGCAAAAATGTCGTGCAGCCACATATGGTCCACGCAATGAGCATGTCCCAATGATGGCCGTACTTTTATCTAGCACTACTTCGACACCGCGCAACGCAGTACACGTTACATGGCTCTAATCGTGTGCATATTACTTTTAGAATGCATAGTCATTTCTAAAAGAGCCCTGTGTGACCCGGGATCGAACTCGCGCCACGTGCGTGGCATGTGAGCGGATTGAAGCCAGGCTATGGAAGCTTCAAGAAGTATGGTGAAATAGGTGTGTGGTTTGATAAAAATTAAAATGTTACAATAATTATGGTTACTAGTTGTTCAATGGAACTGTGGAACTAATGGCGCTAGCATAGTTGGTACCCAAACATCGTCAATGGTTGAAAATGTGAAAAATGTAAAAAGTCGCCTTTGTTGTTACGTCAATAAGGACAATGTGTCGATTCTGTTGTGCACAAACTAAACTTAATTTTGGCTATTGCTATCTTTTACTAAAAGGCAGTGCGAGAAAAGGACGGCTATAGCTATGAACTAAGTTAGAGATGTCAAACTAGTTTATGTCTTGCACTTCACCGTGTTTGTAGTTGACATGTTTTTATGTGCACCCTTAATTTGTATAGAAATATTAGTTCCAACTAAATTTGACAGCTCTAAATTACGTCCGTCTCTTTGTCGTTTTATTAGAGAGAAAACGATAGTAATAGCCTTAATTAAGTTTAGTTTGTGCACAACAAAATCGACACTAGCTAATGTCATTTTATATTTCAAAATAGCTAACGTCATTGGTCAGATTGAGACCAACTATGGTGGCGCAATCTGAGATTTACTTTGCCTTAGCCACCCCATTGAAAAACTTTTAATAATTTGAGATTTTATCCTTTTACAATAATTAAAAAATATGTAATGTTCTTTTACTTTAAAAATCCAAAAAGAGATCATATTTTTTGCGAATAATTATTTTTATTGTAAAGGGGTATCGTGTTATCCATTAGGGGTAATAATAGAAGTCAGATAGAATATAATATGGACTCTATTTAAATGACTGAAATTAAGCTTTTATCTAGGCTAGCCTAGATGAGAAGTGGACCATAATAAAAGTAGGGGAAAGGTAAATGATGAATTAAAATATTGGACACTAGCGGACGTCACGCGGTTTTACCCGCGTAGTTCCCGTTCCCGTCGAGGTACGGGGATAAAATATAGCCTATGTTACTCTGGGTGAATGCAGCATTCTAATGGTGAAATAATTTTTGAAATGGGCGCAGTAGTTTTTGAGTTTATTCATTACAAACATACACACAAAAATACAAATCTTTCCTCTTTATAATATTAGTGTAGACAAAGCAAGAAGCAGTACTTACCGATCCACAGTGCGGTCATACGAGCTAGCTTGATGCGCTGTAGTGGCTCGAAACCCTTGAGGTACACGAGCACCTGGAACAACAAACAACATTATTATATTGTTTACTTTTTACAATATTTAGAAAATGCGATAAGAGAGACATGCAATACGGGTGTAAAAGACCTCATCATGAAGCCGTCAACCAAGCATTCTGTACATCAAACTAAGTAACTTTACGCAAAAATTATTGCTGGTAAACGACTTTTTTTTGGAGTGATAATTCATGTTTTGTGGTAACGCACTCAAAACATTGTGCTGATGGATGGATTGAATAGTACGGGGGTCGTGGAGGTGTTTAAAGTAAAAATCTTACATTAAAAACTTGTATTTTTTAAAAAAACTTGTCAAAAAGTTGGAACTTGGACCCCCAATATCTCCGTAACTAGAAGGTTCCCAGGTATGGTGTAGAACAAAAAAAATATCGCAATAACGAGGAGAACAAATGCCTTTCGGCTTCGTTAAAAGGTGTTTTACACCCTTTATTGTTAACTTTTTACAATATTTCGAATATGCGATGAGAAGAGACATGCAAAATATTATAATTTTATTACAAAACATCACGCCTGTTAACCCCGAAGGGTTGGGCAGAGGTGTACCTAATTTCATATCATTTCACCAGTTATGTTTAAGTCCCATGTAACAGGGGGCGATCCTATTGCTATCATGCGGGCCCAAATCAAGGCTCCGAGGTTGCTATTGAGAAATTCCTGATGGAAGAACCCAATAACACTTTGCCCGACCTGAGACTCGAATCCAGGACCTCATGCTAAGCTGACGCGTTTGAGACCACTAGACCAACGAGGCAATTAATCTTATTGATTCTGAAAAATCTTGTTAAAATTAATGATAATTCCAATTAGGCTGAGTAGTATAGTTGCTGTCAGTTAAGATCGCAATACCGGTCATTGACCCACCTACATTTGAACTTTGAAATCCAAAAATAAGCCTGTTCAAGTCTTGAATTGTCATCTATCGTGATCTTCAACATTTTTCTAATGAAAAACGATACATGGTTTATTGGTTTCGGTTCGTACGAAGAGATATTAGGGAAAGGGCAATGACCGCTATTGCGATCTTGGCAGCAACTATAGCACTTTTTGAACGTCAAAATAACAAAGATCCCCGATATTGGTTATAGCGGGGGAGAAGCGGCGGAACAAACTCCTCAGCAACACATCTGTTCGATTAAAACTTGATTTTATACAACAGAATGCGAAGTAATTAACGCTACGAACAGGAAAACATTAAATTCATGTCAGCTACCATACATAACCAGTACTGCTACACATGTCTCGTCTTGTACGAAACATGTGTACCGGCGTCGGCACTTGTGCTAGCACAAATAAGGTTTTATGATTTAATCACGCCTCAATATAATTAAGAAAAAGCAGCGCTGACGACATTAGCATGACGTGTTGAAAAAAGCGCAATAATTATAGGAAACCAGCGAACGTCACGCGGTTTCACCCGCGTAGTTCCCATTCCCGTGGGAGTACAGGGATAAAACATAGTCTATGTTACTCAGGGTGAATGTAGCTTTGTAATTGTGAAAGAATTTTTGAAATCGGCGCAGTAGTTTTTGAGTTTATTCATTACAAACATACACACAAAAATACAAATCTTTCCTCTTTATAATATTATTACTAGAGGACGTCACGCGGTTTCACCCGCGTAGTTCCCGTTCCCGTGGGAATACGGTGATAAAATATAGCCTATACGGATTCGGAAGAATCCCTCTAATTAATGGTAAAAGAAATGTTGAAATCGGTCCAGTAGTTTTTGAGCCTATTCAATACAAACATACAAAAATACAAAGGTTTCCTCTTTATAATATTAGTATAGATATAGACTAGCTGACGTCCCGCGGTTTCACCCGCGGAGTTCCCGTTCCCGTGGGAGTACGGGAATTAAAAAACCGGCCAAGTGCGAGTCGGACTCGCGCACGAAGGGTTCCGTACCAATTATTATAAAAAAATCACGTTTGTTGTATGGGAGCCCCCCTTAAATATTAATTTTATTCTATTTTTAGTATTTGCGGCAACAGAAATACATCATCTGTGAAAATTTCAACTGTCTAGCTGTCACGGTTCATGAGATACAGCCTGGTGACAGACAGACGGACAGACAGCGAAGTCTTAGTAATAGGGTTCCGTTTTTACCCTTAGGGTACGGAACCCTAAAAATGCATTTCACGTCAAATATTACGACACATTAAGATATCATTGGTATATTAGAATGTCGATTATTTCGATTGGCGTATTAGTTCTGACTGCTCGTGGGTCGGGCAGTGTTATTGGGTTTTTCATTAGGAATTTCTCAAAAGTCTGGATTAGTGCCCGGTTGATGGCAATAGGCTCGCCCCCTATTACATGGGACTTAAACATAACTGGCAAAAAGTGAGCGTACTAATAGGTACACCCATTTGAGATTTACAGGCTTTCTGTTATGTGTATTATTAGTTTTCTTTGTCATCCAATCCATGACTTGAAAATCATCATCCTTGCTAACTTTACATTTACTTTGATAACACGAAAATAAAAATGTATCCATACCTTTTTCATCTCTTCCTCAAACATCTTTTCCAAGTATTTGTATCGTCGCATCAGCTTCACAAATACCTGCGAACAAGTACTTAATATGTTAGTACGTGTGTGTTACAAGTATGTGCTAATGTGATGGGCAATCTTGTGTCAGAGATAATTGAACGAGAAAGGGTTTCTCAACACTGTGGTTTCAGGACTCTAGCCATGTTTTTCATCATGTGAATACATTTCCTACAAGATTATAGAGTAATTTTTCGGTAATCGCCATAAACTTTTGGTACATGGTTTAATACAATTGATTCGTGGGTTCCAAAAGGCTAATTTATTAAATCCTAAGTAAAATTACAACAAGAAGTTAGCTTCTAATAACTTGAAAACCACTCCGAAACATTAGTTTGCAGTCAACTTCAATTAATTCTTGTGTTTTTTAGAAATAGTTATGGCTTCGTAAAACTCAAGTTTCGATCCCCAGATTGTAGAACTTTGTGATATGTAAAAGCATTGTATGTAGTTTTAAACCAATATTCCTACTTCTATACAAAATTACTCTTTAAAAAACAATGTTAATAATTGTATGTAGATTTAAACCAAAATTCCTACTTCTATACAAAATTACTGCTAATAAAACAATGTTAATAATTCTATGTAGTTTTAAACCAATATTCCTACTTCTCAAAATTACTCTTTATAAAACAATGTTAATAACTGTATGTACTTTTAAACCAATATTCCTACTTCTATACAAAATTACTCTTTATAAAACAATGTTAATAATTGTATGTAGTTTTAACCTCTCGGTACCCGCGCGAAATAACGGTATATCTCCCTGTCGCACCATGCCGCAACACTTAGTTACGTCATCGCATGCGTCATCGGACACCGATAACGAAAACACTTATCGTTCGAGTTCCAAGAGCCTTTATCTCGAACCGTAAACATTGTCGTCTTTGTTATGAATCAGACTGCGTTTTATAATATAAACAACACTTGTGAAACCACTTCAGTATTATAAACAAAGGATATGAGATAGATGACATATGAGAATTTGCCTCGTTATGACCTGTGGCCGTATTTTATTTAATTTTGGTAAAACTACTGATTCAATTTACACGAAACTTTAGAACCAATGTAACAAATACACAAGTAACCTAATACATAATTCATATAAGAGTCTTACTGATACATTCTAATCAGATTTCAACTAGATTGTAACTAAAAATTCTTATACGGCGAACTGTCATTTTATTGTCATTGACCTCGATTTGAAAACACTTGAAATCTATATAAATATGAATATGTATGCTTATTCTTATATTAAATAATGAATTATGATTATTACTTACCTTGTTTTTGCTGTTTCCAAGACCATATTTCATTTTAGAACAGTCAAATTCACATTTTCAATTGTTTACTCCATTTTGACAAAAAATCGTTCGACAAAAAATTTTGTTGGCTCACAAAATAATTTTGGTTCATTGTTCTACGTAAATATCTTGCTACAAAGTAGCATTACACAATAATAAGGTAATAAACATTCACTTCACAACGTTTTCAAGCACTTAACTAAACAAAAACACAATAAATCACTCGAGTGGCACTCCAATGTTTACCTGCACTGACGTTCCAACGACCGACGCGCTTCTATATTTTTTTTTTTTAAGTTGCCCGTTTTAAGTTCATAGTGTTTGGCATCGTTAGAATCGACTACTGTCAGGCACCAGAGGTAAAAATTGCCTAACGATTTCGAACCATAGGTTAAGTAAAAATAAGGTTTGAAGTTGTTCGTACGAGGTGGAACGACGGCGTGCCAGCGGGGCTCAACGGTATGTTCGTTATGTGGAATGCATGTCGGCACTCCGGTACCGAGAGGTTAAACCAATATTCCTACTTCTATACAAAATTACTCTTTATAAAACAATGTTAATAATTGTATGTAGTTTTAAACCAATATTCCTACTTCTATACAAAATTACTCTTTATAAAACAATGTTAATAATTGTATGTAGTTTTTAACCAATATTCCTACTTCTATACAAATTACTGTTTATAAAACAATGTTAATAATTGTATGTAGTTTTAAACCAATATTCCCACTTCTATACAAAATTACTCTTTATAAAACAATGGTAATAAGTAATAACTGTATGTAGTTCTAAACCAATATTCCCACTTCTATACAAAATTACTCTTTATAAAACAACAATGTTAACCACCATACCTGTTCAAAGTTCCGCATGGACTCCATGTCTTCGCTCGCGGTGAAGATGCAGGTGTTCGTTTTCGGTGATTCGCCGTCCATCGACACCGACCCGCCGGGGACTGGCAGAGAAACAGGTCCGTTAGTACATAGCAGTGTTGGGTGGTATGGCAGAGAGGCAGGTTACGTGCTCAGATAATAAATGAACGAACGAAGGTTTTGTCCACAGTTATGTTCAGGACTCTAGCCAAGTGTTTCATCATTTTAGGTAGTTTGTTGGTGGCAGAATAGACTTACATATAAAGGGTGTAAAAGACCTCATCACGAAGCCGTCAACCAAGCATTCTGTACATCAAACTAAGTAACTTTACGCAAACATTATTGCTGGGAAACAATTTTTTTTTGGGGTGAAAAATCACGTTTTGTGGTAGAACTCACTGTAACGCACTCAAAACATTGTGCTGATGGATGGATTGAATAGTACGGGGGTCGTGGAGGTGTTTAAAGTAAAAATCTAACATTAAAAACTTGTATTTAAAAAAAAAACTTGTCAAAAAGTTTGAACTTTGACCCCCAATATCTCTGTAACCAGAAGGTTCCCAGGTATGGTGTAGAACAAAAAAATAATCGCAATGACGAGGAGAACAAGTGCCTTTCGGCTTCGTTAAGAGGTGTTTTACACCCTTTATAGCTGGAACTGCTGCCAGATGTAATAAGAAGCAAACATTTTTAACAAGAGTCAGTAAGTAAGTATGGTTAAATGTGCTTTTCTGCTGGCCTCAGGTTCAACCAGACATAATGTCTATTATCCTCCAATACTCATTTCTAGATCACAAAAAGAGTGGTACTTACGCAGGAGCCCCCCGGCGATGAGCACGTCGAATATGACCTCACCATACCGCCGATAGTCGAGCTTCGAGCCAGCCGCGTCTAGGAACTTGTACGCCGCGTCGAGGTCGCCGCCGGCGCGCTCCAGACCTTGCACGAGCGCGTCGCGGAATCCGTTCGGATCGTACTTCTCTTTCTCATCTGGAATCGGAGAAAAGGGAAACAGTTAGAGGGAGAAGAACAAATAAATAGTTGGAGGTTCTTGTGAATTTTGTGTCAGAAATAATTGAACGAGAAAGGTTTTCTCAACATTTGTTTTCAGGACTCTAGCCATGTTTTTCATCATGTGAATAGTGTTGTGCATAGCCACAATGGGGTAGATGACACACCAATCAATTGAGATACTTTTTAAGAGCTGTCAAAAAGCGGTTCTCTCATAGGTTTTTGTATGGCAATAGCGAACTGTGACGTCACTGTTTATTCAACTAAATGACTCAACTTTTGATTGATTTCAAAGCAACTAAAAATCGAATTTGGCAATTAATTGAAAATAAATTGGGTTTTCAGGCCCCAAAATAGTGTGTGTTTTTTTTTTAGAGATTTTTTTATTGTTTTATGGTTTCATCTACCCTATTAATGAGCTTGCATCTTAAAACTCAAATAGACAGCTGTCAGTACACAATAAATGTTTAATGGAAGTCTGCCTCTTACTTAATTTCTTTTATTTTGAAAGGATTTCGGAACACCTGATGTAACAATCAATAAGTTCCAAGGTACAAATAGTTCAAAGTACTTACCTAAAAGTTTCAACACTTAAAGTGACACTAACTGAAATGGCAGGGAACTAACTAAATGACGTTAACTTGGAACTCGGCCCCAATTCCGGAAAGGCCAACGTAGTAATGGGTTAGCCTTGATAACTATGAATTAAATGCATTTACTTGCAAAAGAACATTAAAGACTATTAGCGTACTCATTGTTGGGACACAAGAGGCCCTATGACGGAGAGGGCTGTTATCCACCACGCGGGCCCATCGTGGGTTGGTACCATATCACATGCTTCAAATTTCTGATTCCAGGACATGACGAATTTGTCCATTTTAAAATGATACGCCGATTAAAACCACATCGTCTAAAACAATGATTCGAAACTGAATGAAATTGAGTACCTAATACATCTTTTAGACATTCTGTCCGAAAAGCAACACATTTCAGCCACGTGCTTCAAAATGAATAATGATACCAGTTTTGTTCCACTGTAAGGCCTATTCTCATACAAAGCAAACGACCATTGATAATCACGCTTGCTCAAGGCGATTCGAGACGTATATTCATTACAAGTCGAGGTTTCCGAAATAAATGTAAGTTGTCAAATTTATTAGGCGTAATTAAAGGAGCAGCGGTGGCCCAGTGGTGGCGGCCCCGACTTACGAACAGTAAGTCGTGGGTTCAAACCGAGACAGGCCCATTACTTTGTGTACTTTATTTCATCACCACTGCTCTTAAAACGGTGAAGGAAAACATCGTGAGGAAACCGGCATGTCCTAGAACAGAGACATCTTCCAATCCGCACTGGGCCCGCGTGGTGGATTAAAGCCCATTCCCTCTCATAGGAGGCCTCTGTCCCAGCAGTGGGAACATTAATAAGCTGATGATGATGATGAAAAGTCCACAATAATTATACAAACTCAGCTCTCATCATAGTAAATGAAGCTAACTTACCTATCCTCGATTCACAAGAAAATTAGGCCACTTAAGCACTAAGACTCAACACGTATAGCACCGTAACTTTGTACTCGTAATTCATTCCAGTATTTGCCAAGACTGGTTGGATTTCAACTTATCTCGGCGACCTACTTTTGGGTAGCTACGATAGTGGCAATAATGCTAAGCTCTGGTTGGTTCGTTTGCTGATTATTTTTTTACTTTTAAAATATTTAATCTATAAGTAAGTAGTTTGTAGGAAGTCATTGTAAGCTTATGTGTTATCTTAGTGATTTTTTTTGCTGATAATAACAATACTACTAACTGTAAAAATGCCTAAAAGATAGAAGTACATAGTTAAAAATAACGCTAAAATATATTTTTCCCGAAATTCTGCGACAGAATACAGATCCCCAAAAGATTTTCCTATTGATGTTTTTAGGGATTTAAAAGCAATGTTTTATCATTTTTCAAAACGATTGGTACCTTACTAAAAACCCATTTTAAGCGTATAATCCTCACCCACTTAAATTCTCCAACCACAAAAGGATAAGCTTTCCAAAAACAGTCGTAGGTTAAAGGTGAATGATTTATACGCCCACTCCTCAAGGCCGTATAAATCATATTCATAGATACGACGAAGGGATACGCAGGCTTTCTAAAGTTGACAGATTTATTATACAAGTGGGATCAGCAGTTCTCGAGGTGAGGTTATCATAAAAGGTCGAATGCATAACTTTCACTTCACATATAGATCTGATAACAAACTAACATGGTTACAAACGGAAGGGTCAGTGGAGTTATGATATTTTTATTTATCTATTATCTTGAATTAAAGGCAAATGATAACCTTCTTTATACTAAATCCAACCTTTTAAATACCTATTTAAAATTGGTTACATAAGCCTGTTGTTAAATTGTTTGTTGATGATGTCACTTGTAAATGATTTCCTATTTTGATCTAATAACAAGACAATCAAGTTTTATCCAACGTAAACGTAACAAAAAAAGGTAATTTTATTACTTACATAAATATTTTAGGAAAACGAAGTAACGTGCCAAAATTAGAACAATCGTGATTTTTGGCAGAAATTAGTGCGATATTTTAACGTATAGTCGAGAAATCCTCAATTATACTGTGTGAAGGTCATCTGTTTATAAGACAATGCACACATAGTATACACTTTAAAACAAATTAAACTTTTATTCTGAGAAAAATGATCTGGTCTGAGCATTTAGCAGTTTTACATTGAAGTAACGGAAAGATTCGAAGTACAAGGAGTAATGTAAGGATCGTAGGTGGCAGTCTGTGGTTTCCGACACCCTCAAACCCCTGGACAACCTCAACAACCCTAACTGGGAAAAAGACCCTCGAAGTATATATTATGTTTGTTTATCAGCTAAGTACCTACTTATTACACTACTACTTATTACTTATTTTTTGGCAAAAGTAGTGATCATTATTATTTTTGGTAATTATCCATTGTTGCTTTAAGTGTTTACCAGCACAATGTATTCGAGAGCCAAAAGACGTGATAAAAACATGTTTGGCCTTGTTGTTTTTTTTTACATTAGCTATCTTTTCTTACGTAAGACTGACCAATGCCAATGCCAGCTATCGTTATTAGCACTTTTTATGTATCATTGTAGTCTAAAATGTTCTATGATTGAATTTTAGAAGACGCCATTTTGAGAAGAGAATTTCGAAGTCGCAAGTCAAGTTATATGCAGTAGGTACACCAAAATTCAAAATGGCGGCACCGTTTTCCTTTTGCAAACATGTCTGATTTCCGTCTCATCTCACAGAAACATGGACAGAGTAACAGGACTTACGACGACTTTACTTGTCGGAAACTATTTATTTGTGACTTTTTGACATGTTCATCTGTATTGCACCGGAATTCCCATCTCGCTTGAGCAAGCAATAAAAAGGCCTGCGAACGTTACAACCTATTTGGTGACATTGAATTTTTTTATAATCCTACTGTCTGTTTGCTAGGGTTCAGAACCGGGAAATCCCGGTCTCGAAAGTACCGGGAATTCCCGGTTCTTTTATCAGCAAAATGGACCCGGGAAATCTAATTTGATTCCCGGTACTTTCGGGAATTTTATTTTAATTACGCGATTCACACTACTATTTACTTACTTACTCTTTACTTTACTTTTTCACACTTACTACTATTTAAAAATTCAAAACTAAAGTGAATAATTCAGCGCTAATAGAAATAACACGCGAAATTATTAGTGCTCTCGCTGTAATTACTAATTACCTACACTCGCTCGCTGTTGCTAGTTGCTAGGCTAGGAAGGAAGGTGATGTAGCGACAGCGACGCGGTGTCGAACTTCACCGCGCCGTGTATGCCCCCCTCCGCCCCGCGCAGCGCGATCACTCGTTCACTCACTCAGTTTTCTCGCCCAAGCAGCGATGAAATGTGCAACGCAATAGTGTCATTGCTAAGTCGCACCAAAACCTCAACGACTCCAGTATCTCAAGTGAACCCCTACCAACCGCACAAGGTGAACAGTCGAGAGAACGTGAACGTGACTCTGATGTGCTTGAAGTTCAAAACATTGCTTTGACGAAAGGCGATGAGTTAAATGCTGAGCTTGCAAAGGCTGTTAGTCAAAAACGCATTAGATCTTCTGCTCAAGAAAATGAAGATCTCTTTACGAATGTAAGGATTGAAATGGCTCTCTTTGAGAATGGAGGAGATCGTGGGCGTTACTTATCTCAGGCGTGTATTAACGATTCCGCCAACCAGTGTTGAGCCAGAAAGAGTTTTCTCTGGGGCTGGTTTGCTATGCAACAAAATAAGATCTCGTTTGAGTGATAAAACTGATAAAAGTCTAGATGCGCTTTTGTTTTTAAGGTCCTATTATAGAGAAGAGAGCAAAAAGCTCTTAAAAAGCCAAAATTTCGTTTCAGAGGTTACGCTATATACTCGGAAGGAGATACTTATTATGTTATATATATTTTTTTAAAGAGATTAACTAATCTTCGTTTCGCCGACGACATTGTCCTTTTTTCTTCCTCAGCAGCTGAGCTAGGCCTAATGCTCGATCAACTGAGCCACGCCAGCCTCCAAGTCGGGCTTTCAATGAACATGTCTAAAACAAAACTGATGACAAACAGCACAGAGCGTAACATAGAGGTTGGGGGTGTGGTGATTGAATATGTCCATGAGCATATATACCTCGGCCAGATAGTCTCTTTCCAGGCAAGACAAGATAAAGAAGTTGCTCGACGCACCGAGAATGCCTGGAAGAGCTACTGGTCGATGAAACATCTTATGAAAGGATCTTTCCCTCTCGCACTTAAGCGGAAGCTCATGGACATGTGCATTCTCCCCACCCTCACCTATGGAGCGCAGACGTGGTCGCTTACAAATCGTCAGAAGTCCGCACTTGGGGTCTGCCAACGAGCTATGGAGCGAAGTATACTGGGTGTCAAACTTACAGACCGTGTCAGAAACTCCATGCTTTGCTCCAAAACCCAAATAACTGATGTTGGCCTTACAGCTGCTAGGTTGAAGTGGAACTGGGCTGGTCACATCTGCCGCATGTCGGAGGAGCAATGGGCAAAAATTACCACTCAGTGGATACCAAATAGCAGGAAACGACAACGCGGCAGGCCCAGGAGATGGCGGGATGAGCTGGACTCTTTCGCAAAGGATTGGCCTACAATCGCACTAGATCGCGAAATGTGGAAGGAGGGAAGGGAGGCCTTTGCCCTGCAGTGAGACAATACAGGCTTATAATAATAATAATAATATTTTTTGTTAAAAATGTTTAAATTTGTTTGTTTTCTTTGAAAAATGTATAAGATAATTCTAAATGTTTAAGGAATCTAAGATGACTGCTTGATTTTTACCATGTTATTGACAGTAAATACTTACATAAGTACTTGACAATAAGACTGATTGATTTATAGTCTGATTTATATTTAATAAGTTACTAGTCTACTAGGTATGAGAATAGAAAATAGAAGAAAAATGTTCCAATAAAAATTACTTCAATACTTAATTGTAGTTTACTTTGAAGATTTATTTACTTTACTTATATCACTTGTTTTATAAAACAAAAACTACCAAGAACCGCAAATACCGAAAGAACCGGGAAATCCCGGTACCGATAAAAAAAGTACCGAAATTACCGGTTCTCAGAAAGAATACCGGTTCCGGAAACACTACTGTTTGCCTTGTGATAAGTACTGATAAATAAACTAGTTTGTAGTGTAATATACATGAATAAGACATGTATTTAATACAATTTAATTAGTTGGTATCATTTTCTGGCCTGAAATTATTAATCTTTAAACGTGGAAAAGATAGCAAAATTAACCCATACCTTCATGAAAATTACCAAAATGCCTTCTTATTTTTTGTGAGTTTTAAATCTCGAAAAACGGCTACAGGCCACACAGAGTGTAATTTAATTTTATTAGCTTTGGGCAATATTAATAAAAGGATGAATCACATCAAAGGATCGTGAACCACGCAGCTAAATACGCACGGGGAATATTAATTTGGTATTTAAATTATTTTTAGCAACAATGTATGTACTTATGGTGTGTACGTGTGTAAGAATAGAGGCCCACTCAAAGCATTTATTTCAATAAAACCATTTATCAAAGTAAAAGCAGTTCGTTTTAAAATGTAGATCTCCATGGAGAAGAACGGCCAAGATTCTATGGAAATTGTGTGAAAAGAAATAATTCGGACGATAGCTCATCCTTTATAACTTCAATAATCGACGGTGATATTTATTGACACGTGTTTGTAAATTTGGTGTGAACAAACTTTTGACGGCAACAAGGTCAACAAATGTTGCCCAACCGGTAAAAACATAACATCGCGTGATATATATTTGAAGTAGTAGGTGATACAACCACATTTCTCTAAGACATACAATTAACGAACCACCAGATTTAGCAAAATATAACGGCAAAAAAATCACTTTTGATTGCCGAAATTAGTAAATGATCACCATAATCCCAATTTTATCGTGAAATTAGAACTAAATTTTATATTTTTAGTTTATGAACACCAGAAATTGAACTGTTATGCTCTTGCATCCGAGTCGAGGGAAACCCGGTCGACGGAGCCCCGCGCAAATATAACCACGACCTAATCTAACCGTGTCGGGGTGCCTCATTAAAATTAGCTGCTCAATTTACTAAATTTGGTGATCAATTGATATTTTACGTGACAGATGTTAGTGGTCACAAAGTTATTTTTGGTGGTCATTGTACATATTTTCCCTCTTTTTCTAATAAGCAGGGGGCAGCTAATCGGTAAAAAATCCAGATCCTATTGAGAACTTCCTCATGGACCGTTTCTGCCAGTTCTATCTGGGACCAGCCCGCGTAACAAAAATGACAGATTTCTTTTGTACATCCGTCATTTTATCGATTCTTTCTTCGAAGAAACCCGTTTCTTTTCTACGGTGATCATGCTACGGGCAGGACCTGGCTTAAGTCACCACGTTGGTGAACAATGAGGCTCCTAACAAAAGCAGAATGAAACTGCTGCTACTGAGAATTTTCTAGGTACTTATCAAAAACTCTGGAATTTTCTTAGCAGTCACGTTTGTGACCAACAAGGCTCTTCATCAAGTGAAATAAAACGTGACATCAAAGAAAACTTGTTACAAATTGTAAAGCTTCCTAACCGTGCTTGCTTATGGCGAATCATTCACTCAAAAACATGTTGAAATCTCAATATTTCCCTCCTGGCTGCTACTGAGAAATTCTTGATGGAAAAACCCAAATATCACTTTGCCCGACCAGTGAATCGAACCCTGGCCTTCATGACTATGACAGCACTAGACCAACGGGCAACGAAGCAGTCAATTTTTCCCTTTCTTCTCTTAAATAAAATCTTTTTCATCTCTATCATGATTCTGTTGAATGCTTCACTAGTGCAAACGCAGTTACATCAAAAAAAAGCTGGCTACAAAACAGTTGTAAAGCTTCCTTATAACCGCGCAAGACTCGACACTACAAGTACCGCTAGTGTATAAGTACCGTTAGACGTTGTTAGCACCAGTGGCAGTGGAATTAACAGTGCGGACAGCGGGCGCGTCAGTGATCAGCTAATGGCAATGGCACCCGCACTACAGCGGCCTATAATAATCACTTAGGATGATGGGTTCCTGTTTTATGTGGTCTGTTAGTAGTACCTCCCTCCGTATAACAGGTCAGATCGAATGCTATTCGATCGCTGCCTGGTCGGTACAAGTTAATCTATACTAATATTATAAAGAGGTAACATTTGTTTATAAGTTTGTATGTAGGGGGTAATCTCCGGAAGTAATGAACCAATTTTAAAAATTGTTTCACTGGTAGAAAGCTACATTAGTCGTGAGTGCTATAGGCTTTATTTTATTCCCGTACTCCCACGGGAACGGGAACTACGCGGGTGAAACCGCGGGACGTCAGCTAGTATTTAATATACCTTTCCGATTGAATGCATTGAGTATGTCTGGGAATCATTGGAGGTCGGAAGACGAGTCGGAGAGAGGTCAAGGAAACTGAAAGAAATCGATGCAATAACGGCGAGGAAGGCCAAGGGGCAACCTTTTACAATAAAGTCTCACGCTGATGTAGAATTTCGTAAAATCGTGAGAATTGGAACGATTCTAAGATAAAATTGAGCAAACAAACCTCTCAACAATCTGTGATTAGACCGTGAAATTAGCCAAAGAATCGGATTGAGGCCTCAAGCCACCAACGAAGTGCCTAAATCCCTAATATTCCTAATAATTTCAACCTCAACGTAATAAAGCTCTACGTCATAGGTAAGGTACCTACTACTCACTGCCAAGCGACAATCGGTTTAGACCAAATCAATCGAAAAATTACCAGGAAAATGTACCTATTCGAATGTAAACAGGAAAATTTTAGATTTAATCTACAGCTTATTACCTATTCCACGGAGTTGGCTACAAGTAATATTTATTCAAAATTGTGTCGCTTCTGTTTTTGCAATGAGTTTCTTATATTTATGAATATCTAGTGGGGGAGCAAAACCACTACAGAGAAGATTTCTAAACGCCTTTTGAATTATATCTGATGTGTTTCGACCAAATAAAATGTTTTTTTTATTGAATTAGGCTGATAATCAGCACTTTTCGAACGTCAAAATGTACAAAAGCCACCCCCCAAAACGCGCATCACCACTTCTTAGCGTCTAGCTGCAAAGAAATGGTGGAATAAACCCACCAGCAACACATCTGTCTGTTAAGGTAGAAGAACTAGTCAACACATCCTCTCCGCAGCTAAGCGCGCGGATTTGCAAATACCGTAACCGCTCACATGCAAAAATTTTTGCAAGTTTTCAAAACATTTTCTGCCCGATCCGATAAAAACACCTGTAGCTCAAAAACTACAAGTCCTAGAGCAATTTCAAAAATACTGTTGTCAAGCTGATTAGATAAGGAATCTACTTATCTAGAAATCAAAATGAAATACTTTAATTATATACTCCAAGTCATAATGTATAGCCAAAAATAGTTACAAAAACTGATATTTCGCTAGAAATATCAGTTTTCTCTTAGTTTTTTATCCATTTTAACATTAAAGAAATAAACTAGACTATATTTCCTTTCCAACAAGACCACAATCTCATTTATAGCTCAATAGCATCATATCTAAATATACTTATGAAACTAGATACTCACTGTTTGTTTACATCTGGAAACTAATTTTTGCCAGCCGGTGTTGGATGAAAAAACACACAAACCCACATGTTTTTTGGTGTAGATAGTTGAACAATCTAATCACCTCACTAATTAAGCACTGTTTTTCCCATTTCACACACGTTTTAGTCACTAAATCACGTATTTCTTCACACAACACAATCACTATAGGTACATATAATAACTACTTTTTCACGGGCGAAATATTGCAACTTCGAGATTCCAAAACGAATTTACGTTGACAAAATAATGAAGCACGGTTCACAAGGATAATTTTGATATATAATAGTATCAGCTACCATTAAAAATACCAGAGTTATCACGACATTTGCTGCGCAGGTAAATTCGAGTGTTCACCGTCTGTCAAATGAAAGTTGTTTTTTTTTTTCGGCAAGTTGTCTATGGAGTAGTGTTGCGATGTTCGATTTTATTATTGAGGAATTTAGTAACGAATTGAACACAGAGGTATAAGCTCTAGAGGAGACAGTTTTAGACGGTTTTTAATGCAGTTTTTTTTTAGGCGGGTGCGCGCCATACAAATGTACTAGATAGCTATCAAGTGTAATGCAGCCATAACGCAAATGACCTAGATAGCTGCGGAGAGGATAGGTAATCATCAGCCTATTAATGTTCCCACTGCTGGGGACACAGGCCTCCTCTCTATGAGAGGGAATGGGCTGCAATCCACCACGCGGGCCCAGTGCGGATTGGTAGCTATGTCACGTCTTCGAATTTTTTGGTTCTAGGACATGCCGGTTTCCTCACGATGTTTTCCTTCACCGTGTTTGAGAGCAGCGGTGATGAAATAAATTACACAAAGTAATGCGCCTGTCTGGGTTCGAACCCACGACTTACTGTTCGTAAGTCGGGGCCGCCACTACTAGGCCACCGCTGCTCCACTGCATAGGTAATATGTATAACATGAGAATTAAACATTATTAACCCCTGTTGAGAGTACTGATGTTATTTAAGCTTTAAATGGCTTAACATAAGCTACCGCAAAGATGTTAAATCCTATAAACTTCAAGCAACCTTGTTGCCAAGTCTAATCGATTAGCCGTATGACCTATTGGTACGATTTGATCTTGTCTTTAAAAGAAAACGAAGTGATCGATACTTGCGATGCCAAGTTCATTTTCTAAGTTAGATTCAAAGAACTACATGACTTTAATTCACGCCTTTCTTCACCAAGGGGCGAGGCAGAAACGACAGATGTAACTACGATCCACGCTACGGTCATACATCTGTAGGGCTATTACGTATCTTTTTGATCTCTAGTGACTATCAAGCTTCGGTTGTACACCGAACTTTGATGACAACCGAGAATGTCAAAATATTGGTATTACGTATTACACAGAGTGGATATCACTTTACAGTGACTAACAGCCCGGGTATAACATCTTTCACGAAAGCCACTTCAAACTCAGTTGTCATCAATTTGATGTCCACTACGCTTACATAATCGCAATATTAGAAGAATCGATATGATGAAAGCGTCTGTCAAAATAAGTTACGGTGACTATCAGCCACGATGACAACCAATGACGTCATATTTGATCGCGACTGGTCATACATAATAACCTTTTGACAGTTATTTGATGGACACTGAGCCCAGTCACTATCATTTCGAGCTGTCAACAGAGGTACGTAAGAGGCCTGCTGATCATAAACGCAGGTCGGTTACAAGTTTGCGAGTGATTATTTACTCAGAAGCATCCATTATATGTGCCAGGTATTTCAATCCCACGACATCTGACAACACATTTCCCACATGTGACAAGTCGAATGAAAGGTCAACAAAGATAGAATCTCTATCAGATAACGAATAAATCATTCCATTCCAGTCAAGTGAGTCCATTTGAATGTTTAATCGATTCAGAACCAGTGGCAGCCTTTGGACAGAGGTATTTATGTCCAATGCAACGATTGACGTCACAATTCCAACCGCGTATGGTTAGAATGGAGGCCGGTTGTCGCATATTCCCGACCTACCTATTTGGGATCGAGTTCGGAGGATGGGGACGAGTTACGTAATCTATGAAGGCAGAAATCTATCGGGGCATTTGAAATTGACCTAAATAACTATTCAATACAGCCCAGGAACTTATTGTGAACGATTTAACAATCGTACAAACTTTTGCTTGCTTTTTAGGGTTCCGTACCCAAAGGGTAAAAACGGAACCCTATTACTAAGACTTCGCTGTCTGTCCGTCTGTCTGTCACCAGGCTGTATCTCATGAACCGTGACAGCTAGACAGTTGAAATTTTCACAGATGATGTATTTCTGTTGCCGCTATAACAACAAATACTAAAAACAGAATAAAATTAATATTTAAGGGGGGCTCCCATACAACAAACGTGTTTTTTTTTTTGTTTTGTCTAATGTAGATAATGGTACGGAACCCTTCGTGCGCGAGTCCGACTCGCACTTGGCCGGTTTTTTTTAATGGCTTCTCGCAGGTCAGCCTATGAGGCTGGGTTATGCTTTACTGGACTATTCTGTGGGTGCCTCGAATATTAGGCCTCCAACCAGGGGCAAAAAACGTATACTAAGCGAAAGCGCGCTAAGGGCACCCCCTGTGGGGTACGAGGCTCGGCTTAGGGAGTCGCGGGGGAAAGGGTCAGGCTGGATCCGAGTGAATTTTGTTTGCTACCTCATTAGCTGCTTCATTATTGTTTTTGCTGCTTCATTTAGCTTTAAGTGAAATTGTTACTAACACTGAGGTATGTCACTCGAATAAATAATTGAATTATTATTATCAATTGTCTAGCTTTTTCCCAATGTTTGGGTCGGCGTCCAGAGTAACCTGATGCTGATGAACAGCCTATCTGACCACCACAACCCTACGAGTTGCTTGATCTATTTTAGAGAAAAAAACCCAAGTTTATTTGTTAAATAGTCACAAAATGCAACTTGTAGCGCAGAGAAGTTATTCAAAGGGAATTGGCGCAGGTTTATAGCAGTCCCGACCTTTGTAAGTAAAGAAAGGAAGGTTCTTTCCAGAAAGGTCGCAAACAGTGATGCGCGACCGATGCCAGAAAGTTGTGTACGTAACCCCAGCAGGAAAGTGTCTCCTAGAGATATATGAGTGACACGTTTAATTAGTGCCCTAACTGCTGGGAATGTGCCCCCACATAAAAAATGTGTGCCCCCTGTCGTTTTGGAAATAAACGGAAAAAACGATTCCTGCTGGGGTAACGTTTTTCTAGCAGGAAAATTCTAAACGAATGATTGGAGAGAGAAACATTGTGCATGGCCTTGTAGCTTATGTTAGTGCCACAATGTGCCCCCAAAAATAAACGGTGTGCCCCTTCAGGTTTTCGAGATATTGCGTTTCCTGCTGGAGTAACGTTTTGCAGAATCGTATATCTCTGAAACCATAGTATGTGCCCCTGTAGAATAAACATACACGAGTAGCTCTTATTGTGTGCCCCTTAGTGCCCCAATTAGATTTAAGAAAATATTTCTAATTTCCAAGTTATCGCGGTTTTATGAAAACTCGAAAAAACATCGCAGCGCCTAAATGAGACAAGGTATTAGCTCGCTGAAAACTGTATTCTGTCCGTCTTGACACTAATAATAACCATACAAAGTTTCAAAACTGTTCATGCATGCGTTTTTGAATTATCTTGTTATAAGTCAAAACAATGGTGACATAACTTTGACGGCAAAATACAAGGAACCAGCTCAATCCCAGATGTGTAGGTGTAAACCAATAATGTGTGCCTTTAGTCAAAAATATATGGTGAAAATATTCAGCTTGGAATGTTTCACAATAAGTAAATATCGACAAAAAACTAAACATGTAAATAACGGCTGGTTATCCGACCAAATTCGAATGACTACTAAAAAGCGACGGATTCATACATAACGATGACCATCTTAATTGGACGTATTATACTTAAGCTGTTGTCCATACCACAGTATGAATATGGACAGTACGGAAACTACCTACAAATACTCGAAACCGCACACTAACACAAACATGCGCATTATTGCGCATCGACGGGGTCCCCATAGTCTAAGATCCCTTACAAAACGACCCTCACCGAGCTGGTTAATGGTTGAAAAGTATTTTATATCAAATTAAATATGTCAATAAATATATTACAAATGGTTTGACTAAAAAAATTCAGTTAAGAACATGATTAATAAGAGCAATTTAAAAATTATTTATTTTTTAAACATTTCTCTGGTTTGGTTAAACAAATTCCATACCAAATTGAAAGTATGAAGCTTTCAGAATATGCAAAGGTTAATCGGTTAACCTAACGTATGCATATTCTACAGGCTTCATACTTTCGATGGGTATGGAATTTGTCTATTAACCAAACCAGAGAAATGATTAAAAAAATATATAATTTTAAATTGCTAATTATTCATATTCTGAACTGAAATTTTTTAGTCAACCCATTTGTAATATAGGTATTTATTGACATAATTTAATTTGATATAAAATACTTTTCATCCATTAACCAGCTCGGTGAAGGTCGTTTTGTAAGGGATCTTAGACTATGGGGACCCCGTCGATGCCAGGCCTGTGTCACTCCGCCTGTAGGTATTAAAAAGATACCTACAGGCGGCGGCCACTGCGGAAGGGCCAATCTAGTAGGCTGCCCCAAGCGAAAGAAGACACGCGCGCGCGCTATTTGTTCGACCACGTTCAACTTTCTCGATAATTGTAATCTTGCAATCCAGATGGACACAAAACGAAAAAAAAGCAAAAATATACTGTGCAGTATTTAATTGTTTAAATACGGATCGTGATCGAAATTTAACTTTTTTTTGGTTACCTAAAGACAGGTAAAATCTACTTTGATTGGATTGCATTAGGTATGTTCCTATTTGAAATGAAATTAATTCAAACTACAAACCCTTTCTCCCCTTGTTGAACAAAGTACTATTCCAATACCCTAAAAGTATTTAAAAAGTACAATAAAAAGACATTTTAGTCGTTTCATTCGAGTTGCATTTCATTTGTCGTATTCATTTACGAACTTAGACTAAGAGCCCAATGAAAAATATTTACGGTAATACTATAGGTGATACCTATGGAATTCTTTTCAACTTAACACTTCAATACCCGCAATTACAGACACAATTAAAATAACAATGCACCGTGCCTCTGGAGGCACGGCCGGGAGCATACGGGTTAAAGGAAGTTTGCGAATCCACACTAGATGGCGTAAGTAGTTTCTCGAAGTAAGCAACCCTAGTCCGCGGCTCTTTCAATATGTATAACCACGTATAACTTATTATGAACCGTAGTCCAGTGAATTAAGGCCCATATTCCCTCAAAAAAAAATTGGTAGGTATATAAATGAACACGTGGTCGACTGGAACGCGAGCTAAATTAAATCATATTGTTTATCAGATTAAGTACATATTTCTTTAAAAACAATTGCGAAGTAAAGCTTCTGTAACGCTAGTTACTAGTTATTATTCTGTGTCGATGCGCATGTTTGTGCGGTTTCAAGCATTTGTAGGTAGTTTCCGTACTGTCCATATTCATACTGTGGTATGGACAACAGCTTAGGTATAATACGTCCAATTAAGATGGTCATCGTTATGTATGAATCCGTCGCTTTTTAGTAGTCATTCGAATTTGGTCGGATAACCAGCCGTTATTTACATGTTTAGTTTTTTGTCGATATTTACTTATTGTGAAACATTCCAAGCTGAATATTTTCACCATATATTTTTGACTAAAGGCACACATTATTGGTTTACACCTACACATCTGGGATTGAGCTTGTTCCTTGTATTTTGCCGTCAATGTTATGTCACCATCGTTTTGACTTATAACAAGATAATTCAAAAACGCATGCATGAACAGTTTTGAAACTTTGTATGGTTATTATTAGTGTCAAGACGGACAGATTACAGTTATCAGCGAGCTAATACCTTGTCTCATTTAGGCGCTGCGATGTTTTTTCGAGTTTTCATAAAACCGCGATAACTTGGAAATTAGAAATATTTTCTTAAATCTAATTGGGGCACTAAGGGGCACACAATAAGAGCTACTCGTGTATGTTTATTCTACAGGGGCACATACTATGGTTTCAGAGATATACGATTCTGCAAAACGTTACTCCAGCAGGAAACGCAATATCTCGAAAACCTGAAGGGGCACACCGTTTATTTTTGGGGGCACATTGTGGCACTAACATAAGCTACAAGGCCATGCACAATGTTTCTCTCTCCAATCATTCGTTTAGAATTTTCCTGCTAGAAAAACGTTACCCCAGCAGGAATCGTTTTTTCCGTTTATTTCCAAAACGACAGGGGGCACACATTTTTTATGTGGGGGCACATTCCCAGCAGTTAGGGCACTAATTAAACGTGTCACTCATATATCTCTAGGAGACACTTTCCTGCTGGGGTTACGTACACCAGAAAGTTCTGGACGAAAAAGGAAAAATATCTATACTAATATTATAAAGAGGAAAACTTTGTTTGTTTGTTTGTAATGAATAGGCTCAAAAACTACTGGACCGATTTAAAAAATTCTTTCACCATTCGAAAGCTACATTATCCACGAGTAACATAGGCTATATTTTATTCCCGTACTCCTACGGGAACGGGAACTACGCGGGTGAAACCGCGGGAAGTCCGCTAGTCTATGATAACTATAATAGGTATATAGTTCCCACTAACAAAATATCAAGTTTGTATTGAACAGCTAATTCCTGCAATAATTTGCATAAATTATAGCAGGTTGGCCTCATTTGGACTAGCTCAGTCCCTTGACTCTATTAAGATAGATAAAACCTTATTTATTTATAGTTTAATTAATTGAACACATTTTTATTGCTTCTATTGACACGATAGTAGTTTTAGTGTTAGGTTCTTTTCAAGTTCACATGCTAATTCAGTAGCTAATTTCGAATTAATTTTAAAATATTGTTAAGTTTAAAAAAAAAAAAAATATTGAACTTGACGTTAAATAAACAAAAGATAAGAAATCAATACAAAACGCGCACATGACCTTGTTTTCGCCTATTCAATTTGGATGGGGAGAAAGCTGCAGGAATAGGCTTCGAGAATGCAGAATAACAAAGAGCCACGTGGTGTTTTTCCCTATTTGGAACTCTAATAAAACGCCAATGAAACTAAATTTGGTTTCCCCGCATTTTTTACTTATTGTTTATGACGTTTTTGCGAGATTGGCCGGAGAAAACTGCACAGAGAGAAGAGGAGAGGGAAGGAATGGAGGTCTTTGCCCAGCAGTGGGACAACATAGGCTTAGAAAAAGTACACAGGCCCCTCCCCAGTCGTAGCACTGGTTATGCCTCGCGCATGCCTACCTATGTGGTGCTACGCCGTAGCGGATCGCCTACGAGTGCTACGAAGCGTGAACGCACGTTAAGTCAAAAGAAGATGAGTTCAATGTTTTTCATTCACCCAAAAAGGGCTCAACGCGCCTAAAGAAGTTTTCACCCCAAAAAAAAAATTTACATACGACCATAAGCAGGACGATTGCGATAAAACGCATTCAATATCAACGTCATGATTGAGGATAAATAACGGTAATTTATTTTAATAATATTCCAATAGCTTGTATTTTATCATGCTATAGGTATGTTAGATCAGCACAATCGTACTCTGGTATCCATTGAGGTTATTGTCCAATACAAAGTCCAAGCTATATTTGTAATGACAAGACAAGGGACAGTAACAACAATTGAAATAACTACTGGTCAGCAATTTATTTATTTGCGTCACAACATTTTTATTGCAATTAAAATGACTTTGTATTAAAAGGAATGATTTGTGTTGGGTACAGATAGACAAAGTGACATCCCAAAGATTTTATTACTTAAAATATGTGTAATTGTTTGTTACTTGAACATCTTAAAATTTAATCGAGGTACAAAAATATTAATAAAAAATCTACACTTGTCTTGTAGATAAATTGATTATGATTGACTACCAATCGTTTCAATGAGTAGGTAAGCTTGATTGTCAAAAGGTTATTGAACTTTTGTTACCAAGTCCTAAAGAAAGCAAGCCAATTTACAACACAAAAACAACATAGAATGTTCCGGAGAATGTAGAAATGAGGTCAGACGTAAGGAGTTTTATTGTCCTTTGTAATGGCACCAAGTATGAAGCCAAAGTGAACCTTGGCAAGCTGAGAAAATAAGTCAAGGTTGACAAAGAAAGTAGGTGATTTTTAATTTAAATAATAATAGTAAACTTTGTAAGGAAACCAAGATGTATGATTAATGTGTCTGAAATTGCCATTCTACCTTCAGCGAGCATGGTGATCAATAATCATGCCTTCTTTGTATGAAAAGAGGTCTTTGTTCTGCATTTGGGACACTTACATGCTGGTATTATCATTAATTCTTGATAATCTCTAGAAATACATTATCTTGAATCCATCCGATATTAAAAACAGTTCCAAAATTAGTATGTAAATAGAACAGTACACCAACATTACCATTATGAGAAAAAAAAAGCATATCTTCACTAGTAATTTTACAGTTTTAAATGGCCAAGAGAAAGTCAATTCAATTAGGATTGAGGTCAGATGATTCAACTGCTGATGTAGGCCGAATAAATCAATTTTCAATGACAGAATAAAAATATAGCTTTGTATACCATAGATTGAGGTATCGCTGGTATGTTGACATAAGAATTATAAATCAATAAGACAAAAATTACTGAATTTATTAACAAGCATTGTTAAAATTGAATATTTTATTTCAGAAATGATTTTAAATTGAATTGGTGTTGTTTAACGTTGGATACGTAAAGTTAAAAGAAAAAACCTACAAGTAAAGCAGGATGACAATTTATTACACATTGAAAATATTTACAATGCATGTTTGTTTACGTTACTATTTCTAGTGCATTGCTCAATGTTATGCATATTTATTATTTATTGTGTTGAAAATAGAAACAGGAATATTTTTGAATTTTATCAAAGTGAGGAATCTAAGTGTCTTGTGATGACTTATATAACTGAAGATATTGATAATTCACTTACAAGTAGAGTTTTTAATACAATTTTAAAATACATGTGGCCTTCATCCCTATATATGATTACCAACAACATTCTACAAAGAAACATGGCTAAAAATATTGTGTAGGACAGTGTCACGGCCAAGGCAAACGTTATTGAATTAGCGACCCGATGTTTATACCACCTCGCGTCTTCGAGAAACATGTGCACACTTCTTGAGACAAGATAAGCCAACATGTTTCAAGTTGAACCTCCTCGCAAACATGGAATCTGGGCAAGTGTTCAACATCTAAGTGAAAATAAGTAATAAAACCTAAATTACCTCTTTTTCTGGTCTTGATCCGTTGACCCGATAATACTGGTTTTTCTACCTTCTGACTCATACAATATATTGCTGAAAAGAAAAACACGTGGCAATTAATAAAGGTCTATTCCGTTATAAGGTCATCGGCCGCGGTGCGCCACGCAACCCCAGCTTCGACCCTTCGTCCTACTGTTATGGCGTCCAACCAAACGCGATCCACTTACTTCTAGATTGACGGGAGTACCGAACAAGTCCAAAAGGAATATTCCACAACCTGAGTGATAACGTGATCACCTGGCTATGACTCAGCAAGGACTCCAAGCTCCAAGGAGTAGATTCACGATTCTCAATAACGAACAAAGCAACGACGCGTTAGAAAGTAGTATGTGCACTGATACTTACGTAGTGACAGGTTATGTAGGAGCCTTTTACTCCTTTTGCGAGTTCTCTAGGACTGCGCCTGTTCAGAAAAGAAAGAAACGCTGCGCGATCTCTATTCCCCTGTGCTAGAGACAACGTGTATGGACTATGGAGTCGCCGGATGTCCGGTTGAATTGCGATGATCGATTCAAATCTTCTCCTGCGTTTTTCTTTCTAGTTTATTCTGTTGATATCTTTGAAACTAAACGATAGGAATGTTTACAGAAATTGACTTATAGTTATGTAAACTATCAGAACAAAGCACGTACAACGCTCCTAGGAGACAGAAATGCTTCAAAATACAAGCCGATAGAAATTTACAATATTGACATATATCAGTACAATGTAACGTTTAATAAGAATAAAAATATTTTAAAAGACGACACAATAAATTTGATAAATTTTGTATCACTTTATTAAAAAATCACAATTTGAATGGAAAGTATTTGACTAAAAATGGCAGAAAAAACAAAACACCATAGACATTTTTTGTTCATAAACATTATGACCTGGGCTGGCATAGGAATTTATGAACTGACTTCAGTTGCAAAATAGAAAATTAGAGAAATTGATTCGAGAATTTTACAATTTACTGGTATTTTAAAGAATACTGAATAATCTGAATTAATTTAGAATAATTAATACATTTATTCTCGATTTATTTTTTCTATTATTATTCCTCTTGATATTTCGTGCATGTTCACTTCTTATATCTTCATAAGTTTGGCATCAGAAGCAGACAGCAATAATTTAATATTAGTATGAGGGAAACAGAGATACACTGGCACCGTCTGTCAAACTGTCACTGTCAGTATTTTGGTTTCTAGGTTATAAAAAAAAATGAACAGTGGAACTTGAAACTGAAATAATTGTCGGAAACTTATGAAAGATATTGTAAGAGAGATGTGTAGATATTCAAAATAGTCAAAGAAAAGTAACTACTTATTGCATTTACGGAACAGCGGCAGCTGTAAAACAGTTACTATGGCAAACTCTCTTATTTCAAAGGTTTGTTTCTAAAATATTTTTTAGGTTTTTCCAATGGTTCAACAATCTATATGATTGTAAATTAAATACACAAACTGCATTTTAATTTCCAGATGAGTGCACTACGCATGGTGCCTGTTATTTTCACGCAACCAGCTCGTACAACCACGAGTAAGCATTATATCCCGAAATTCAAGAAATTGCGAGCTCAAAAGGTACTCAAAGTAGAACTACCCGATCCGAATGAAAATATTTCTGCCCTGAGTCCGGAAAGGATCAGGCAGAAGATGAAGGAAAGAGGAATTTTGCCTCCAAGGCCTTGGATGGAGCGTCCTTTCTATATTTCTGCGACAGGTTTGTGTGTTCTTTTTTAATTGTGATGTGGTAGGCATAGTCTTTTACTCTAAGATGGTTTCCATGAACTGTTAATAACCTAAGCTCATTCCTCAGGGTACTATGTACCGGAGTTCACATGATCTAATTATTTTAAGTGATGGTTGCCCATTGGCTAATGTACCACATAATTGTAGAATCAAATCTAATGACAACTTTGCTAGGTATAATCATCATCAATCTCTTGCCCTTATCCCAATTCATTTGGGGTCGGAGCAGCGGGTCTAAAATGGCCGCTTTATCAGAATCCATGCAGAATCTTAGTATGAAACACATTAAAAAAAATTAAATTCTTAAACTGGATTTTATACCTATATTCATAAAGTCCATTTTAAGAATTTTAAATTTTTAACGTGATTCATATTACGATATTGCTAAAGCGGCCATTTTAGACCCCCAGCATGTCTTCTTCCATACTTCTTCAATCTTTGCTAGGTATATTGATGACAATTAATACTGTTTATCACAAGCATTCAGCTCAGTTAGATTTATTATCTACACTAATATGTATGTATTATAAAGAGGAAAGATTTGTATTTTTGTGTGTGTGTATGTTTGTAATAAATAAACTCAAAAACTACTGTGCCGATTTCAAAAATGCTTTCACCATTAGAAAGCCATGTGTTTACTGAGTAACATAGGCTATATTTTATCCCCGTAATCCCACGAGAATGTGAACTATGCGGGTGAAACCGCGTGACGTCCGCTAGTTAGAAATACAAGTAATGTATCACATTAACTGAGTTTAATTGAAGTTGTACTGTTTATGCCATTCCTCCCTCCTTATCCATATCCTCTGCTCAACTGTACCAGAAACAAATCATTGACCATATAATTTTCAGGTGGTGTGTTCGAGCCCTATATCCCACCAGAAGGCGACGGAAAAGCCTCCTTCGTATCCGCAACCCGCGCTAAGCAAGCAGTACAACACCTCGAAAAGAAATCCAAGTCAATGATGGCCATACGCAAGATCAAATCTTTTGAAGAAGAATTTGACCAAAAGGAATTTGTTTTGCAAGCCCAGAACACTTACATCAAGGCTCATGAGAGTCTAGCAAATGATGATAAAAGGGCTTTAAGGTTGTATGTGTCGGAGAAGGCGTATCCGGAGTTTAGACATAATAGTCGTCAGAAGACTATCAGGTGGAAGTTCCTTGAGTCGCTGGAGCCTCCTAGGGTGGTACATGCTCGGTGCACTGATGTTGTTAGTAAGGAGAATATATTTGGACAGGTTTGTTTGTTATTCTATTTTTCTTTTGGAATTTTGAACTACATATGTCAGTCTAACATAATATCTACTTGACATATTATGAGAGGTTGAGAGGAACTATAGCTAATCTAAATTATCCACTTTTACTCAAATATCTTTTTAAGTGCTCTTAAAAGGACCGTAACCGTAAAGTGCAATGCTGTACTGTTGACGAGGCTGCTCAATTTATGGTTGCTGAGATAGGGCAAGGTTGCAACAGGTTTCTATGTGACTGTACCAACGAATAAGCGGCAGTCTCACTATCTTTATATTCACGAGAGTTGCATAAAAATCCGTCGCCTTTGGAAGATCACATTTACAACTTTTATAACTGCACAAACCAAAACACTTATTTAATATATGATTCAATTTAAAAAATATGATTTTCTAATTTCTCTCGCAGGTGACAGTCCGCTTCCACACCCGCCAACAGCTTGCAGTCTACGATCGTTTCGGCCGCCTGCTACACGGCAGCGAAATCCTAGCCAAAGACGTTTTAGAATACATAGTCTTCGAGAAACACCTGTCCAACCTTTACGGGACCTGGCGTATCCATGAGAAGATCATTCCCGACTGGACCCCGCCCAAAGCACCTTCGAAGTTAACTAGGATAATGCCGCCACCGGAACCAGAGATCGTGAAGGTAGAAAGTGAGGAGACTAAGCAGTTGGAAGCGCCGCCAGCCACGCCTATAGCGGCGCCTGCAGCGACTCCTGCGGCTGCCATTGCTGATAAATGAGTTTTAGTTTTGTAAATAAAGTGTAGTATAAATTGTTTTTTGTTTTTCTCTCAAATTGGTGTAAAAAGTGGATTTTAGTCGCCACATTATCGTGTTTATTATCTAGATAACTATGAACACCAGAGTCGAGGTATAGGGAAGCAAATAAAAGGATCCAAAATTCCTTCCTACCTATGCCGTGGGCCGTGATTGGAACATTTTAATCCACCAGCCAGCACCGATTCGATGAAAATATGTGGCTAAGTGCGCCATCTATCTATCATGGGGTTTAGGTTTCCGCACTTAGTCCTTAAAGTGGTCCATTGTGCGTGAGCCATGGTGGCCGTTTACTTCAACCAGCCCACCTCCCTCCAGAAGCAGATCAAACTTCCCGGTCTCCTCAGGGCATCCGCAAGGGATCTTTGTGTTCCTAGGGTCTCCTTTGGTAACGCCTGTGCACTCGAGGAGCACATGCGCCACCGTTTCCTCCGCCTCCATACATGCTCTGCACAGGGGACTGTCAGTGGTTCCTAGGGTGTTGAAGTGTTTCTTCAGTGAACAGTATCCGGTGATGGTCCCCGCCATCAGACGCAGGCTATCTCTGTCCAGGCGCAGAAGGCGCCTGGTCAGCTTTGTATCCAGGGATGGCATAGCTTCCTTGGATTGCCTACATCCTGGTGTCGAGGTCCACCATTTCTCGCTTGTATTCGAGTGTGATCCTTTAACCAGCTTCTTAACTACTTGAAAGGAATGGGCACAATGGGTTCGGGTCCGTAGGGTTTTGTGCTGGATCCTCTTCTGGCAAGTTCGTCAGCCGCATCGTTTCCAAGTGATCCACTGGACCTCTAATCCATTGCAGCGTTACCGTGTTGTGATTTAGTACCGTGATTCGTTCTAGGGCCTTGTGGCAAAGTGTGTGTGCGCCATGCCATCTATCGGACTAGCAAATGCTATGAGACGAGGTTGTCAACTTCATATGTAAGTTTGCGTAACAAAACTAGATGGCGCTGTTGAAACGTCAGTGTAAGTTGAAGGGTAGGCCTCTATGGGGTAGGCAGAGTTGTCAGTTTAGCTCAGAACAGTCATCTTGGGTTTGTCTGTAGTACCTATGTTTTTGCAACGGACAAAATTTCAGATAATCTCAATTCCTTACGAATAAGAATGGAATTGCCGTCGTAAATCATAAAACTTACGAGTAGAGCATCGTTTATCCAGTGGTTTTACATGAAGAGATTTCATCAGAACAAATCAAAGGCCAAATGTTGACCAAAATTAGATGTAAAAGCTTTTGTTATACCAAAGCGTAAATAAATTTGGGATTTGTAAAAAAGTGGGTATTTGAGATAAAAAGTCAAGTTCAAAATTCATTTGTCTCTATTTAATCAATAAAGTGGTTTCCATAATTCATTCGGTCTAAATAAATTCTATTTTACACGTTTTAAAGATTTTTTTTTACAGTTTATGTACATCAATGACTCCTCTACAATATTTACATTCAATTACAATACACATAAATTAATGCTCCTGTATTATCCATTTTTAACTTAAGATTTACGTAAAAACAATGTGTAAAGAAGCCATTTTAAGTTTTTTCTGTTATATATCTGTTAGTGCAGTCTTATATAACTATGGAAGGCACCAAAAGTAATACAAATATTGTATTTACAAATTATATTAATGTACACTATTACTATGATCTTTGCTTTGCTTCTATTGGGCGACATTTACATTGAAAATAACTAATCTTTGCAAGGTTGTTTTGTACTAATTAACAAAAACTAGCTAGAAATGTATTTCTTTGTCAAAGAATATTAGCAATATCTTTATTTCAGACCTGTAAAAAAAAAAAAAAACCCTTTACATAGTTACATCTCAATGTAAAATCAGCCTAGTGCCTATGAGTCTTAAAGACATAATCCGGATGGCAAACAATTTGTACATAAAATAAATTATGAGATTTATTCAATCACCTCAAATAACAGCTATATTTACAACAATCCTTCATTTTCTGTCATCACTGCTAAAGCTATTATTACAAAAATAATGTTACTTATGTAAGAATGTATTTTTAAGCAATTTTGCTACTGCAGTGCCAATAATTATCAATCATTGTGCACATAACAAAATAACGCGCCGAAAACAACCTTCTCTATTGAAGTCGGTTATTCGAGCTAAGGGAACTCTTCGTAGACAATCCTATCATGTCCTGCGAAGGGCCCTGAAGCCGGGGGCGACTTTATAGACTCGGGAGAGTCTGTCGTCTGTTTCTTGAAGTACCAAGCTCTGTAGCTCGGTGAGATGTGTTCAGACGACGGTGGGAGCTTGGCGGTGCGTCGGCTTGGGGGGCAGCGGGGGAGGGGTGCGCGGCGTGGTGGGGGGCGGGGGGGACGCGGGAGGGGGGGAGTCGCTCTTGTGCAGCCTCTGGCGCTGGGTCTCTCGGAGGTTCTCCAGGAAATCTGTGGGAGAAGAATTATGATGTTAGTTATTGTGTTTGAGTTGCTGATTTTTCTATTCGGACGAATAGGGTAGATGACAAAAAAAAAATCGAATTAGTCCGTAAGACAGATTTCCAAAGAATATTGGACACATGTTTTCTTTTAGTTTTTCACGTAAACAAAAAATGAAGACGATACAGTGCGTCGAAAACTCGTGTGATGTCACATTTGAGTACATTTATTACCGGAAAGTGACGCCACAAGGCCACAAGCATCTCTCTCAGAATCATGATGTTTGATGCGTTTTATCTTCGTTAATTTCATAAAACAAAAAACACGTATCCAATATTTTGCGATAATCTAACTGACGGACTAAACAAAATCTTATATTATTTAGTCAGTCACCATGCCTATTACTAAAAGGCAGTGCAAGAAAAGGACGGCTATAGCTATGAACTAAGTTAAATTAGACATAATTAATTAATTATTAATTATGTCAAATTAGTTTATGCCTTGCGCTTCACCGTGGTTTTAGTCGACATGTTTTTACGTGCACCCTTCATTTGTATAGAAATATTAGTTCCAACTAAATTTGACAGCTCTAAATTACGTCCGTCTCTTTCTCGTTTTATAAGAGAGAAAAAGGTAGGAATAGCCTAAATTAAGTTTAGTTTGTGCACAACAGAATCGACACCAATGTCATTTTATATTTCAAAATAGCTTAACCTCATTGGTCAGATTGAGACCAGCTATGGTGGCGCCATCTTAGATTATCTTTGCCTATGTTTCCCCATTAGTACTAATTAAATATATGATTATTAGGTTGTAATACTAACCAGGTGGATGGTGATGTACCGGTGTACCGGGCTTGAGCGCGGCCCTCACGCGCGAGCCCGCCTGCCCCGTACTGCCGCGACTGCTGCCCGAAGTTGTGCTAACGCTCTGTAACAACGACATCACACTGTTAATATCACTGTTTATTTAATATAGTAGGTAACCTCTTATTTACAAACGCCGAGTAAGGTAATGCCAAATAGATTTTTTTCTGCAGTTAAACTGGTTATATTTTTGAAGGTGCTAAATCTAGTAAACTAATTCTCGGTTGAATTAATTTAGATTGTCGTCATGCTAAGAAAAATAATACTGGTTGTAATTTTTTGTGTGGTTGTAAGTCTGGGAATCGAACTCGGGTCTTTATGCTCAGCAGTAGTGCTTGCGATCGCTACACCAACGAGGTAGAGAGGAAGGTAATGTTTTGTTTTAGTATTAGTTACGGTTATGTTCTGTATGGTGTCGGACGTAAAGAATAGCATCATCCCATATCTTCCCGTGGGTGTCGTTAGAGGCGACTAAGGGACTTACCAGAGAATGGGCAGCAGCGTTCTCTGTGCTTTTGTAACAACCGTACTGCGATCGCCAACCCGCCTGCCAAGCGTGGCGATTATGGCAAAAACCCCGATTTGGGGGAGGCCCATGTCCAGTAGTGGACGTCTTTCGGCTGAAATGATGATGATGATTAGTTACCTGTGCGTCTTGTGGGCGGAGCGGGTCGTCTGCCAGCCGGACGGCGAGGTCACTGAGGGAGTCAGCGTCGTCGTCTCCTCGCGGGTCGCCCGAGGGCCGGTACTCGCCGCTGTCGGACACGTCCACGACCTGCAGGCGCGCGCCGTCCAGCTCGTGCATGCAGGTGTCGGGGTGCAGGGGCCGGCCGTCGCGCAGCACGGCGCGGTGCGGGTGCGCGTGCGGCGCGTACTTGGCGAGCACGGGGCGCAGCACGTGGCGCAGGCGGCGCGCGGCGCGGGCGCGCACGGCCACGCAGCGCCCCGCCAGCTCGATGCGCACGACGCAGCGCCGCTCCACGACGGCCTCGCGCCCGCCCAGCACTGTGCTAGGGGCCGAGGGGTCTACGGTTGTACTGTCCTGTGGGGACAAAAAATATTTTGAGTAAACAAGAGAAATGAGACGATAATGGAACCCATCTCTGTTTAAGTTGCCACCAGTGATTTATTTATTACGCACATAACACTAAACTTTGTATGTTTTCTAAAAATACATGTATTTTAGTACAAATGTTTTTCTCAGAACAACATTTTGTATTTTTTCAAATTATACTTGTATTTTTACAAGAAAATTTACATGATTCGGTAATATATACATAACATAAGTAGGTATTTTATCGTATCTATCGCAATTATTTTCATCACTATGATATTATCTATGGTATTGAAAAAATCACAAACCATCAACTACATGCTTGTATCACAAATTAACATAAAAAAAACGGAGCAGTCTTTGGGGACTGCCGATAGAAGTGTAAACAAAAAGTACACAGGCCCCGCCCCAGTCGTAGCACTGGTTATGCCCCGCGCATGCATATGTGGTGCTACGCCGTAACGGATGCTACGAGTGCTACGAAGCGTGACCGCACATTATATTACGTGACGATGAATTCAATGTTTTTCCTTCACCCAAAAAGTGCTCAACGCGCCTAAAGAAGTTTTCACTTCAAAAACCAAATGATTATCTCCGCTAACCTGATTGGCATCCTTGAGCAACACATCATAGGTGGTACACAGCAGGTTCCGTCTCTGCAGCAGCCGGTCCACGAGCCGACCTACCGTCACACCGGGCTCCACGCCCACCACGGACGTGGCGCCGTCTGGTAGCACCACGCGGCACAGTAAACATTGACCTGGGGCCAGCTGGCTGGATTTCACCACCTGTTTGACAAAGAGAAAATTGGAATTAGCAATGGCGGGATGAGCTGGACTCCGAGACTAGTCTCAAATTACAAAAGCTTGAGAAATGTGGAAAGAGGTAAGTGAGGCCTTTGCCCTGAGGTGGAACAAGAGGGTCGTAATTGATTGCTCCAAGGGTGAGAAAATCAAGTGTTCCTCGTCTGGCATAACTTTTGGGGCACTCACTAGATTGTAAACCTCATTTTAAACATGTTGATTATAGTAAATTCCTTTTGCTTGTAGTACAAAATTAAAGGAAGACGTAAGAATAAACAAATCGAATCATTTGCTTAATGGGGATGGCAACTGTGGAACTAATGGCGCTAGCATCGCTTGTTCCAAACATCGTCATTGGTTGAAAATCTGTCTTTATATTTCAGAATAGTTTGACCTCTTTGGTCAGACTGGGTCTAAGCTATAATAGACGCACCATCTACAATTATCTGTAACCAGCCTTCCCCATTAGTTAAACAGTTAAAAGTTGTACACACATTTTTTCCCAAAAAGAAATCTCTATTTATAAATCACTTTTTGAATGAATATAAGTCCAAACGCAAATAATTACCTTACAAACAATTAATACATTATTTAAAACGCGACGCCAATAGTAAACAGATAAGCATAATGCCTTCTATAAATACAATAAGGTACACAAAGTTTATGTATATAATCGTATATATAGAAAGTAAATGTTTGTAAAGGTAAAACAGTTTGTTTGTACGATCGTGAGGGATTCGTTAGGAAAAGTTCGTGCGTATTCATCGTGAGATTACTTGCTCAGTTCAGTCTGATTTATGATTTTATTTAAGGTTGGCAGAATGGCTTTAAGAGTACGGTGGATGGATTGTGTGAAGGATGATCTGCGCCGACCCCAAATGATTTGGGATTAGGGCTGCAGGAGAATGATATTGGTGTCGATTCTATTGTGCACAAACTAAACTTAATTTAGGCTATTGTTATCTTTTTCTCTCTAACAAAACGAGAAAGAGACGGGCGTAATTTAGAGCTGTCTTTAGTTGGAACTAATATTTCCATACAAATGACATGTCGACTAAAAACACGGTGAAGCGCAAGGCATAAACTCATTTGACATCTTTAACTTAGTTCATAGCTATAGCCGTTCTTTTCTCGCACTGCCTTTTAGTAAAATATAGCAATAGCCTAAATTAAGTTTAGTTGGTGCACAACAGAATCGACACCAGTGTTTGCAGATTTTTAAGAATGTTATGGGTGAAGGGTGAAAATATTTAGAAGTCAGGCGGTTTTGCAAACCCCTATTTTGATAGATTACTGCTGTATTTTAAGATTTTAAATATTACAGCATTAGATAGGTATTAAAAATATCATAAAGAATGCGAAAAGAGAAACTAGCTTCAAAGTTAAAATATGCATTTCTTTGAATCTAAGATTGTATAAAAAGAAGTGGAAAATTAGACTTTTAAATTGATTATTTTAGGGCCTAAGTTTAAAATGTAAAAGTTTTCTATAAGAAAATGTTTTGATTCAATAATTCTAGTGTTTCTTCCAATACACAACCATGAATTGCTAATTTAATTTAGATATTACGTTATTATTTGCTCAATTAGTAATACTAATAGTAGTAGAAACAGTACAGCACGGTATACCAATATTTGCCACAAGATATCATGTTTTCCGCACGGTACACAATATAGCGCGATTGTGCTCATATGCATATTTACTGATTGTCACATCCACTATGCTAAATCATTATTGCAATGTGTTTTAAAGAGGAAAACTTTGAATTATCTGGGAATTGTTTAGCTTGATAATTAAATGAGTTATTTTAGTATTTGAATGTGAGGAAAATGTGTTTTATTTTTGGGTTTGCAATGTTTAATAAGTATGATAATGATTGATGGATATTGGGGATTATTTTTATATGCATCTTTTTTAGAGTTCCGTACCCAAAGGGTAAAAACGGAACCCTATTACTAAGACTTCGCTGTCTGTCCGTCTGTCTGTCACCAGGCTGTATCTCTTGAACCGTGACAGCTAGACAGCTGAAATTTTCACAGATGATGTATTTCTGTTGCCGCTATAACAACAAATACTAAAAATCGTCAATGGTACGGAACCCTTCGTGTGCGAGTCCGACTCGCACTTGGCCGGTGTTTTTAGACATGTTCATATTGTTGATGGTATTTGTTGTTATTTTTTAACGTCCAACGCAGAGGTGTTGTAAGTTTGACCGCTATGTGTGTGTGTCTGTGGCACCATAGCTCTTAAACGGGTGAACCGATTTGGATACGGTTTTCTTCATAAATAAACTCATATCTTTTTTAACCTAACTGCTAAGATTGAATATGAAGCAAAAGGAATATTGTTAGGATTACCGTTATTATTTTGACAGTGTATTTCTAGTTTGTCAGATTTTTTTTTTTCATTTGTTGGTATGTAGATTCGTCGGTCCACTATATCTAGAGCCCAGGAAGTTTGGCGCCAAATTGAATCACCGTTTATGTTAACATTAACATTCGTGTTATTTGTATGTTTATATTTTAACGGACATAGTGATAATAATATCAGTCTGATAGCGTTTTGTTTGTGCAAAAATTGTATGGTAAATGTTGGTGAAATGTCCTTGCTATTTATTTCGTGTGCTTTTCTTTTATATTTCTCAGTTGTGTAAAATATGTTTTTTCGTTAGGAGATTTTTGTTATAGGGGAAGACTGCCTGCGACTGCCTGTTTGACTTTCACAGAAGTATATTATTATTCGAGTTTTCCTTTCTTAGGGCACATTTTTACATAAGTGGTAGGGATCTCAATTGTGTTGTTATTTTGTCAGTCTTGGTTTTGTATGGATGTACAGTTACAATCCGACGTCTGGGGTTAGAAATTGTTATTGTAAGGTAAGTAAGGTCTAATTTCGTAGTTCAAGTGTTGTTGTAGATAAAAAGTATGGAGTAAGGATAACTTACATCAGTGATTGGTGGTGGTTCGTTCTGCTGGGTGCTGTTGGATCGCTCTCGTCCAGTTCTGAGTTTCCACGGTAATAGGGAGGCACCTCCGCTGCGACGACGCTCCGACGCGTTGCTTGCTGACTTTTTTAACTGTAGGAAAAATGGTCGATTAGTTACTTAATCAATAACTAGCGGACGTCACTCGGTTTCACCCGCGTAGTTCCCGTTTCCGTGGGAGTACGGGGATAAAATATAGCCTATATTACTCAGTAAAGACGTGGGGTTCTAATGGTGAAAGAAATTTTGAAATCGGTACAGGAGTTTTTGAGTTTATTCATTACAAACATACACACACACAAAAATACAAATCTTTCCTCTTTGTAATATTAGTGTAGATATTTGACTGGTTACGTAGTAGAATTATAGTATTATGAGCTAACTAATATCTAAAACTTTACTGTTAAAAATAAACTTACACTTACTATACGTACCAATTTACCCATGTTTGCAAAAAAAAAAAAAAAAAACGATTTGATTTGTTATATATTTTTTTAAATTAATCATTAATTAGTTGTTAATGTCGCACTGTTGGGCAATGAGAAGTTTAATATAATCACTCTAAATCTGAAAAGCCTTCTCTATAAGAATGAGGCGCGCCGTGATCCTCCAAGCGATCCCTTTCGATTTTTTGGTATTTTCCACTGTTTTGGATGCAGTGAAGAGAAGTTAAAAAAAAAATCTGATTGATATGACTTTAAACTTTTATAATAAATGCCTTGATACACATAAAGACTCTTAACGAAGCCGAAACCTTTTTGTCAGGTACGGATATATTGGGGGACAAAGTTCCAACATTTTCACGTTTTGAATGTAAGATTTTTACTGTAAACACCTCCACGACCTCGTACTATTCAATCCATCCATCAGCACAATGTTGTAAGTGAGTTACATTTAGATTGATGTACAGAAAGCTTGGTTGACGGCTTCGTGATGAGGTATTTTACACCCTGTTTACATTTGTTCTGTCGGGGGACTTTTTCAGGTCAATATAACCATGTTCTTACCTTAGTAGTATCAGTTTCAGGTTCCCTGGTCGAAGCGTACGGTAGCGGCAGGCCGCGCAGGTCTGCGCGCGCGCACTCTGCGTGCACGCCGGAGCGCAGGAAGCGCGGGTAGCTGTCGAACTTCATCACGTTAAAGATCTGCTTCTGAGCCTGGCGGGACAAGGAAGATTGTGGGTTAAGATGGTTATCAAAGTCAATGCTTTAAATATCATTATCTGCCTAGACTTTTCCCACCTATGTTGGGGTCGGCTTCCAGTCTAAACGGATGCAGCTGAATACCAGTATTTTACATGGAGCGACTGCCTATCTGTCCTCCACAGTCCAGTTAGTAACGCGTACCCCGGATACCCCTTGGTAAGACTGGTTGTTAGACAGGGACCTACGGCTTAATGTGCTCCGAGGCACGGAGGAAACTCGGTATGTAATGGGTGGTCACCCATCCACAGACCAACCTAGGCAAGCACTGCTTAACCTAACAATCGATCCGAGCGGCTGTTATTATTTAGCCACGAGCTCCTCAATGCTTAAAATACTGATTTTTATTTGTAATAGCAGCGAGATCTGTTTTTGTAATCAAAGAGGTGTTAAAAATGAAGCCTGGTTGATCGTTTCTATCTATAAAATATAAGTATATTATATAGAGATATCCGCTAATATAAAATTATTTCTTAGTTTTCATTATTGGGTTAAGAAGAGCTATTTTCAGGTTTCACTTATTTGGATAATAATAATATTCCTGTTCCTGTTCCCAGCGCTGGTGGGCTACTGTTTTTTATGTTTTTAAATGTTTTTTTATGTAGTTTTATTAATAAATATTTAAAAATGTTAAAAATATGTATATAACTGAATAAATAAAAATAATAATAACATATTTATTTGCGTAAAACATGATATAAAAAGGTCTTACAGTATAAAATAGGACAGACATGTTTTGCCAAGATTAAACATAGCATGCAAATATTTGTAATCACAATACGATTACGATTACGGTTTAATGTTAGAAGAAATAACGGCAACCATCATCGAGGTTACATTACTGAATAATTAGCGGTTATATTAGTTAGGGAAAGAACCTGACGCAATAGAAATCAGTCAATTTAATCAATTTATCTGCTAACCTCGAATCTTATAATTTTCGAGTATCAATCGACATTCCTGAAGCCATTACTTGAAGATCGAGTGTGAATTACAATACCGACTAAAATTGCAATTACCTCGTAAAAGTTTAACAAGCACAAAAAATAAAAATTGATTCAATTATGAATTTCACGCGTTCTACCGTAGCGTGCATCTTGCGTAAATGTTTCGATGCATGGAAGTATTGCAATAGAAATGATTGAGTAATCAATAAAATAATAACTACTGTAAAAATTTTTTTAGGTAATACAAATCGATTGTTCGATGAGATTTTCCATCAGCAAACATTACGAACTTTCGTTTTATATTCAACAATTTTTGGGGATGAATTTGCCAGCAAAAAGATGGCGTAAAGATACAACCAATCAAGCGCCAAAATTAATACATCAGGTTTTAAATGCTAGTAGCATATCTTTAAAGCTTTCACTTTTATAAAATTGTCGTTTGATTCGTTGTTTCTTATCACCAACTAGTCGTTCTACTACTACTACTACAACAGCCCATAACGTCCACTGGACATAAGCCCATGATGGGAGGAATTTGCCGTAATCTTCACGCTTGGCAGGCGGATTGGAGATTGCAGTGATGAAAGACTAACAGAAAACGCTGCTGCCCATTATCTGGTCTACGGAGGCGTAAGGTGTTCTGCCTCAGACATTAGTCGCCTTATACGACACCCGTGAGTGTAATGGGTTGGTTCTATTCTTCTCTGCCGGATAACACAAGACACTAGTCGTCCAGAGATGTTTAAATAACCTTTCAATTGTAGGCTTACCTGTTGGAACAGCTCAGGCGGCGGCGGGTCGGTGGGCAGCAGTAGCGCGGCGGCGCGGCGGGCGGCGGCGTCCACGTTGACGGGCTCGGGCGCGCCGTCCGCCAGGTGGCGCTGCCAGATCTGCGCCGCCAGCGCACCGCGCCGCACGGCGCACGTGCACGCACTGTACTGCTCGCATGACCACCAGAACCTGTACAGAGAGACGGGACTTAGGTTTTGTTGATGGCGAATATGGTTATCCCTATTCCCTTTAGGCTAACCGAAACAGTCACAAAATTCAATAATATAAATGATGGAAGTTTGTGACTGTTTTGTTGCGTCATCCCACTAAGAAAAGGGTTTTACCTAAGGAAGTTATTATATATTTAATTTTCATCTTTGTTTCGACAGTTTAAAAGTGCTTGTAACTGGCCTACTTGAAATAAATGCTTCGATTTTGTTAGTAATCGTTGAAAAAACTGATTTTTAAATAACTGGAGTCAGTTACAAATCTATAAATATCTCCCTATTACAGGTCGCGGCACGTAACTCTAGCGCTGAACGAAACGTGGAGGGGATAGCTGCGCATGTTTTACGACTGGAGAGCCAATCGGAGCAACGCACGCCTCAAGACATTCTTATTTTTAACTTCTGCGCAATAACGGTAAAAGCTGGAGTTACGTGCCGTGACCTGTATCTCCCTAAAGAGCAGTGAAATAATCGTTAATGGTTCTATTTCTGTTCTAATTCTGTTAAAACAAAAAAAAACAACATCTAATCTGCAAGGATATATAAAAAACCTAACTTAAAATAAAATATAATTGAATAAATGCTGGACCCAAACGATAACAATAAGTAAGCCTTCAAGACTTTCAGTGTTCACTTGAAACCCTGATCAATAAAGTAGTCTCACCGTATATTCTCAGCGGCGAACTCCTTAGCCAGGAAGTGGGCGAAGGCCTCAGCTCCTGCTGGATCAGCTAAGAGGTGTTCCAGGCCGAGAGACCAGCGGGACACGTTGGAACCGCCGCCGTTGGAGCTCGACACCTGGGTTGATCCTTCGCTCATTTGCTGTTAAGAGAAATTGTTGTTAGGCATATTGTTCTTTATTACGAAGCAACAAGGATAGTTTTAGGATAAAACAAGAATATCTTCGAATAGTTTAAGGCATCCTTGAATTTGATACACTTCAGCAAGGTAATTTCGGTACACACAACGCATTTTATTATAAAAAATCACAGCTGTCACCATCAATCATCGTCGAGCTTCGAGATCTTTTCAAACATGAAGCTATGATCATAAAGTCAATGAATTGTGATAGAAAGTGTGTTCCACAGTTAGGGTGCAGAAGTTCAAGAGGTTACTTCTTCATTAGATTACCTCTTCCTCATCATAAGCTTACCTTATTGTACATGTTACGATGCTCGTGATGGCGATAGGAGCTCCCCGCACCGCTGCCGGTAGTCCAGCGACGGAACGGCGATGACTGCTCGCTCTGTTGACAATAGAAAATAGACTGTTAGTTATGGTGTTTAAGGTTCTTTATGGAATGGAGTAATATTCTGTAGTGATAACAAGGAGATTATGGAGGCTAGAAGACAACCTATAGTTGTTAGTTAGTTTAGTACCTAATTGCTTTACAACCCTAAGGTTGAATTTCACTTACATGCTACTTAGTGAAGCTTCAATTTACTCAAAGTATTTGTTAAAAGATGTAAACCAATGAGTTAGCAAGTTGACACTATAAAACAGTGTGAAAATGCTTTTTCTAAAACATACAATCGGTCAAAATATTCACGTTATTATGGAATGAAAGATGGGTGTCTTCCATGCTAGATTGAATAGGTAAATACAATTAAAATTGGACTTTGATAGTCCTTAATCTACATGATTGTTTTAAAAGTAGAAACATAACAACAGAACTAAAACTCATAAAGACACAATAATCTACATTCCAAACAGATAACAGCAATTGAATAATCCTTGTTTACAACCTTGCACTTCACAATCAGAATACTTGTATGTCCATGTATATTATCTATCATTTCCATTGCAACATAATTTTGTACAGTTACAAAAAAGTTAAAGGACTATGGGCAAAAGTGCTTCAGTATTTAAAGTCTATCAAACAAACAGAGTTAGGTTTAATACATCTTGAACTCTTTAACATTAATTGACACGAAAACACGCATGCTTTTCGTATCGTATTTGTTAAACAAATAAAAAATTAAGGAAAAAAAATACACTGTATTCACAAAATTCGCACGCACATTACTAAAATTTATTCACAAGTGAAATGACTTTGTTTGGACTTTTACCTTTTAACGATCTGCGTGGGAGTACTTTTTCTTTCATATAACGTGATTATGAATTAAGTTTATGAGCTACTACTGAAGAATGGGCAGTTTAATTTATTGTGTAAAAGTTATGACCGAAGAAACTCTTGTGAATACGCAAAAAGTTAGATAATGTACCTAAATGTAAGCTCTGAAACCTAGCTTTCATAATAAAGATAAAGTAGGTAAAATAATACAAAAAAACTTGTAATAATAAATTATGCAAGCTTTGAAACCTAGCTTTTATAATAGAGTTTTTTAAATATAAATACATAATAATCTAAGACGTACTGCGTATTTAATTTACCGGATAGCAAGTCTACGATTATCATAAATAAATAAAAAAACTCAAATCTAAGATTATATTAGCATAAATAAATAAACATTCAGCTTCGAAGTTAACTTAACTTTGCATGCGTTACTGAAGGCGAAATACATATTATATAAAACCTAAATTCCCATATATACATAGTTAAAGAATACGCGAACACTCACACACACACGCGGGCACAAAAGACACCACATTTTTTGACCAATAGAAACACACTTACACCACGCGACACTTACAACGCAGTTCATTCTCAAACCTGTATTTTCCCTTTTTGTCCTCTTTCTGACGAACTGTTTTTAGAACGCATTACTAAAACAATGCGTAAAACCCTTTTAAGTCTTATATGTATATATTACCTAACACTCACTGATCACGGGACTGACCACAAGTTTAAAACTAGAACAACATAACTGCACTGAAAAAAGTTTTGAGTAACAAATAACAAACAATTGAGTAACCTATTACAAAAAAATAGTGACTACATAACTATAGTTCCTAATAGACAAATTCAGTTTTGTTATTAGTAGTTATGTTATTAGTGGCTCGACAAAAATGATAACTTCCTAACAAATTTATAATTCACGTTGTACCAAAGTGTTCTAGATTAAATAACATAATATGTGTATTATGAACAAAAGTGTTGTGTAAAATAGTTATGTTTTATTGCTAGCGCGTACAAAACTGTTTGGTTAAAACTTGGACATGGGTTTGATATTGTTCAGTTATTAGTTACATCACTAAAATATTATTGTAACCAAACTATTTTGTTATCTGTAAATGAACTTGTTGAACAATTTATGGCTGCCCCTCATATTACTTGCAACAGTACGGAATCGTTATCGGTAACTGAACTTTCCGGTTAAAAGTAACATAACTTTTTAGTTACTTTTTTAAGGTGAATGCTCCGACCAGCCCACGAAATTCAAATTTTCTTACGTTTTTTGCAATTTGCAGGCCAGTGCTTGGTTGTATGTTAATTAAAATATTGTTCGCGATTGTAAGACGTATGTAGTTACATAATTATAATAATCAAAAGCATCAATACAATCCTCCAAGTTCAGGTTCACAATTACTTTTGACGTTGAAAAAATCGTTCCTCGACCTTTATGAACTTGGAGGGTTGTATTGATGATTTTGTTGATTATAATTCTGTAACTACATCGCGAGCAATATTTTAACCAACATACAACCTAGCACTGGCCTGCAAATTACAAAAAACGTAAGAAAATTCGAATTTCGCGGGCTACCCTGGAGCATCAGACTTAATATTTTTTTTTGCTTATAGGCTTTCAGCCTATAGCCGAAACTAATATATGTAGGTACCTACTTATATGAAGTTTTAGCAAGATATATCCTTCCCCAAATCTTACCTACTAAAAATGCTCATAAGTATACGGTACTAATTTCGGCTACAAACTTGAGATCCCTACATACTCGTAGGATAAGAAAAATAACTTTATTTGTTATAATTATATTTATTTATTAAGTATCAAATCAATTAATTTTAGTAGAAACTTACATATTAATAATTATCACAAAATCAGACAATGAGCTAGCACACTACACTAGCCAAACTTAGCTAGACATACTAAAATAATATTAAAAATTCGATCATTCCCACTAGTTGGGAATGTTACAACTGGCAAGTCTTCCACTGTATACAGCATTATACTGTCGTTTGAGTCCGGAGTAGTGTGACACTGAAATATAAAATAATAACCTGATCAACCTCTAACATGGTTTTGTATAACGACCACTGTCAGAGACAGTGACAGGGACTGATGGCTGAACATGCCCTCCAAAGCACAGGATCATCTTACTTAATAGACGACAACACTGGATTAGGTGGTTCGGCCTGCATTATTATATATATTAATCAAACTGGGAACAACTTCACAAAGTGACTTTCATGCACTAAGTATTTTCCATGGGATTCGATTCCATAACCTCTGGATCAGGGGCCGAAGCCCCAAACCACTAGACCACAGAGACAGCAATGAAATTAAAAAGTAATCAATACTAACATACATACATGAATTAATAATTGTTTCTTAGATGACAGTTATTAAATATTTTATAAATGACTAAATAGGTAGGTAAAATTAAAAATTCTTGTGTTATTATTTAAATTGTAAATACTTAATTATTAAATATTGTTATTATTACTTACAGTGTGCTCAAAAGCATTTGACATCATGTTGGTCAAAAGTTTAATTTGTGCGGTCAGCTTAGCCCGGTGTCCAATAATTGGCACTAAGTCTTTCAGGTCAGCCTCTGACAACATTTGGAGGGTTTCCACATCAATAGACTCTTCTGAAATATTAATGAAAATTGTTACATACAAAAGCAGATACTTATTATAGGTACCCACATAAAATATTGGTAAAATTGGTCACATGAATAATAAGTTTATTATTGTCTCCACATTATGTGGGTTATTCAGCTTGTTTACTAGGCCCAAAGGACTTTTCTAAAAAAAAATCGGAAGTTTATTGAGAGGACAAGCCCTAGGTTATGTAGGTGCGGATGCGGTAGGTATGTAGTTAATAATATCATACACTAGGAAAGAGAAAGACCTGCTTATAGGGCTTTAAGGTTCACTCAGTAGGTTGAAAAGTCAGACAACAGCTCGTAACAGTCCATTGCTGAACAAAAGCCTTCTCCAATACTGGAGGGTATTGTAATAATCTCCATGTTTGCCAGGTGGGTTGGAGACCGTAGTGGTGATAGATACCGGGTAGAAAACGCTGCTGCCCGTTTCCTGGCCTACGAACCTTAAAATCAGTCGCCTTGTGCGAAACCCTGATGTGTAGTAGTATGGTGTTTGCTTTTCTACTTTGCCGGACACCACGCGGCCTAAAAGAACGGCGGTGGCGGTGAAGAGCAGAGAAGTGCGTTTATCTAACGGGAAATGCCCTGTTTAAAATAGTGATCTATTTAATGAAACACTATTGTCTAATTATTTATGGAATAGAAGTTAAAAGTACCTACTCACCCAAAAATTTTGGAATGAAAGCTTTTAATCCCCAAGACCGCAGATAGTCCGAGATTGTTTTCTCCGCCGCTTGTGTATGTCTGCCGGCGGCAGCTCCATTTTTGAAATTATCGTGATGTTGCTTGATATATTCATGCAAAATAACCAGAACTAACAAAATACAACGCAAAACCACGCGACGCGCCGGCGTTCTCGCTCGCCACTCGCCTCGCAAAACACGAGAAGAACAGGTTTCTACAGGTTCAGTTAGGTTTGATTTTACACAACTGTCAGCGAGCGGGAACAAAACGTTTTGTTACGCGCAGCATAACTTTAATCACCACCTACTGTATTGCTGTGTGATTGTTGACTAAAAATATTTTAAAACCAACATAATCAATATTAGTTGGTCTCAGTCAAATTTTTTGTTTATTTGTAGTAACTTTACAACACAAATCTCAACAATACTTTACAGCTGGAAACAAACTATTACCAGAGTTGTAAAATAGCAACTTAGTCGTTAAAAAAATCATTTTAGTTGGGTCAACTTTAAAGTCACAAGTGTGTTAGATTATAGCAAAACATATTAGGTTGCAAAGTGCCGAAACCGAATTTTGCATTAGATAACATAAACTTTAGTTGCCTTTAACCAACTCAAATAACTAAAATATTTTTGTAAAATGCAACAAAAGCTGTTGATCAATAAATAAATGAAATTAGTTTGTTATTTAACAAAGTTTGGCTATTTGTCAATCAACTCAACTAGTTCTGTAAAATACTTTTTTCAGTGTGTAGCTTGTGGAATTCAAAGGAAAACTATGTCATTCATAAAAAGAGGTGTTGAAAACTGTACGCTGAGAGTCATGCTTCGCAGTTTGTTTTTACATGATTGATAGTAAGTAGCAGGGCTGCCCAAAATGTTTGTTGGATAGTTTTTATGACACGAAGACGTAAGTGACCATTGCAGTAGAAAAATACTAGGCAGTCAGCAATTAAGGTGATAGCAAAGCTTACTGTCTAGGTAGAGAAAATATAAAGGACACTGGACAAAAGCGACTATGAATAAATTATGCGGGTGCGTTTGGAAGAATTTACTTTGAGAGACACGATGATTTTTGCAAAGACTGTTCAAGTTGAGAGGAGAAAACACACGTTAACACGACTGCATCAGGCATAACACTGACTAATACTAAATAGGGTATTAAAGCCATTAAAATGAAAGGATCACCCATTATTATTCTACGCAAGTATAAAGTAGCAACGGAAGGAAGTCGTCTGCATTAGGTGCATGTGCAATATACACGTGGTAACTACGACATCGAGGTATAATGGCTGAACATAACTCGTCACACTTTATGAGTCGTTGTTAGAATATAAAGCGGAGTAGAATCGGTTGATAAATTGAATAATTGGGTGTAAGTCATTGCACTGCCTGGGTATGACGAGGAGCTATATAGACTGCCCAAGTAACACATCAAAGCAGTATATCGGCCGACTTACAGCATTTCTGTATCGTTTTCGCATTTTGAATTAGTTCTATGATAGCATTACAAACGTTTATACGGCTACTGTAATGCTTATTTGGGCACAAATTATACGGCTTTAGATCATAAATAAGTTCACAATTAGTTGTTTAATTGCATTACAGGCGCATTACATTAGCATTAGTGTGACCAAATAAGTTGCGAATCGCATTATAGAAACATTATTACGGTCAATGAAGTTGTCAATCGCATTACAGAAACATTATTACGGACAATGAAGTTGCCAATCGCATTACAGAAACATTATATTAGCAATATTATTGATAATGAAGATGTTAATTGCATTACAAAAGCATTAGACTAGCATTAGATTGTTCTAAAAGAATGATTGAGGCTATCTAAGTGCTCACATTTAGAACTTAAATAAACCCTACATCATTGCAAAAACATCTCTAATACTACGGTACAAATGTTATAATACAATTAACTATGTCAAGCAATATATTATGGTCGAAGACGGTCAAAACTGAGTGAATGACACCATATTTGTTTGCACAAAACAAAAATTATAATCCTGGATACGTTTTTGACTCTTTTCTTATTTTATGCCTGTAAATATTATTCGCAATGTAGTTTACTGTAAATGTCTATATAAGTTTCATTGAAATTTTTCACGCGCCTTCGTTATTTTATGGTTTTCATATAAAATGTGACATAAAAATATGTGTGAAATGCCCAAAACAATTGTGTATTCCTAGTATAGAACGAATTTTGCATAATTAACATAATAGTATTGGTTGAGCAGTATTAAATAAAGTTATTTTATTATGATATAGGTCTATTGCTTTTAAAAATAGGTCCAAATGATAATATTTTTTGGTTATAAAATATTTACAAAATGGTGTCGATCTATAGCAGCCAGGTGATCCCTTAAAAAGGCTAATTAATGCCACCGGTAGTATCAATACTCACACGTGAACAATTATTAAGCTAGAGGCCAGAGAAAAGACTTTTGATGTGCCACTGTAATACCATTGTCTATAAAGTAGCTCTATATGGGTTCACCGGTATACCAGTAGACTTGAATTATCCGTAATGGAGAAAAATCAGACACAGATTCGAATGACATAGGCATGGTTGGACCCCGGACGACCGTAGTTCAAAATCAAGAAGAAATGAAAATAAAAAAATCCATCCTAAAAATGGCTGTTGTTTTATTGATCATATAATATGTGCTTTTCCCCAAAATGGCCGACAAATGGTTTTACGAATACAGTGAAATGAATGTATATACAGCTTTACGCATTACAATAACTCACGTGTATTTGATTAAATACCTGATAGCTGTACAACAGAACTCAGTTGAACTCTATAAATGCAAGCATTACATTGATTCACGTTGATGCTGTTCAGCGGTACTAGGCTTTTACTTACCGCTTAATAGTGCTATTACACAACAAAGGGCACTAAAAACAGCTCAAAGCTGTATAACGGATTTAAGGTGCATTATAATGGTACAAGTTTATGCTATTAAGCGGCAATAGGCATTATCGTACTACTTAAAAATGCTATTGTAGATCCAAACGCACTAAAAACAGCTGAAAGCTATACAGCTGCCTTGTGGTTTGCTGCACTCAAACTAAAGGCTTTACAAAAGCATTTTCATATGCCATTATGCAACCGTTATGCATCGTAAAGCATCATAATGGTTTTGAAATACCAATATAAAGCGTCAGGATGCTTGGTGAACTCAAATAAGAGTTTATACGGACCTTAAGTTCTAAATAAGTTTACTATTCCTTTGTTATAATGCTTCCTGTGTTACTTGGGTGAGAATCAAAAAGCGTATGGTGTAGTCGCTTCGTTTTCATCTATTGAAGTGTCAAGATATGCAAGAAAGCGCAGCGATTTTCACTTGTGGTAATGGCCAGCACGCTAGCTTAGGGACCTTTTTAACCATAGCTCTTATTGGAATTCAGAATAAGAAAAAGTCGTCAAAATGCAACTACCAAACATAACTGTCCGTAATTGCTTCTTATCCTTGAATTTAGACAACCGTTTCATTCAGACAAATGATCCATCATCTACCCATCCGTCCGTCCGTAAGTTCCGTCCCAGATTGAGAATGCAATTGAAACGAATGCTCGCGTAGGAGACATGTGACATGGTCCGAGGAAGAGCTAAATTGATCGTAATTGGTGACGGCCGCGCCCCCGCTCAGCATTGAATGTGATTGCTCATCGGTTATGTTCCTGCCCTTGTTCCATGTTATTTGTGGTCGGTGCAACGTTTTTTATATATGTACTTTCCTACTTAGGATTTCCTCTCTCTTTCTATTTAATTCATCCGTCTTATCTTTGGTCTTCATTCATCCATCGACAATTATATTCATCAATCTTTTAGTCACAAGCGCTCCATCCCTCCTCTTCACATAACCATGCCAAGACAAACAATTCCCTCTTAGCGTTTCTGTAACAGGTTTATATAACATGGTATTTCTTACTTTATCCATTCTGTTTGTTTTGTGTGTTCCATCTAGATTCTATCTAGATAGACTTTAGTACATCGTTTAATTGTAGTTTATTCTCTTGCTGATACAGATTAATTGGTCTGGAAACGTGCAAACTTCTAAAATATAGCAGTAGGTAGTATGTAGTTCTTGCGTCAAAACACATCCGAGTCAACATAAGGACATTGCCAATAATTAGATTTGGTTGGGGTTTTATCCCTGACTACAGGACTACACAAATGTTATTAGGTAAATTACTGGCTTTGAATTGTTCCAACATTTATTTGCCTTAATATGATTCAGTTTCATATAAACACATCACCTATCTTGACCAAAAATAACTACCGTACCGTAGTTACTTCATTAGTGCGTTCAATTCAAATTATCCTTAAAGTGAACAAACAAAATAAGGTAAAGCTAAGTTTTTATTACTAAATATGGGCACATTATTGTCTTAATATTAGCACAAGAACCTAAAGGTCGATTCAAAGTCAAACAGCCTCCTCAAGATAAAGGACTTTGGGCAATTACCCTAGCTACAAGAAAATTGTTGACTGTCAATATTATTTTTTTGGCACGGGCGTTTTGTTAAAATACGAAAGAAAATTTAAATTTTCTTAGATAGAAGATGTTTTACCAACCCTAAAAGAACACGTAGTGGCCACGTTGGTATGTTTGTACATCAAACTGACAGACAGGCTGTTTGCTAAAGAAAACCCGAGCAGGTGACATCCAGACGGCTGTCAGTTGAGACATGCTGATAATGTGGCACCATGTGTCTCTATGCTGGTGTAGTAAGAGGCTGAACTAAGGTGACAAGTCGATGAACTTGAGAACTTAGAGGAGAATGAGCTAGTCGTTCAAGACAGTTGATCTCAAGTAGAAGAAGACACGTTTTCTAAGCAATCAATCTATGATTACACTGGGCAATGTTAGGCATTGCAACTAGTCAAACTGACCACTGGTCTTGTCTACGTAATGCCTTAAAAGAATTTAGTGGACAACCTGCAGACTGGAATGGTTAGTCAGAGGTGTATCGGGGACTAAACATGGCCATAATTAGGTATTGGTATCCAGTCATAACGCTTTCTATTTAATTGACGTGGGAATTCGTAAAATCCCTATGGTTAGTAGTGACGTTGAAGTGTTTAAAGAAGTCATGGCTGTAGGTGTGATTATTCATTATTAATGCAAAGTCATACTGCCTCGACCTTATGCAACATTACATAAATATCACAATCAGATCATTATCAGACCACTGTACAGATTTGTCAACAAACTAATTATCAGAGTTCCAAGAAAAAGTAGACATGATGATTTTCAACGCAACAAATTACATCAACTTTATATCTATTTGAAGTTGTGTAAACTTATGAAACACGGTCATCCGCGAACGCTCCGTACACTAATATTTAGTATGTAATTACTAAGATCCAAAATTTTCCGCGAATTTGTTATAATGAGGAAACTGCCTTGCCTCGCATAGGCGAGTATTAGTAACACAAACTGTAATATATAAGCTTTAATGAGAATAATATTTAGGTTGAAAATCAATTATAAATGGAATAAGAACAGGATCTGATAATGGTACACAAGATATATGAAATACAACAAAATTACCTCTTCTTTACCCTCTGAAGTATACCATACGACCATCTTCAACAAACGACGTTCACCATGTAATAAATAGCAAATAACGAGAATCACATAAAAACTAGACACGCCACACAAAAATCACAATTTCAAGACTCTAGCTGTGAAATCTGTAATCAATTTCATAAAAGAGTCCATGAGAGATCAGTCTTGTAACACACTGAACTTTTTAACTGTCCAAAATCAAACTGTCAAATTCGATACAAATTCCACAGTTGATGGATACTATAGTAAGTATTCGAAAATGTTTTCAACCACAGTATTGTCCGAATATGGATCAACGCGACGGACTCTAGCGTCCGTGGTAACGTCCGAATGGATACTGACGACCGTCTGAACGAACAGTATTGAATGCGACAGGACGTGGAGTGTCCCCGGTCCCGACTGTCGCCTGATTGGTGACACAATGCGGCATTACAATAACAATACTGGAACTAAACAAAACAGTTTCCGGAGGCCGTCGCGGTTTAAGTCATAAAGTTAATACATTATGGATTTTTTTCCTTGACTTGGCCATTGGGGTATACCTTCAAGTAGAGGAGAAAAAAGTTGAGAAAAAGAATGGCTACCCAAAAACCAGTTGTATGTTTTGATCTTTCAATCGGCCATACAAAAGTTTTTGAACAGAAAGAAGACAATGTCGATATTTTTTGCGTTGCAGACAATCTTGAAGGAGATAGATTTTGAATAAAAAAAGAACCATGTACAAAAATAAATACCGAACAGTTTATTTTAAAAGAGACTTTGTAAAATAAAAATAAAATCTAAAACGTGTTCTTGTTGATAATAAACTAGTGGAATGCAAAATACCAGCAATATATCTGAAGCCGTGATCTAAATTCATAAATACGTTTGTTTATAATCCACATACTTGCTTTCAAATAAAATGCAACCTAATTCCGACTGTAAATCTCTTGATTAAGAAATGAGATTTCTAGACTAAACACCTATTTGAACAGTCACGTTAATATTTCAATTAACTTCCTGCCGTTTAGAAAACATTACGATTTTTAATTACCATTTCGATTTCTGTAGTATCTATGAAGATTTTCACATAAGATTTACTTGAATTCTTGTCATCCAAACTTTGTGTGATTGTGCTAAAAATCGCTGCCGCGTGTCTTATGTACTAGCTGACACAGGAAAACCGCGAGCTACCACGCAGTATGTCTGGCTAAACCAAACCAGGATGGTTTTATCATTCCTGGCTATCAGCCACAAGGTTCTCGAAACAGTAAGCATTGTGCACCAAACTTGAGGACAAGACCTATACCCACTTGCGTTAAATGTGATCTAGTGCGAAATCGCGCGACGTTGCCAGATACACCATTATCTCGATTTGTTTTCCGTGGGTGTCGGCTGACTAAAGGATTAACTGAATCCGATAGAGCTGAATCTATCTGCATACTGACTGATAAAGAAGATACAAACCTGGTTACTGTATTGAAAGGTCAGACAGTTGTTATTCTTCGTGAAGCGTTAATTTCAGAAAACAATATCACGCGTAAAAACAATAAGCTTGAAGCCTTTGAAAATAGAAAGGAGGTAACAGTGAAAATAGTATCGGAAAACAAAGGCTTGGTTGACGTCGAAGCGAACAATAATGAGTAAAGCACAGGTCAGTCAAGTCAACAACAATCAACATTCAGCTATTGTATCACCGTTATTGGCTTCAGTGATGGACCATAGACACGCAGTCGTTATACTAATCCGCCTTGTGAATAGTCAGGTGACGTTGGTTGCATCGACTTGTGCATTCGATCACGTTGTTATTAGCATGTCACATTCGCTAGATAGGTTGCTGTAATAGAAATGAATGCTAATATTTTCTTTGGAAACGAACGATGTTATTTTTTTCGTTCATTGTTTCGTAGATTTGATTGCTACGGTTACAATAGAAGCTTCTATTTGTTCAATTGAAAATATTGTTTTTACATAAGTCTTCGTCATCATTATCAGCTTTATAGAAATCGACTCTAAGTTCTATAAGTGTTGTGCTTTTGGAATTAAATTGAAATCAAAGAAAAAATAATAATACAGTTTGATAAATATCAAAACAAAAAGCGCTGTATGATAATAAGGAACTACTATCAAATCTACAGATGCTTTCTTCAAACTTAAACAAAACAGTTCAAGGATCTAAAGTACAAGAAACATTAATCAATTTAATAGAAATTAAACTACTATTACCAGACACCTTCATCATTATCAGCATTATAGAAATCGACTCTAAGTTCTATAAGTGTTGTGCTTTTGGAATTAAATTGAAATCGAAGATAAAATAATAATACAGTTTGATAAACACCAAAACAAAAAGCGCTGTATGATAATAAGGAACTTCTATCAAATCCACAGATGCTTGCTTCAAACTTAAACAAAACAATTCAAGTATCTAAAGTACAAGAAACATTAATCAATTTAATAGAAATTAAACTACTATTACCAGACATCCTGCGGTTGAACTCGTCAGTTACAAAGTACCAATTGATGAACCTGACTCACATGCCCCCGATACACTATCAAGTACTGAATGAGTTGTTATTTGTCTCCCCCACTGATTTATGCCTGTTGTGTAATGGTAGCTGTATCAACTAATATGTCAGAATTACAATTAATTGTATTGTATATCTGTTGTAGGCTTGTATTACTGTTTCCTTGTCAACTATTTGTGTTGTCGATATCGATTCAATTTCTTCGGAAGAAACTTTTTCATCTTCTATTGGTTCAACACTTTCATTGTTTCTTTCGGCGCCTTCCAGATCAAAGTTTTCGACAGACTAATCCAGCTATGGTTTATTATGATCATTTCATGTAACACCATTGAATCATCACATGTTATTGTTGATATTTAATTCATGGAATTGATTGAAAATGCGGTTAACAGTAAATGAGAGACAGGGAGGAAAATTATTAAAAACTTATACTGAATCCAGTGTTGATTCAAATGTATTAGTTATTGTCATTGCTCATTTATATTCCTCGTATTAGTGTTAAAACAATGTTACTAATTCTAGTAACTTTAATGGAATTAGGTAAAAGATTTGAGGACGTGTTATATTTGAAAGTGACGGTGGACAACTTCTAATCATCTTTTTTCGATCATCACAAAGCCGAAAAACTTACACCTAAAGCTCAGAGATAAAATCTGATCATCAATATGCTAGTGATGGTGATGATAGCAATATTTTGATTATCCGTCAATAAAGTGGTAAAGTAAAAGACACAAGTTTAGAAAGCAACTTCAAAGAGGTGAATGCTGATCTCAATGATGTAAGCGATGATGCAAATTCCAGATTACCTATTTCTTCGCAACAGAAAAACAATACCATCATAAAATTGAAATAGGACGGTAACCCGGATAGCAAAACCACAGGATACATCATCGAAACGGTTTACGATTAGCCTGAATAAAACAGAACTGCAGGATGTCCTAGATCCGAATAGGAGGTTATATTACTTTGTGATTATTAAGGATGATTTTGGATTAGAAGAGACTATGACCTCTGAGTTCGTTTCGGCTGTTTCTTCTCAGAGTAGTCAGCTACGAAACACCGGCCCCATCTAGTTTAAAGAAAAAAGACGTGTGAAAGTGTTTATAAAAACCTACTTGCAAAATAAACATCATTCATTCATTCGATTTGAGTCACTTGTTTGCAAAATAATTGAATATTTGTCAACAACATACATATTAGGAAAAGTGACGCAAAAATGTTGATGGTTAAGTTTTAACCGCACACAAAGCAAACAACAATACGAAACAATACGATGAAATACCTACATAGGCTTCTTGAAATTGATGCGCCAAAACCTAAATTGTTAGAGAATTCATCAAAGAAGTTTTAATAACTACACAGGAAAAAGTTGCATTTAATTTACAATATAAACATGTTTTCGAACCTTTGTCTTAAACTAATGAACTTTAAGCTATCTTTAACAGCCATAAATTAAACGCAGTTGCCAAAAGTATAAAAAAAAAATTCAACCAGGAATTTGACTTTATTTGACCGGCTAAAACAACAAATGTGAAACTCCAACCATACGAGTTATGAATACTAATTTCGCCCCTCACATTCGCAACACCTTTAGAACAATACATTACATAATAAAGATTAACATTTACTGAACGATACTAAGACAGTAGCTACCTACATGATAACAATTTTCCGCTACGTGTCGAGACAAGAAAATTCAGTATTTAGCAAAAACAATAAATAAAGGTGAAATATTTTCTGAACCTGAAAGATACTAAACGCTATTTCTTGAAAAAAAAAAATCCAAATAATGTGGAAAGACAGTAAAATAATAACCCGCTCAGAAAAATACAACACAATCATGGTTAAAATATTATCTGCGTTCCAGAATTAAAAGACCCGAATTTATATCACCACCATAAACTTATCAGCCAACGAATAATATATCAAGCTCTGACGGTGATGGATGGATGAATGAGAAGCAGTAAAACATACGCAGACTGTGTTTTACAGCATCCCATTCATCCGGCTTACATCAGAGAAATTCTGGCAAAGAATTAGTATAAGTCTACATGCAAGTAACCAGCACTTTTATGGCCCATAAAATGTATCCAAAAACAATGTTATATTAGATGAAGCATTAAGTTTACGTACAAGTCTGGACGTCATTGGAACCGGTCATAAACCCCTGGTCGCGTACGAAGTACGTACTCATCTTAGAATAATTCACCAAGTAGCCAGAAATCCATGGGGTCACAGGTTCCAAATTAGAATCTTTATTACTTGATTGTGATTAATCCATTGACGTCAAATGTACTTGGATGGAATACAATATAAGCTTCAAGTACCAAAGACAATAAAGAATAGGTTTTGTTAATCATGTTCGGAGGTACCAGTGACGGTAAAGAATTTTTCACTAATTTGTTCAGCCTTGAGATTCTCGCCCAAATCGACAGATTAACAAACAGTTTATGTCACATGAAGCCTGAAGACACTTAATTTTAATGACACGCACATAAAATCAGATAACATTGATGTGGAAAATGCAAAAGACACTTTAAAAAATAAAATGAAAAGAGAAAACTCACAATCTTCAGTAGTTTCGCCATGAATCTCTCACAAACTTCGGTAGGCATGTTAACACAATCACTAAAGATTGAAAGATACGGGATAAAAATAAAGTAGCACTTGAAGATAAAAGGTAAAGTTTGGTTTCGCGGATGCTGACACGTGTGTTTCGCACGGGAGTTGCGCGAAGACTGAGGCGGACCGCCGAACTAGTGAGAACATGTACTCGTAGGAGGTAGCTGGTTTAATTATTCGATATCAGGTGTTATCACAGATACCGCGTCACTGAAGATATTCTGTAGCGGAACAAAATATCACTGTTCAGCGGGGTGGCAATATATTGAAGCTTTTACATGGAAATCAGGATTAGATGCAGATTGAAATCGCGTCATTCACAGAGTGACGATACGGATTTTGGAATTTTATCACAACAATAAAAGTGCAAAAATAACTCAGATATTGGTTTTTATAATCCATCATTATTTACTAGTTATTTATGTTTATTTGTAAATTCACACTAAACTCAATGTTTTCAATATATTTTTAGTTTCAAGCGTCAGTGCGGTTGGGCATGAATGAATCACAATTCACATTTCAAACATTCTGAGATTTTTGACTGATGAACCTTTTCTGCAAAATTATTAGGACGTTGGTTTAGGTTATTCTTTACGAGAACGCCAGAAATATCGCGGGGTTTATGCGTGGAGTAATAGGCAGATGGCTTGTCTTAGCGATAATGTAAATTGATCTGCGAATATTCTAGAAGAGCTGTTTTGTAGGCGAAGTGTGAATATATTTTCTGTATTTGTTTTACAAATTGAGCATAAAAAGTTATGATAATACAGCTGTCAGGGATTGCATAATTCTGTAAGTCTCTTTAAATTAGGAGGCATTTATAGCCGACATTCTGTATTCCGTATTAAAAGAGTCAGCTGTTTCAAATATTTTGCCAAATGTTCTTCGAAGTTTTCATAGAATATTTGTAGTTGCAGTATTTTGTTCTCTCACCCAAAGTTTACTCTTAGATGCTTTGATTATCACAAGTTCATCTACTTCAATTAGAAGTTCAATCTTTCCTTCAATTAGGTTAACGGCATTATTATTTCTGTTTACAAATATTTATAGTCTTTCTTCCCAGAAAACATTTGCTAATTAGTTGATACTATAGTTGATTAAAACAACAGGTGAAGCGGAATATTTTGCGCGCATTTCAAGTTCATTCAACTTTCGATACGGGGTTAGTGTGACAACTGAATTAGCCTATACTGAAATTTGTGTGCGTTATGAGTTCAAAACACATTATCAAAAAAATACCTATCAAATATTTGAGGGTAATAAAATGTTATCATGAAAATGTTTGACTTTTTATTGGTTTATGTAGTTAGCTAATGTATATGTATTTTTGATAGAATCTTATGATTCAGTGACCTAACTTACTTATGGAGTCTGAGGTCGATGTTCGAAAGTCTTCCGGTAATATGATGATGTATGATTCAAACAAAACGGTATCCCAATATGTGTGTAATAAGTATATTATGGCATTGTGAGCAGGACATCCCCGAATATATATTGCTTTTAACAATATTAATTTAGCCATCCGTAGGATTTATTTTTTATTGATATTTGAATGTCAACGAGCCGTATCTTGTTATTGCTTTTGATTATAAATGTATGAAAAAGACAGTATTATTTCATCAGTTGTGGCAAAGACTAGTTACTAGAGTTCCTATTGTCTTTTTATTAGCTTTTATTCAACTTGCTTCGTGTGGCAAAGACTAATTACTAGAGTTCCTATTATGTCTTTTTATTAGCTTTTATTCAACTTGCTTCGTTAGTTTGTTTTTTGTTAGTATGTATTGGTCAAATCTTGCAACTGAATTTCAAACCCCTCAACCGATTGAGCTGAAATTTTGCACACACAATTTTGTATAGTTTTTCTTTTGCCTTTACCATTCGCGCGATTAGCTTATGTGAAAGCTTTTCGTTTTCGTTTTTATTTACTAAAAGGTACTATTTTTTTCTTTTCGGTGCATTTTTATAAAATCTTATTTTTAAAGATTGTATAATTAATATTTTTTATTTCCTAGCCTGCTCTGTCCCCCTCCTGTCAAATGCCTCCATCCACTCTTTGCATTTCTCGCGAACCCGCGCGTCCTCCAATTATGTTTGACCCATTCAATTATGTAGCCTTACAAAGAAGAAATAAAATCTCCGAGTAATTTAATTGCAGTTGTGTAATTGGCAGTGACTAACATGCACTGATTACGGTCCACTTCATCTCCCTGAGAGGAGCCCTGTGTCCCAGCCCCAGCATAACGTATAGGTCGCTATGTTTATGCAATATAATGCAGTTTCCAAAAATTAAAATAACTACACAATTATGTCATCCATGACACCAAATGTCACAATAATTATGAAGATTGCAAAAACAGTACAAGTAATTTTCATGACATACAAAATGTGCTCATTATATTTGTTTACATTTACAAGATAATCTATGAAAATAAGCTTTGTCATGGTGATAAGTGATAATTTAGACGGTGGATTAGCTGAAGAGGGCTCGATATAAGATATTAAAAATGGAGGTACCAAAATATATGATGCGATAGGTGTATTAGGTGACTGACTACGTAAAGAGCTGATCACACACTTAAGGTGACATGTTATTTTTAAGAACCAAAGTATTTAATAAATCAAAATCCTCAAAATCAACATCGTTAAATAAAGGTCTTAAATTATTGATTAGCCAAAGGAAAGGAACAAAAAGCAAGGACAAAGTAAATAAAATGGCGAAGGTAAATGATTGGCAAAATCATCCGGAAATATGGCGGAACACAATCTGAACTACGCAGAATTTCAGAGAAGTATGACTTTCCACTTCAGAAGGGATTACCCATCTCTCAATCCTATCAAACGCGGAAGGAGGAAGCAGAATCAATGCGAAACACCAGGATGTACGAAAAACAATATATGTTGATATAATAGTAGTATGTTTCCAGCCTAAAGTATCAAATATAAAGTTATCTGCTACAGAACATATCGCAGATGTTTTTATCATTATCTTTTGTTTCTATGCAGATTTCAGAAGAGGTTAGTCTGGAGTAAGTGATATAGGAATCGTATTCACGTGCGTCTGACACATGTATTTTGTCAAATGTGATTAGTGACGTTCTTAGGAAAGAAAACACAATTTTCAACAAGGTTACCTTCCTATGCTAAACGCTTTTGATCGCCTCGATATAAGTTTTCTTTTCTCCACAAAATATGCCCGAAAATTCCCGCCTAATCCTTTCTGTAATAGGTAGGTACAATATAGAAAACACTGTTATAAAATGCACAGTAATCTCATGAACAAAGATGCCAATCTTGAAGCTAAAAATAACTCCACATGAATAGCTCTCACGTAAACTTGTAATAATAAAGATAAGTGAAGATGCTGATAAAGCCAAGATTTCTTTCACATGTATTTGTTTAAGCTGTCCTCTGTAGGTGAGACTACGGAATGCTTGAAACATGGAGGTGTTAAAATAAACAAAGATACGGTCTGGGTATACTAATCCGAATTCCTGAGCAGGATTTCCCATTGCATGAGTGTTCTTTTCCCAAATTACTGTCGAATAATCACACCTGTGAAATGTGAATCACACTTGTACTCCCGATGTTTATCTACGTGTATAATGGGTGCTGTACCGGTAATTTCACCAGACACCGTGAATAAATTCCATGTAATAGGACTCAAGACTATAGCCGCTGACCTGGCAAATCCAGATTCCAGGCTATTACTAAGAATTTCTTTAGTAAACTGGATTTACGATAATCGTAATTAAATCTTACTTGAAACAACGGTGTGTGGTGATGAGGCTCAAAAAAAAAACAGCAAAAAGCGTGTAAGAGGAATTGTCATCACAATTTAGAATAATGCTGCAGCGGAAGATGCTGCTTACAAATCTCTAGTCCATATCTCAGTTGCCCTTTAAGACGTTCATGCGAAGAAAAAGATTTTTTACACAATCGGGGAATCACCAGGTAGTACCTAAACATATTCAAATGGTACGAACTATAGAAAAGGAGTCACGCATCGTTCACGTGAATTTAATAAGGGTAATACAATTGACATAAATATTCCACAAGATAATAAAACTGCAAGCCAGACACTGATACTGATTATACCAGCGGAATGTTGATTAGACAATGCAATAATGATATATCTTCAGAAAGTTTAAGCGTGTAGATATCGAGTTTACAAACATTGAGTAAACAAAACACGCAAAAATTACATTAATCTTGAAATTGTTGGAGTAGAAATTCGAGTGGCAAATTGAGTAGCTATTCTGTAGAGACAGCACAACTTTTTTATTGTGGAGAAAGGAAGATAGAAGCAACAATGTGTAATACGAAACAGATCTAAACTAAACTTGTATAAATCTAAGGAAATACTATACATTGTGTTGTGGTGTTCACTAGAAACACTAGTTAGGGTTTACAATAAAACCACCAAATTATCAGTAAGTAGATGAACTACTTTAAAGGTATCCGCTATCCCGGGCAGCGAGTTATGCACGTAGCACTCGCTGCCCGGGATAGCGGATAAGTGAGGATTAGCCGACACACGGAACCTTAAAGCTCACGCTACGTTTATTAGTATATATCACATCTCTTTATTTATATGATAATGACGGAATACGCTTTCGCTTCATCTGCTAAAATACACATTCCTATACCCATCGTTTTCGACCAGAAGATAAATGAAACACACCAGTAGAAGTCAATTTATGTCAACCATAGTTTAAAATTACCATACCGACTGCATACAGGTTTTTCCCAGATCATCTCCCATTAATACATCTAGATTTGCTGAACTCACGTGTTAGACACACAGGTTGCCAGCGCGACCTCGAACTACAGACTTTATCAAAACCTACAACAATAGTAACAGGAAAAAAAGAAACGAATAATATGGCATGTTTAAGAACTATTATATTTGAAGAAGATCTAATCGGTTAGTCGGGATCTTGATCTTTAGGCCTCATTCAAGGAGATTGCGCGGGTGCTATGGCGGGCGTTCAGTATCAAACATGTGAAACCGCAATAAAGATCTATGCTTCAGAATCGGCCACAGTCTTTTCACAGTTGTTATGCCTTGTGAAGAGACTATATCTTCATCTTTTTGTTTTCAATGATAAGTTTGTAATTCAAAAGTGCCTGTTACTGGTCTACTGAAATAAATGATTTGCGTTTTCTAGCGTAGAGACTATGGTGGGCGTAGAATCGTTTCTATCCGGTCATGCTACAACAAAAAGTTCAAAAAGTGCTGTTATCAGCCTAATTTGAATAAATGACTAGATTTTGATTACATTGCGACCGTACTGACAGACTAGTAAGCGACCGATCGTCTTTTGTTTTACCCCTACCCGCTCGCGATGCTCTGAGGCCACCTAACCGCGCCCGCTATCGCTCAAGTCTCCGCGCTTTCACTCAAGAGGAAGCCTTACGGAGTTACGGCGCGAATCATTTCACGAGTTCATCATTGTGATCATTGTGATGTGATGCCATCACGTTTTACTTTCTCACGTGGCGTGGTGCGATGTCGGTTGTGTTGTGATAGCTTTACTACAAATTGTGGAAGATAATGAAAACTAGTAATAACTAGTGGTTTTTACGACTGTTTCGTGATGTTTTATGGGTTTGGTCAAATAAGGCGAAGAATTTCCTGATGGCATTGAAAAGGTACTGTATTGTTAGTGACATTGAATACAAAGTTGTATGAAAATCAATGCAGATTTCAGGCTCCCAGATTGCAAAGTTAGCATAGTTGGCTCTTGTAGTGTCGTGGTTTCGTTTAAAAGGCGATTAAACGATCTTGCCCAAAAGATATGATCCTGTGCCATGGATCATAAGTAAAACATTTTGTTTACCTCTTCAGGCAATGACAATTCTACCTTTGGCCAGCTCATAGTACTAGTTTTTCAAGAGCCAAGAGGCTTATGTTAAGAAGTGGCTTACCACCCGATAAGATTAATGATGAGTATGTCACAAATTCATATCTAGTTTATTTCATTATCTTAGTAAACGAGTCACTGTTAAAATATTATTATTTATTTATTAAACAAGCATGGTTACTCCAAACGTGAACTAGGTTTATCTAAATTAGATTCAGATTTATTTACGAGTCTTGTTTAAACATAATAAAAAACTAAGTAATCATAAAATATAATAATACAATGCCAACAAGACAGTTATTTCAGTAATGTTTTGTTATAAATTGTATGTTTTAATATTATTAAACTTAGATATTCTGGGTATGAATCTAGTGCATAAAATAATATAAATTATTAGAAACAAAAAACCCAAATGACGAATTTCAGAATAACATTAACACTTCAATACCCGCAATTACAGACACAATTAAAATAACAATGCACTGTGCCTCACGAGGCACGGCCGGGAGCATACGGGCAATATACCTACATTCATCCAAAGCATCTATTATTTGGAAACTGTCAACCACAAAGGGAATAACAAAGGTATAATAATAGCTATTTATTGTCAGCAAGAAACATAGTTATTTTTGTATTCATGAATGAGAAACTTTGGTACTACGAATCGCTGTGACACACCTACAAACAAAATTAAATGGTACTCGTTGTAGTAAATCAGTATTTTTTACTTTATTAATTGGGATCGGGAGCCACTCGGGTCGATCTTTAGGTTAAGCCGTGCTTGCCTAGGTTGGTCTGTGGATGGGTGACCACCCTTACATACCGAGTTTCCTCCGTGCCTCGGAAAGCACGTTAAACTGTTGGTCCCGGCTGTCATTTGTAGATCTTTGACAGTCGTTACAGGTAGTCAGTGGCCCAAAAAGTCAGACAACCAGTCTTACCAAGGGGTAACGTATTACCTAGTACTAACTGGGTTGTGGAGGTCAGATTGGCAGTCGCTCCGTGTAAAATACTGGTATTCAGCTGCATCCGGTTAGACTGGAAGCCGACCCCAACATAGTTGGGAAAAAGCTAGGCAGATGATGATGAAATTGGGATCAGCTTCCATTCTTACTGGATGCAGCTAAATACCAGTAAATTACATGGAGCGACTGCCTGTCTGACCTCCTCAACCCAGTTACTGGTTAATACGATACTCGTTGAAGTGAATATGTAGAGAAAACGAAATGGCATCGTAGTAAGCGCGTACGCGTGTCGTTCTCTCTTTAAATACATGGTGTACGGACTTTCTATTGGATATTAGGCTTGTACGAGAAGGTATACACTTTTCTCTAAGGTATGTGAGCTGGTTTTAAAGCCAAGTTAGGGATTACCCTTTCTAAGGGTCGAAATTCAGATGTGCAGTCTTATTTAAATATAGGCTTTTATGAAGAATCGGCTGCTAAAGTAAGCAGCTAAATTATGCTATTTTTAAATAGCACACAAGCGGACTAGTGCCACACGATCGCACAAAGACAGTGTTCGAGTGAAGTGTGTTTTACTAACATATAGTTTTAAGTTTATATACTAACACAAATTGTACTGTTATGATAATATATGTTAGTCTGTAAGGTATTTATCTCGGCCAAAGTAGCCTGACAAAAATGTTTTATTATTATAAAATTAAGATGTGATATGATTTAACACAGTCATATAACTTGCACAGTCACTTTTTTTTTTATTTATTTAAAGGGGCTTGTTCAATTTGAAGATGTCGCCCCTGTTATACAAATTACACTTGCACAGTCACTTACAGGATATCTTCAATGATTATCAATTACTCTGAGCTCCCGTAAGTGTCAGTGTAATTAAGTTTAGTAATAAAACCGTGGAAGGTTAAAACAGTGTTTGATTTGACACATTAAAGAAAAACTATCTGAAGTATTCTCTCAAAAAGAGAAGACACCTGGGGTTAGCCCCAGATGACACACTAGATACACTTAATGTAGGATAACCAGCCTATAATACCTAAGTATTATAGGCTGGTTATCCATTTTTAAACTTTCACGATCAGAATACAAACACAAACACAATGAATACATTACATTATAATACACAAATGTAAACGGGTATATATCGCATCAGTCTTCCCGCGACCACGGCTGTTGCAATCCGGTCGAAACGTCGAGCTTATAAAGGTAAAATTCGCGATAAATACCCGTTTACATGTGTATTATAATATATCTAGTGTGTCATCTCATGAGAAGAACACGAGTTATAAAAAGTGTCTCAAGAAAAAAGCTTTTGAATCTTTAACATGTTTTCCTTTTATTTACATAACTAAGTTTGTACTTATGTTAAGTAAATAAAGTAATAGGTTTTTTTTATCAAAGCGTGTACGTAAATATGTTTGTAAATACGCAAATATTTCGTGATTGACGTCGGACGTTATGAGAATTTTGGACTTAATAAAAATTATTGTGATAAATTCAGGAATTTTACTTCAAATAATAATTATTTAAATTGGGTCATATTATTTTGTTTTAATTTTTGACGGAAATAGATAACAATACGATTTTCATTACAATTAATTAAATACGTTAACTTATTTTTTTTTCTGAAAAAACGAAACTAAAAAATCTCACATACCGGATCAAAGGTGACTCAACGATTCTTCTCAAAACCACTTTTCAAAAATCCTATCCAAATCTAAGACCGTAAAAACCAAAACGTATGGATGGAACAAAAACTCGAATTTCCATACAGCACTTTCACTACACAACTAAGAATGATTACATAACTTTTAGAGGTCTCTACAACGACTAAAGCTGCCGACGTTCAGCTACCAACTAAGCCATTGTACTTGACTCAAGCCTGAGGTTCCCACACGACACAAAAGAAAGCAATTAACATCAAATAGACAATAATTGATGGAAAAAAATCTGGATCGGTCGTGCGTGTTCAGAACTTTAATGATACGGGATCCTACGTCTGATCACACGGGAAAATTGAAGGTATATAACTCAAAAAATTGACAAGATAACAATGAAAATCATGTTTAAGAATTTTCATGTCAATGTATCAAATGAGTTTTTAATGTAGAATTGTAGAACATTTTGTACTAATAGAACTAACTGGGTTTTGGAGTTCAGATAGGCAGTCACTCCATGTAAAATACTGGTAATCAGCTGTATCCGGTTAGACTGGAAGTCTAGGCAGATGATGGTGTAGAAAATTTTCTCAGGAATTTCTCAGTGGCAACCATGGTAGTATGGATAGACTCGCCGTATTACATGAGACTTCTGGCGAAACAAAGGTGTACAGCTCTGCCTTACACTTCGTTGATTACAGGCGTGAAGTTATGGTATGTACAAACGCCAGTACATTAAGCTACCCGAAACGGTCAAATTTTCCCAATCAACCTTGAACCTAATGCTTTACAAATAAAGTTGAAAATCTATTCTTTAATAGATTGCACATCAAGGTAGCTACTACAATCTGTCAAACTTCTTTAAGTTTGACACATTGTAGTAGCTACCTTGATGTGCTGGAACCCCAAGTTCATTTAATCCCATTGAATCATTTTTTTAGGAAACAGACATTGAATGGGATTTATTGTCTGTACAATTTTTATCAATGTCTGCAATGCGTCTGTGTGTTGCTACGCGGGCCTACGTAGGTGCTACGAAAAGCTACGAGTTTGCTACGTAGTAACAATGACCGGGTGTTTAGCGTCTACGCCGTAAAATATAGAGGTCACGACGTTTTTGTAGATTATGTAATTCTAACAAGATTATTATAGTGGATACTTAAATTTTGTAACTAGATCTGAAGTTTTTAAAGGTGTTTTTTAAACAATTTGTATGGTAATTTACAAATATTTTCTCAAGCTTTAGGATTGAAATAATATTTCAGAACCTTTGGTCACACTATCCTTCATAAATAAATAACTACACGTGTCCGTTTCAAATTAAGCTATGATTAGAAACACCATTTAAAGTCCTATTAGTTATTAGAAACTTATTTTCAAAGACTTGTACAAAATTACAGAGCAATCATTACTTTGAAATAGTTTCATTAATAATTGAAAAAGTAATTTCAGAACAAAGGACAATTATACAGCATGACCTAGGTATTTATTCCATACGGGGCATTTAATTAGAAATTTCCATATGTAAAGGAAAGCAGTTGCTATGGGCAATAAATTGTGTTTTTTCATTTAATTCATAGTAGTCTGTGGAATCGTGTATCTTTAGACAATAGCGATCGTCTTTATTAACACAAGTGCGCGGTTTCAATTGAGGCGTGTTTACACCGACGTGCCAAGCGATACGTTTTAACATAATAACGTTTTCTAGTTGTATTTTTTCGGCTGCAGAATAAATATTATCACCGGAGCGTTGAATGATATGCATTAAGATTGATTTAGGCCAAACTAGCATGAGTAAGCCAGATTTTCTTGACATTTTAGTTTACATAGAATAACTAGAAAATGTTCTTTCGCACAGAGTTTGATTAGATGAGTAAGCGTTTGATCTAAACCCACCTTTTCATGCGGAATATTATACAGACAAACACTGTTCCGTCTGCTACATGTCTAGAACTGTTTGAAAATGCTGACTCACATAATAATATAACAGCAACATCACTAAAACGAGATGACTTTGCACTTTTTTTTAAGCAAAGCTAGCTAAACAACAAGTTCTGAAAAGCTTTCACACCGTCCCCAGTTGTCAGTTTTCAGGCAGTCGCTACATCTATATCTACGTACTAATATTATAAAGAAGTAAAAAAATACTTTCTTAGTTTGTATGTAGGGGTAGTGTCGGAACTACTGGTCCGAGTCCGAAAATTCTTTCACTATCGAAAAGCTACATTACCCCGGTTTGTTATTAGCTACATTTAAAACGTTACCGTGGGTTAATTTCCGCATAACGGGAGCAAAACCGCGAGCAAAAGCTACTGTAAAATAATGGCATTGGTTAGACTGGAAGTCAACCCCAAGTTAGGAAAATGGCTAGGCAGAAAAATCCCCAGTTGTCATGCAAACGACACCAACCATCTGAACACATCCTTACCACTGTCTGGTTACCATGTATCGGTAACTGCGCACGCGCCACCGACACACAATGGCGGCCATCGACACTTGTGTCAACACGGGACCAATTACCGAGTCCCAAACAACCTTAGTGCGTCAGTAAATAAAACTTTTGTTCAACGAAGTCGGTTAAGAAATAAGGTTTGTCGATTTTTTCTTACAATTAAAATGTTAAGATGTCATCAATATAAAAGTCATCGATCTATCAGCAAAATTATTTAAAAAAAAAAAAAAATATCACTGTGGGTTTTTAGTAGATATATATTTATAGTTAGTCTTTTAAAAAGCTGGGCGACTACGATTGCCCATTTCTAAAGCATCAATTATGTTAGTTCTCCTAGAGAGAAATTCACGAGTATCTATTTGTATCATCTGGCCAGCCATTTCCTAACTATGTTGGGGTCTGCTTCCAGTCTAACCAAATGCAGCTGAAGTGCTTGTATTCCAAATGAGACGGGTAGTGTCGGAAGTCGTAAGTACCTTCTGCGTCAAGTTTGCTAAAGCTAGTGATGAAAGGTCACATCTAAAAAAAGATGTCTAAAAGAAACGCAGATAAGAAAGATAGCCTTATACATCACCACTAGACAAGTTCATTCGTGACGGATTACTGTCTCACAATTACATAAATATTTGACACACGCTATAACTTCATAGGTAGGTATATTATCACGATCAGAACACATTATAATACACGTCATGTAAACGCGTTGTCGCGCACGGCGCGAATCGCCATAAAACAATTGGTATGTATCAATATGGCATTATTAAATTATATTTTGTAGTGTGGCAACACCACACTTGGCTTGAAACTAATTTTGTTCATGTTGGTACTGTGGTAGAAAATATGGCGGGAAAAAAGATGGCTGCCGGACAGTCGGTCACAGGTTTGAAAGGGTGAAAAAGGAACATGTGGTTAGGAGACAAATTAGAAGCGACGAGCTTCTAGTGGTCCCATCTGAAAGACCCCGGTGAGTGTTTACTCGGTAATAACTTATGTCAACATAAATGTACATGATGAGTGGAGAGATGAGAGGACTCATATAGTTATATTCCTCCTTGATTGGTAGTTCAATCTTGCAGTGCATAGCACACTTGGTAGTCAAGGACATTGAACAGGGAAGTCTGGCACTCCCATACATTGTAGTGTGGTCGGGAAACACACTGGCACGGCCGACTGAGCTGGAGCAACCGTGGCGAGGCTATGGGGATGGTGGAGGCCTCCGGGGGGCCATAGGCCCCCTGTCCGGCTAAGTGATTATGCGAACATGTTTAGAATCACCAGGGATACACCCTGTTTAGACCGGAGCAGGTCGACCGATGCACAACTAGATAATGGAGGTGCATAGCCATGTAAGGTACAACAATAAGTACACACCCGCATATCAAAGAGAATGGCAAAGCACTTGGTAAAACCAATAAAACATGTAAGTGGCATAGCCACATGAGGGAGACTGTATGTCACCCTATAGGTATACGCATTTGAATTATATGAACATGATGAAACAGGTCAACTCATCTCTCTACCCTCATGACAAATGTGTATAAGTTTTGTGTACCTATGTGGTCCTCACATGACTCACATGTGTGATGCCTACATCTAATGGTTGGCTTATTTTATCGCATGTAGAAGGCACCACACGCGTATTTATCGCGAATTTTACCTTTAATAAAGTGCCTTTTAGTGTAGTGTGCCGGTCCTAGTGTGAACCGGCCCTAATTAACATTTATGATGATGAAGTGAGGGTAGTTGAATAAACACCTTCGCTTTGCTGTGGCGGTACCTCCAATACTTCAGTCTTCCCGTGACCACGGCTGGTGCAATCCGGTCGAAACGTCGGGCTTATATTAAAGGTTAAATTCGCGATAAATACCCGTTTACATGTGTATTATAATAGGTATATTATGTTCACAATTACATCTGTCCGCATTTATCTTATAATCACGTAATATCTACGTCTTTCTTACGTAGATAACATTGACAGGTGTCAACTATTTCCTAGCTCTTAACTACTGCTAGTCATGAGACTCGTCATTTAGCGTACTCGACATCCATTTTAAGATTGATGAGATAATATTCTAAACTGAACTGATCTGACCACAAGCATCGCTTAGTCAATCGTTTGTATCTATGTAGTTTCAATTTTTTTTTTAAATGTAGGTACATATTTTCTTTATATGAATCTTTCGGCGACTAAAGGCCGGACACATATGGCGGAGCGCAGCGCAAAGCATTTTTCAGATTTGGGACATTATTTCAATGAGGACAATGTCCATAATAGTTTGACAGTGAGTAACCTCCACCTTTTTTGAAGTCGCTTAAAAAGATCGGAGGCACTGTTGCTGATAAACCTTTGTGCAATTGTTTTGCTAAAAGAATTGAAAAAGCAATATAGTGGTATTAGTCGCAATTTAGGACAGACGCAAAAATCCTTGTACAGCTATAATTTAGATATTTGAGAGAGTATGTATTGGTGAGGTTGTTCAGAACGGTCAGGTGCGTAGTACTCGCAACTGACGTGCGTGTATGACATGATTTATGAATGTGGATGAGGCAAAAGGAGTATGTAAGGTCGTAGTAGTTCTGTGGTTTATGCAAAAGGCATGAGTTTATGTCATCATCAGCCTATTAATGTTCCCACTGCTGGGACACAGGCCTCCTCTCTATGAGAGGGAATGGGCTATAATCCACAACGCCGGCCCAGTGCGGATTGGTAGATGTCACATGTCTTCGAATTTTTTGGTTCTAGGACATGCCGGTTTCCTCACGATGTTTTCCTTCACCGTTTTGAGAGCAGTGGTGATGAAATAAATTACACAAAGTAATGCGCCTGTCTAGGTTCGAACCCACAACTTACTGTTCGTAAGTCGGGGCCGCCACCACTGGGCCACCGCTGCTCCCCAGTGAGTTTATGTTTGTATGTTCTATTCAGTCTGATCTACGTTTTGGAATAAGGAATAGCTTCGACTTCCTGACTCTTTGACAATTCAAAAGTAACTGGTTTAAATTGCTGGCTGAGTTGAAACAAATGATTTGACTTTCATATAGTTTGAGCTTTAGATTTTTCCACAGACAGCGGATTCAAAAACCAGATGTAACATCAAATCAAACTCCCATTTCTAAAGCACAAAACCGATTTTTCCGGTCAATAAAAGGTTAAGAGCCTATACTACCTCAGATTAGCAACTCTATTTGTGGTGGTTCAAACTTCGTTTGAAATACTGTTAGAATAAAGTTCTAATCAACTTGCACTACAAAGCGGTTGTTACGTCAGTCACTGCGGCCGAATAGTGCAAAATGAGTGGTTTTTTGCGATTTACAAAAAATCTATTGATTGGACTAAAAAAATAAAACACATAAGACCTGCTTTATAGTTAGTTCAGTTAGTATGCGAAGTTTCATGATCTAATTTGAAGTATTTTTGAATACCAGCGGTTCATTGTTCGATTTGGAGGTAACTTTGGTTTTTTTTTCTATCGAGAAAAGTTTATGAAATCGTGTTTTCGTCACACATAGGACTTAGCATTAATCCTCAACTTTACCATATATTTATTTCAAAATTAATGCTGCAGTATTTTAGGAGTGACGGAGGATCATGCTAAGCCATTTGAGGGATATTATAGCCCTTAAATTGCTGGCTGAGTTGAAACAAATGATTTGACTTTCATATAGTTTGACCTTTAGACTTTTCCACAGACAGCGGATTCAAAAACCAGATGTAACATCAAAATCAAACTCCCATTTCTACAACACAAAATCGATTTCTCCAGTCAATAAAACGTTAACGTATAACAATAAACTGTGTACATACATACATGTATATACAAACGCTAAACAAGTACGTCACGCGTATGTAAAGTATATAAACAGTGGTAATAAATTACTCCCGAACGTGGACTATGTTTGATCATCAGTCGTCATGGCATCACTTTGGGATCACGAATGGGTTGAGTGATACCTTTAAAATTCGCTTTCTTTTTTAAAATGATGTCTGGGAGGCAAGAGATGGCAGGAAGAGCTGGACAAAACAAATGACCATTGATTATTGACCCTGGATCAATGAATTTTGAAGTCATGGGGCTTTGCCTAGAAGTGGGATCAGATAGGCTAATAGTCTGGGTGGATATAATTTACGGTAGAAACTGATTTACTACTGACATAACACAAGTTTTTTCTTTTTGTCATAGATTTACACAGTGGTAGTCAGAGGCCCAAAAAGTCTGACAACCAGTCTTACCAAGGGGTATCGTATTACCCAGTACTAACTGGGTTGTGGAGGTCAGATAGGCAGTCGCTCCATGTTAAATACTGGTATTCAGTTGCATCCGGTAAAACTGGAAGCCGACCCCAACAAAGTTGGGAAAAGGCTAGGCAGATGATGATAGATTTACACAGTGGATAAACTCATTCACAATATTGTAAGGCGTCTTGAGTATCGTTAAGACAAATATGAGACTTGAAATCACTCCTGAAATTTATTTTTCCGCAGGTTTTTTAGTTTTCAATCGAAATTGGGTAGTTGACTATTAATTCTGCATATATACATCTTATCTTTGGAGTTCAGATAGGCAGGCGCTCCATGGAAAATACTGGTATTCAGACGGGTCCGGGTAGACTGGAAGCCGACCAAAACATTGTTGGGAAAAGACTAGGCAGATGAAGATCTACAGATTTAATTTCAGATTTGAAACCAAGCATTCTTGCAAGAATTTTAGGCTTTACGTAAGTACGTATTTATTTATCTGTATTGTTCTAAATACAGCCTTTCACTTATGCCATATTGGATAAAACGCCCAATCCTAAGTTTCCCATAATGTTTTGCATGAAGTTTCAGCAGTACATGACAATACCCTTCAGCCGGAACTTATCAACGCATTATCTACCGACGTAGATAAAATAAACACTTTAATAAACCCAACCACGCGCTCTGCGAGTGACCACTCGGTAGTAAACAATAACAATGGCCTCTGATTATCATACACTATATTACATGATTGATTCCCGTCGACTGTTTTACTGGTTATTAATCATTCTATGTTTATCGGAAGACACCTGTGTATCTTATGTAGTTAGTTACTAAGGTCTTCTGTGATTAAAAGTGGTGATAGCATCTTTGGGGCATTACCTATTAATCTTCTCTTTATCGTGTGGAGCCGTGTGGTATCCGGCAGAGTAGAATAGGACTAACCCATTACACTCACGGGTGTCGTATAAGGCGACTAATGTCTGATGCAGAACACCTTGCGCCTCCGTAGACCAGAGAATGGGCAGCAGCGTTTTCTGTTAGTCTTTCATCACTGCGATCTCCAATCCGCCTGCCAAGCGTGGAGATTACGGCAAATTCCTCCCATCATGGGAGAGGCTTATGTCTAGCAGTGGACGTTATGGGCTGTTGTTGTTATCGTGTGGTTAGTGCCTAACTTAGTGTTATAGTTTTTATGCCGCTCGTGGGCGTCTGACTTGGGTTTACATGCCGTTAAGAAATATCTCTGACATGCTGGCTTCCCCGCAATATTTTCCTTCACTGAAGCAAGTAATAATTATACAATACGCACATGAATCCGAAAAATCACACTTGGCAATCCGACGTTCACATCACTAGGCACTCTAGATAATTAATGCAAGACTGCTAATATGCGGTTGATTTTTTTATCTATGAACAATCGTCAATGCGTAATTGTGTAATGTCGCTTCTGTTAGATTGGCTATCAGCTATAGCATTCTTAGATGTTGTTTTGGGCAGTAGCGTCGATCTGCAATTGTTATGAGACTCTTCTCAGAAAACTGAGGATTGCTGTGCCTTTTATATGTCTTCGTCAAAGTTAATTATATTGCATTCTAAAGGGTGTAAAACACCTCTTAACGAAGCCGAAAGGCACTTGTTCTCCCCGTCATTGCGATCATGTTTTTGTTCTACACCATACCTGGGAACCTTCTAGTTACCGAGATATTGGGGGTCAAAGTTCCAACTTTTTGACAATTTTTTTTAATACAAGTTTTAAATGTAAGATTTTTACTTTAAACCCCTCCACGACCCCCGTACTATTCAATCCATCCATCAGCACAATGTTTTGAGTGCGTAACATTGAGTTCTACCACAAAACATGATTATCACACCAAAAAAAAAAAAAAATTTTTAATATTTACCAACAATAATTTTTGCGGTGGCGGTGGTTAACGTCTTCGTGATGAGGTCTTTTACATCCTGTATAATGATTTTTATAATATTTATGTCCATGCCCATAATATCCCAATTTATGGTGGATTGGCGCAGATGTTGTTTTCTTGCATATTTCTCTATCAGTACCGACTAATCTCATTAGGCATCCCCTTTTGAGTCATATCACCTTTCCCAGCCATCAATCCTTTTTAGTGTTAATTTCCTGTCTAGCTATATCATCGTTCACACATCCATAATTTTCTTGGTCTACCTTTTTGATATTGGCGTATAGCCTCAATATCCACATATTTTTCTTGTTAGTCTTGTTTTTAGTTTCAAATAAACGCACCTCACCCATCTTTATCGTGATTCAGTGTCATTGCAGCACTTGTGAGCCACAAGGCGTATCTAAAGAGTAGTATGGAACGTTACGGTATAGCATACGGTACGGATTGAATGCATTCTTGTAATGTCGTCTACACAGCGGTAACTAGGAGACATATGTGGCTCTGTATTTATGATAGATCTTGTTGTAATCGATGTGGTTCAGTGCTTACTGTAGTTGCTATCATAGTTTTTTCTATTGTAAGTATGTGATGGGTTTCCATGAATTATTTAAACGGGTTTAGTCGCCAGCACTTCAAGTTACTACAAGAAACTGTCAAACTTTCCAAACGATTTTAAACCACAATGTTGGTGGTGAAATTCAAATTCGAATGAGAAAATTTGGCAGTAGTAACTTGAAGGGCTGGTGAATGTGCATCGCTGCTTGCTTGACATAACAGTAACCAGATTCAGGCGACACACTTTAAGCTTATCTTTCAGATTAATAGGACGAGTATCCGAAGAAACTCACAATATTAGATTATTAGCAGACTTTCAGTCGAATACATTTTATCAAATATGACTGTATAGATATTTCTAAGCTACTGAAACTGTCAAATATCAAGAAGTTAAGACTACTTGAGTCACCAATCTGAATCCAACAGATATAAATAGGTAAACAACTTGATGAACGCCGGTAAAACAAAGCTATTTTCCGGACGGTAGTCTATTCTGTTTATCTTCGCCTGTAGGCCACAGATATTAGCTGGCTTTACTTATCAAAGTAATCATGTAATGTCAAGTGTGCAGTCTGTGCTAACCCGTGTGTTTACCGGTGTTTGCTGAAGCGGTATTGTTGTTCGATATTTGTTGTAGTTGTTTAATTGTGTGAACTGTGGAAAACATACATCTGTTCCATACATTTTGACCGTGTAGGTATTGTAGTTTTGTAGGAAACTTCTTTTTTTTATAACCGACGAACAATTTCCTTCAGGAGGGGGGTGTTCTGATTGATGTACTGTATACGAAGTAACCGTCTTAGTCTCGGTGTCCTACTCCTACTCTGTATATCACTAGCATATGTACTTTGTTAGGTGGATATAGAACTGAAAAAGTCTGTGTCTGGAATAGTTTTCATCTGTTGTCTGCTTTTGCAAAAATCAAAATCAAAGCATTTATTTTAAGTAGGCCAGTTACAGGCACTCTTGAATTGTTGAAGCAAAAGATGAAAACTTAAATGTAGCTACAGTCCCAGTCACAAGACATAAAAACTGTGAAAGTACTGTAGTTGCCCATTGCCTAGCGTAGATCTCTATGGAGAAGAACGGGCAAGAAACTCTATGGACACACTTTTAAATCAAAATATTTTTTTACAAAATCTTGGTTACATCATTTATGTTGAGATGGTATATTATGTGAGAACAATGTAGCAAGAAGTGCACGATAAAAGTGTCCATAGTAAAACAAAAAAATACAATCAAAATAAAATAATCAATTCAAATAAGCCGTGGCAACTAAGAGATGACCTGACACCTGACATGACATATAAGTAGGAAAACGATATAAAGATTTTTTTTCCCTGTGATTCTCTTGATTATTTGGCTCTTGCATTTGCCTATACGGCTGACCAAGCAATCAAACACAGTCCACAGTTCCTTAATTATTGTTTTACAGCGTTTAAAAAAATCCTATGAGCACTATAGTCACTAAAACCAAACGACGAACAAATATGTGACAAATAGGTAGGTGAAATTGTGAGTTGGTATGGAGGGCACGCGCGTGCGTTTATGTTCTGGTGATCAAAAGGCTACATTTTATTTTGATTTACTAATTTTATTATTTATTAATCTTGTATAATTATCCTTTCATAAATATTACGAGTAGAAAATGACGAAATAAACACATCTCACAGACATCACAATTATGATAGCATGAAGAAAATCCGACCTATTTTTATTCAGTCATAGCAAGCCTAATTTTACCCAGCCACGTGATTTAGGTTCTTGACAAGTAAAGTCCTTTCCGACATCAACTGATTGATCTTTACTTATTTACGATTGTTATTTACTTTCTGTTACTGTATATACCAAAATGATGCAGTTCAAAGATACAAAGGGATTATTATCTCAGGACCGGATACGATCCATTACGTTATTATCTATTAGGACGTGTATATCCTTCCTAAAAAATAAGATTATTTTAGATTTTTGTCGAAATATACGTCACAAGACAAAGATAGAGGGATGACTTGAATCTTATGTAAGAGACTGGCCATTGACTTTTTTAAACGCTGTATGATAGTCAACGTGGCAAGCAAGCGCGTGGTGTGTACGCCAAACGACACAAATATGTGACAAAATGGTAGGTGAAATTGTGGCTTGGCGTAAGGGCACGCACGTGCCTTTATCCTTTTATTTATCGGATGGGAAATCATGAAATGACTCCTCCATCAAATGGCTCTGGGCTGAGCAGGAGGGAGTGTCAGACTTTTACTGACTAAAACCCATCCATGTTCCTTCATCGCCCTTTGTGTTCTGGGGCCACGGTATCTCTTTCGAACAGTCCCGCAACCCCGGCAGGCATCGGCCCTTGCGGACCCCTTCCTAATGCTGACTCTCTTTGAGGCGCGCGTGGAACACTCCTGCGCCGTCGACACGGCCTGTCGTCATGAGACGGACGGACGGCGAACTAGCCCATAGCCCACCGTCCACAGGCCCGCGCCACGGTGGCCCACGAACGTGCCTTTATCCTCTGGCAGTCAAAAGGTTAAAGTATACAGGGTGGAATTTTGTAATGCCACCTGGAGGGAAAGTACTCTTAATTCCGGAGATAGCAAATTTTACTCAAAGGAAACATTCCTTCATTTTTAAAAAGAAATTAATCTACATTCAAAGATTTTGAAAATTCGTTTGCCACACTCGGGAATCGAACCGTCTAAATTCCAAAAAAATAACACCCTGTACTTTTATGGCACCAATCGATAGGGTAAATCATAAGGATCAAATCCCTCTAACAAATACGATAAATGAAATGAAAGGGAAACTATGAAATCTTAAATTCAATGGGATAAGATAAAGCACTTTTAGTCAAAGGTCCATCCAATTACGAACATAGTAAACAATTCTCTTTTGACGACATTTATTAATTAAAATGACGAAGAACTATTTACATAGGAATATTGCAATTTGCACAAACAAACACATGCAAATTGCAATTTTCTTCTGCAATCTTATTCTCTTCAATTGTAAAGGTCCATCATTTTATTAAAGTGCTTTATCGTACCTATTGAATTTATCCCATTGAATTTATAACTTAAGATTTCATGGTTTTCCTTTCATTTAATTTATCATGTTTGTTAGAGGGATTTGATCCTTATGATTGACCCAATCGATTGGTGCTATAAACGTACAGGGTGTTATTTTTTTGGAATTTAGACGGTTCGATTCCCGAGTGTAGCACGCGAATTTTCAAAATCTTTGAATGCAGATTAATTTCTTTTTAAAAATGAAGGAATGTTTCCTTTGAGTAAAACTTGCTATCTCCGGTATTAAGAGTACTTTCCCTCCAGGTGGCATTACAAAATTCCACCCTGTATATCAGAAGATTAAAGTGTGTGAACATAGGGGGGGCCTTCATCCAGCAGTGAGACAATATAGGCTAGTATATAGATTATTACATTACATTATTAGTACAGAATATATTACTGTTTTATTTACGTTTAATGATATTGTGAGTGTTCTAATCAATGATTTTTGAAGAGACAATTGCATGAGTATTGATAACAAATAATAGATATTATAAAAGTAAATGGACTGATGTTTTCTATACAAATACACAGTCAACTGTAAAATCATTAGTTTTGATTGAAGTTTTCTTTTATGTTATAGAAATTGATTGTTAGAATATTGTTTTCAAACAAGTTGCCCATACAAATTTGTAAGAGGGTGATTAAAGTACATGATCTGAAGTACTTTTGTACCGGGATCTCATGGCGACATGGAGAGAGCGACTGTCGCAACCCCGTGCAGGGCACGCCACGATAGTGGCGATAAGTCCCCTCTTTGAGGAGTGGCTTGAGAGACGCCACGGCGTCCTCACCTTCCGCCTGACGCAGGTCCTCACCGGACACGGAGTGTTCGGAAGGTTCCTGCACCGAATCGGGCGGGAGGAAACGCCCGGGTGCTTCCATTGTGAGAATCGACCGGAGGACACGGTGGAACACACGGTGGAGGTGTGCCCCGCGTGGGTGGAGCACCGCCGTGTCCTCGAAGCGGCGATCGGCGGCGGCGACCTCTCGCGTCCGGCCCTGGTGCAAGCCATGGTCCGGAGCGAGACGGAATGGGACGCCGTCACCTCCTTCTGCGAAGCAGTAATGCTAGAGAAGGAGGTGGCGGAACGTGAGAGGGAGAGAACCTCTCAACGTCCCGGCCGCCGCGGGAGACGCCCCGGGCGTCGGGGGCCACCACCACGTGGCCCCCGGCCACCGTAGGCGCGGGCCTGTGGACGGTGGGCTATGGGCTAGCTCGCCGTCCGTCCGTCTCATGACGACAGGCCGTGTCAACGGCGCGTTCGTGTTCCACGCGCGCCTCAAAGAGAGTCAGCAAAAGGGAAGGGGTCCGTAGAGACCGATGCCTGCCGGGGTTGCGGGACTGTTCGAAAGAGATACCGTGGCCCCGGAACACAAAGGGCGATGAAGGAACATGGATAGGTTTTAGTCAGTAAAAGTCTGACACTCCCTCCTGCTCCGCCCAGAGCGGGAGGGGTTATTTGATGATTTCCCATCCGAAAAAAAAAAAAAAAAAAAAAAAGTACTTTTGTACGACGTACTTTTGCAGTTATATACAAAATAATATACATAAGTTTCTTACGTAACATCAAGTATCAACAGTATCTACAGGGTGTAACAATACCGTTAACGAAGCCGAAAGGCACTTGTTCTCCCCGTGATTGCGATAATTTTTTTGTTCAGGCAGGACCATACCTGGGAACTTTCTAGTTACGGAAATATTGGAGGTCAAAATTCCAACTTTTTCACAAGTTCTTTTTTTAATACTATTTTTTGAGGTAATTAAATGATTCAGCCATACCATTCTCCTAAGACCGATTCGCCATTGGACTGTTCGTCGACAGGATGATTCATTTATTTCCGTTTCCCCAGCAGGGTCTTCTAAATACCTCCATGACCCGTTTACTATTCGATGCATCCAACAGCACAATGTTTTGAGTGCGTTACATTGAATCTTACTTACCGTAAAAAGTGTTTTCTCACCCCAAAAAAAAAATTGTTTCCCAGCAATCATTCTTGCGCTGAGTTACTTAGTTTGATGCTTGGTTGACGCCTTCGGGAAGGGGTCGTTTACACCTTGTAAACAGTACTTACCTATAACAAAAAAAAACAAGTTTTAAAATTTTTGTCTGCTGGTCTGTTTGTTCCGGCTAATCTCTAAAACGGCTGGACCGATTTTGACGGGACTTGTACTGGCAGATAGCTGATGTTATAAACAGTAACTTACGCTACTTTTATTTTGGAAAAAGTACCAGTTCCATGAAAAATTGAAACCCCTTGAAATTCACTGTTTTAAGCTTTCACGGTTTAAAACTAAACTTATATTGTCACTTACAGGATATCTTGGGGTCTAAAATGGCCGCTTTACCAGAATCGCAATATGAATCACGTTAAAAATTATAATTTCTTAAAATGAACTATAACCTTATTGACATGAAGTCTATTTTAAGAATTTTAAATGTTTAACGTGATTCATACTAAGATTACAGTTACAGTAAGATTACAGTTACAGTTACAAGTTAGATAAGTAACAATTAGGTGTGACGTTGTGTGAGTCATGTCCGATTTATTTAAGCTTAATTATATGTAAGTGTAATTATATAATGTAATTTGAATGATTAATAATACATATATTTTAATTTGAATAATAATTTTAATAAGTGCATGAAAAATCATAAATTAGTAAATTCCTTATTTATCTTGACATTATAATTATTATACTCTGACATTATTTTATTACTTACTTTTTAATTTGAATTTTTATCATTGTACAATCTATGATTTTTTAATATAATATGACATTTAATTTGATTTATGAAATTGTATAACTATAATTATGAATTTTGCATGCCTAAATTGGTACAATACAGTGGACTACACATTCACTTGACATCTGGAAATGTATAAAATGTACTGTGTTGAGCAATAAATATTTGAATTTGAATTTGATTCTGCGTAGCTTCTGCTAAATCAACCATTTTAGACCCCCTGATATCTTATAGTAGTAATCACGGAAGATATCCCGTAAGTGACAATTATAAGTTTACCCTTGAAATTGCTAACAAAATCCGATTCACATAATATGGAAGTAATAATTTATAATATTTCACGCCGACGAAGGTGGACAACAGTTAGTTCAATAATAAGATGAAAGAACTTTCATGACTTACGTTAGTTTATATGTCACTCTCAGAGTATCAGATAAAGACTTAACAAATATGTTGTTCTCAAGTTCACTCGGAAAAGGTAAGGTAAATATAGACAAGTCATTCAAGAATTTATTACGTGTTGGGGTAATATTGAAACAGGGCATAAATATTGGTCTCCTGAAAGACCGCAAGCGTCAAAGATTTTGGTAACTATACTGGCCTGCAAAACTAAGTACTACACTTTTAAAATTTAATTTTTTTCTAAACTATAGAAGTTAGAGATTTAAAATAAAAAACGTATTATAGCAATTTTTATCAGCTTTATTTGTTTTTATGTACAAAATTAAACTCTTTTTCGAGTCATTTTTGTTTCGAAAGTATATCTTGTGTACTTACAAAGTTATTGCAATTTTAAAAGTGTGATACTTAGTTTTGCAGGCCAGTGTATATTTGGGTTAGAATACATTGACACGTAAAGTCCCTCTCTACTAATTCGATGTACAGTCCACTACATTATAATAATATGACCACCTTTCTTTTCTTCAGCGTTGTAGAGGTGCAGACAGACCCACCGGACCGGACTCCGGGCGCCTGGACGTTGACAGATAATTTACTGAAATATCTGTCCAAATCTAGTGTCCGCAGCTAAGTCAGAACGGAGTCCGGTTCAATCAGTTTGATCGCAACTTAAGAGGCGTAAGGCAATGACAGTTGCGAGATGACCACTTTTCACTATTTTAGGGTAAAGTGGTGAACTCATTCTAATACTAAATTATCGTAAAGCTACTGTAATTACTATTTGACGGTGCAGCAACTGGCGCCATCTGTTTGTTACGGAAGTTACTAAGAGCTATGTACCGAAGTAGGACGGATAAGAGTGACACTGGCTGATGACTGTGACTCTAGCGGAGCAGATCATGAACTAACCGCCGCTGCCGCTGTCGTTATCACATCCCACGAGGAACTGCTATCTAAAGGGTGTCAAACACCTCTTAACGAAGCCGAAAGGCACTTGTTCTCCTCGTCATTGCGATCATTTTTTTGTTCTATACCATACCTGGGAACCTTCTAGTTACGGAGATATTGAGGGTCAAAGTTCCAACTTTTTGACAAGTTTTTAAAAAAAATACAAGTTTAGATTTTTACTTTAAACATCTTCACGACCCCCATACTATTCAATCCATCCATCAGCATGATGTTTTGAGAGCATTACATGGAGTTCTACCACAAAACTGTCTTGTGATTGGGACTAGCTTTGTTTTCTTTTGTATATTTGACATTCAAAAGTGCCGTAATGGTCTAATTGAAATAAATGCTTTGAGTTTGAGTTTGAAACATGATTTTTCACCCCAAAAAAAAAGTCGTTTCCCAGCATTAATTTTTGCATAAAGCTACTTAGTTTGATGTACAGAATGCTTGGTTGACGGCTTCGTGATGAGGTTGTTTGCACCGTGTATATTCCGACCCAATCCTGGTGACCTCTTCTAGTAACGGTAATCATGTGCCGATATATTTATCTATGCTAGTTGTACCATGTCGCTTGAACCACATGGCGTTGCCACAGTTGCCACATAGCTGGACCACACCCATTAAATATCTATTACTCATTATGTAATACTGATTACTACGCTGTGTTTACATTAAGAGCCAGCACATTGCTATCAATACTCATTTAAATAAATATCCGATCGTTGCTATCCAAATTGCTGACTAACCAGAACATATAAATTCAACACGGTAAATACAACTGTATCCTTAATTTATAAGATACATTTTCCGATGATAAGTTATCTAAATGTTTCAGAGTTCTTCAGTATGTTGTGCAAGCAACAAGTTACTTTATCCTTAATGGATAAGCTTGAATTTCCGTTGACATATTTGTTTAAATGTTTCAGTTTTTCTTCAATAAGTGATAAGATCGTTTTGTTCCGGCATAGTGGACGCTGTCCGACTGTTTGTGACTGACTCGCATGATTGAATGAATGATTTTTATCATCGGTCGATAAAATTCTATTATTACAGCAGATTTATTTAGTAATATCACAGCTGCGACATCAATGTGATAATGAAACTTATGATATGGGTACTTGTTACGCATGATATACGGACATTGATATAATATCATGCATTTGTTTCCAAAAGGACAGACAGAGGAGTATATTTGACCCTTTCATCTTTAGTAAAGCACTAAACAGGATGCTACTGAGAAATATTTCACGAAAAACCGAATAACACTTTTAAAGTTGAAAAGTGCTCTCATCAGCAACAAACGGGCAACATAAATATAAATCATCATTATCTGCCTAGCCTTTTCCTAACTGTGTTGGGGTCGGCTTCCAGTCCAACCGTATGCAGCTGAATACCAGTACCATCATCATCATCAGCCTATTAATGTTCCCACTCCTGGGACACGGCCGCCTCTCTATGAGAGGGAATGGGCTATAATCCACCACGCGGGCCCAGTGCGGATTGGTAGATGTCACATGTCTTCGAATTTTTTGGTTCTAGGGCATGCCGGTTTTGAGTGTTTTTTTACCAGTACCAGTAACATAACTATTAGTTAGTATAGCAAAGAAACATCACTGTTTTTAAGATAGTCCCAGCAGAATTTTGTGGCACTTAACAAATATCAGCGTACTTCGATAAAAGTTTTATTTGTTCTAAGACTACAGCCAGTAATATTCAATATGGAGTCCAAGATATGACCACTTTATATGCTGATACGAAGATACCACATGGAATAAAGTATCTGCAGTTGACACCAACGCTCGAATGACTATGGTATTAAGTGAAATTCTCATAATGTGCCAGGGTAGATAGTACCAGACACCTTAGTATGTATGGTGACTTTTATTACAAGTCTAATCTTTGTTATTCAATCTTTGATATTGTAGATTACTGTGAATGGCCCTGCTTCTTATACCTTAACAGATAACTGCTACTAAGAAATGTATGTACATTTACTACTTCTTTTTGCAATTCTTTCTAATACCAAGATTACTAATAGGCCAATTCTTCGCTGTTAGTAATAACTACACTATAAGTATTATTTTCCAAATTATGAGCTGTTTTCTAAACGTAAGTACAATACTGCATGGCCCTTATTAAGCTCAATTTATTGACATTTCCACGAGGGTGTTGTTGAAATAAGTGAAATTGTCTGTGGAATACGTATTGAAAAAACGAAGATGGCGACGTTAGGTCCGACTGAAGCCACAGCCACGCGCTAAGAGCACCATACAGCACTATAATTATCTGCGCTATTAACCAACATTTAATTTCTCAACACTCTTTAGATCGGTACACTGTCAACTGTCACGGTGGTAATGAATAATAATTAGGAGAAACAGTCAAACGTCAAATTGAAGTGAAGGCACAAGCCTTAACTAAAGTAAAGAAAGTAGAACAAATGGTAAGTCAAGACGGTACTACAGGTAGACGATGATTAACCTACACAATACGGTATTATGAATGAATGTTAAATCATTTGAACATTAATTAAAGCTGTTGTGAAAACAATAGTGAGACAAAAACAATTATAGTGATTCGTATAAAATACAAATAAACAATAACTTAATTTTATTCTAGGGAAACAATAGCCAATAGCATAGTTGGTACCCAAACATCGTCATTGGTTGAAAATGTGGTAATGTCATTTTATATTTCAAAATAGCTTCACCTCATTGGTCAGATTGAGACCAACGATGGTGGCGCCATCTGAGATTTACTTTGCCTTAGCCTCCCCATTGTGGGTCTGTGGGACAATGGAAACGTCGACCGGAAGTTCTATCCAACCCAGGCTTCCAATACTGAAAGGAATGACCGGCATGTGTTAGAACCAAGTAATCGAAGATATGTGACATGACCAATCCACACTGAAACACTAAGAGAGAGAGAGAGGTAAGGTGTAGATAAGATATAGAAAGATAGGGGCAAGATAAGGCGAGCAGAGATACCTACGCAAAGCGTCACCATTATATGGTTGAAGTTCCACGGACCCGAAGCAAGCTCTATGCTTCCACATTCATTGTAGATACGCCAGTCTGTGGTATTCACTTCCTCTCTGTTTCCCGATCATTATAATCTGAATCTCTTCAAAGTTCGAGTGAATCGGTTTCTTCTAGGCAAGCGTGCCATTCTAGGTTGCATCATTGCTTTAATCAGGCGAGTTGCGGCCAAATCCAAGCCTATTTAGTGTAAAAACGACTGATTATTCTATGATAACTGTATAAATATACAATAACAGACAAAGCCGCAGGAAGGCCACTAGTCTACACGGTCAAGCCTTCACCTCCAGTATCATATCACTAGCCCACCACCACCGCGCAGAAACCACAAACAAACACAACATAAGTACTCCGATAGATATAATTCACGGAAAAAACATCGCGAAAAATGTTCATAACATACAGTATGGGCTAAGCGATTCCCGGTACGATATAAATAGCAATACGGCGAATCGACCAAATTGAGGCGGGATTAATTAAATACATTGGCTGTAGACATAACGCATGTGTCTATTGTTTTTTGTTTCAATATGGAGTCATTTAATTTGATTAATGTAAGAGGGTGGACCGATGACCTGGTGAAGGTTGCGGGAATCTGCTGGATGCGAGTCGCACGGGACCGGTCAATGTGGCGACACTTGAGGGAGGCCTATGTAGACCTCAGTATTTCAGACGTCTTTCGGCTGAAATGATGATGATGATAAATGTAAGAGAAAAACTTCAGTCTTCAATGATACCTATGTGACATCTACTAACTCGCACTCACGAAAATCCCCCCTTACGTGTTCGTTAGGAGCTCGTAGCTAAATAATAACAGCCGCTCGGGTCGATTGTTAGGTTAAGCCGTGCTTGCCTAGGTTGGTCTGTGGATGGGTGACCGCCCATTACATACCGAGTTTCTTCCGTGCCTCGGAAAGCACGTTGAGCCGTTGGTTCCAGCTGTCATTTGTAGATCTTTGACAGTCGTTAGGTAGTCAGAGACCCAAAAAGTCTGACAGCCAGTCTTACCAAGGGGTATCGTATTACCCGGTACTAACTGGGTTGTGGAGGTCAGATAGGCAGTCGCTCCATGTAAAATACTGGTATTGAGCTGCATCCGGTTAGACTGGAAGCCGACCCCAACAAAATTGGGAAAAGGCTAGGCAGATGATGATGATGACGTGTTCGTTACGCATTTGGCTTTGAGAGTAACTTCACCCGCCCAACGTGAAATGCGCAAAGGAGAATAAAAATAATGCTGCACTGAGAAGTCAACCTCATAGGTTGACCTGTAAGATGCTAGGTCGAAAACTGACTTCAAATAAATTGGTATAAGAACAAGACGATAATAAAGATGATTATGGGACCGATTATGTTGTTATTTTTACCCAGTAGTACTAATCATACCTCCAGTTTTCCCCTTCAGCGATTCAAAGGAAAATCATAATTGTTTTTTTAATTGATCCGGCACGTGAATACTCAACCTTTAATTACGGGAAATTGCCTATTGTAGGTTCACGTGAATTTTATACGGATGCCAATTAGGCTCAATTGTAGTAACGACTTCCATTCAGTATCGGTTATTTTTATCGTTTCAGGCTGTGAACGTTTATTGTTGTACACGGGTCAGTAGGCATGCCAACATATGGACGCTTTACAAACTTTTCTCTAATGTATTGGAACGGATGACTAAACTATTATTTGCTACAATTATGTTATACTGGGTGGTACGGCAAGAGAATATATTGAACTGCTTAGCAATAATGATTCTTCTGCTCCTATCTCAATTTATTTGGCGTTAAGCATGTCTTCTTCTTCAATTATTCTCAATTACGGCATATCAATAATATAGGTGACACTACCTTTTAGCCCTAGCATCTAGAACAGCTTAACAAAACAACGAACGAAGTATCCAATAAGAAACATCTAATCCGACCAAATGAATACCGTTGTTCTTATACTGCTATTTATTATTTATTTACTGCATTTTTTACGATTATAGCAAAAATAATGCTAAAACATAATCTCTGAATAATTTTACAATCCATCATTCTAAGTTCTGACAATCCAATAAATACAATATCGCCAATACTGAGCTTAGAAAGGCTTAAACATCTTAGATTCAAAAAAACATCAAACAAGTAATCGTTTTTTTTTATTACAGTATTAAATAGCTCAGAAAGAAATAGAAGATTTTTTTTGGAATATAGCCCCCTAAACGTCGGCGCAGGCGGCTGAACGGTCAGCTGTGTGAGCTTATCTCGATTCTAGGAAGGGTTTCGTTTATTTTTTCTTTTAAGCAGATAAGGAAGGTCGAATATGGTCGTTATCTTGCCAAAAGTAAGGAAAACGAGACAAAATTGTTGATTCGTTTATTTATTTACGTAAAACCCAGTGTGTCTCGATTTTAAAATGTCTACGAATCACCCGGTCCCAGCCGTCTCACGTAAATCAAATCATCTACAACGTTACTTGCAATAAACATTCACACATAATTGTCATTACCATTTCCTTAATGATATGGATTAAGTACTACAGAAGTACATACGGTAAGGCTTATTAAAGTGGATATGAATATCTATCTATACTAATATTATAAAGAGGATAACTTTGTTTGTTTGTTTGTAATGAATAGGCTCAAAAACTACTGGACCGATTTCAAAAATTCTTTCACCATTCGAAAGATACATTATCCACGAGTAACATAGGCTATATTTTATCCCCGTACTCCCACGGGAACGGGAACTACGCGGGTGAAACCGCGGGACGTCCGCTAGTCATTAATAAAATAATAATATAACGATATGAGTCGCAGTTAATACTTTCACAATTGATTTGATTATTTGGATTTGATTATGATAACGATTAGGTAACTTCAGTGGGAGCCGACGGACAGAAAAAAGAGGAAACTCGTATTAAATTATGAAATAAAAATTAAAAGCAGTAATGCTGACCTTTCTATTGGTTCTTAATCCTAACACAATTAAAGACTTTTGCGAGGGTTAAAGACAATGCTATCAACGACGACAAGGTGCCAAGGTGATGGCCTCACATATGAACCAACGCACGACAGAGAAGAAGATGACAAAAAAACTGTAAGCAGATTTAGATGCTCTTAGTAAAGTGCTGAAAACAGTGTATGTATCTTTATGTAGCTTAGAAAGTGCAAAGTTTTGTCAAAGATGAGGATGATTATCGATGATAGCATAAGATATACCAATAATGAAGAAGCTTTACATGCAGTTTCTACAACATTACAGAAATTAGACGTAGATTCAATCCAAATATCGTAATTAATACCATAGAGGACCTTACCCGTGGCCGACATGAACAAAGGACATCCCGATAACGGAGCCTTGAGTCCAATTTCGACACTATTGACTGTGATAACAATGAAGCGGATGATCAAACAAAAGAAGTTATTGTCTTTGCGACAGACTACCGGCTAATTGTAAACGATTTTACAAAAGAGAAACAAGATTTTGTTGGTTCTGCTACTGGCATTTGCATTTTTAATTTGAAGTGTTTAGTAATAGGTGTTCTTGTTTCAGTTAGAGATAAATATTAGTTGTTGCATGTTTGAAATCTGAATAAATAAACAATAATTATTAAGAAAAAGGTGTGAGGTTATTTGTGTCTGTAATACTCAGTTTTATACGGTTAATGAAAGGGTTCGTATAATGCTGCAATTGGAAACAACGGATATGGTGTGAAATCAGACGTCCGTATACAGTTTTAGAAATGGCAGACATCCTGTGACCTGTCGTAACTTGAACCATCAACAGTTTCTGGTTTGGACAAAGAAAGTTTTTAGCTGTCAATTTTTATGGTTTGGAGAAACGATCACTACTCTTGAAAACTAGGGAAGCAAAAACTAACTATCAACAACCGTCTGAAAGAAATCATCCTGAAAATCATCAGCATAAAATAATGTAAAATCAAAACATATTTACATTATGATTTTGATGAACCTGCTTGCTAGCCAGCTGCAGCTTATGGGGGTACAGCTCCTGCAGCCGCTGGCACAGATGTGCGGCACTGTTGGCAAGACGAGCCATGATGACCAGACTCCTGTCAGTCCCTCGTCACCCACAAGGAACACGTGCTCGATAACACTAATCTCCGATTACATCGTCATCCCACGCTTTGACGTACCACTGTTTATCTCGTATTGTTTTTATAACAATCTGTAGACACTTGGGAATATTATTTTTTCCTCTACCTTTTTTAACAAACTTACACTGATATTGTTAGAATGTTTATTTTCGCGGACAAATACGATAAAACATTCTGGTGTGCGAATGTAGATTTATTTGAGGAGCGATATGCGTGCGGTATGCTCGCAGCAGTCCGATCGACTGATCCAACCGAAGGCAAGGCAGGTGAAGCTACCGTTCACACGTCAGTACGTCACACGCTGGATGCAAATTGACTGACAACTGATAAGCCAAGTCGTGGGCGCGACGCTTTACATTCTTGACACTTTAATCCTGAATACTAAGTTAAGTGTTTACTGATGCAGTTGCATAGCTACCATGTTAAATGTATGGCTTCTTAGAATGGCTCGATTCAATTTGTCTAACAGTTCGCCACTTGGCAGTAAAGTAATAATATGTTTAGTACAGTACGACAGAGACTCAAATTCCTAACGGGTTTTATAATTCAAAGAAATAGATGTTATTTCAACACGTACAATGTTACCAACGTAGTTAGGGTTTCATTTCATTTTCACATTGGTATGTTGTTGGGCATTCGCGGTGTTGTGAATACTAGTATGGTAGAAGCAATTTTATCTAGTTCCATTTATGGCACGTCGATGTGTCTGGAATGTATTAAGGAATCAATATAATTTGCGATAACTTATGATATTCGATCAGTTGATACCAAAGGATTTAAGAGCTCAAGTCGAATTTATTGAAGGAGCTAATTTTAGAGATATTGATGACAGAAATGTTGATCTGCACAAAATGGAACGATGAGAGCCACTTTCCAAAATATTTGAAGCATATCAAACCGAAACTAATGCTAAGAACGTAACGAAATAAATGCTTGGCGAGACAATCATCGATATGGAAAATAATGGAACAACCGTGCCGGCACTAAACTCTGCTAAAATAACACGTTACATCCGTTCAATGTTCGTTTGATGGCCCGAAATGCTCCTAAAAATAGTCGATAAAAAGTTTGTAAGCTCACATTTAACAGTTCCAAATCAATTGTATATCAATCGACGAGTAAAACATTGCAAAAAGTAACTGATTCAGATGACGATGATGATGAAAATACCATCATTTATACTCCAAGTCTTTTTGGGGCTGTCAGTTATTTGCTGAGTAAGAACACCTGGGTACAGGATACAAGCACTCCAGCGCAAAACGACTGCAGTAGTACGACCACAGAAATAGGCCAATATAAAGGCGAATTTCCCGAACACAGACAATTAACATGACCAGCCATATGGCCGGTATTCTGCACTGGAAATGCCCCGTTTAATAGCTCAACGCTGGTTAATTGCAGAACTAGTCACCAGTCAAAATAGATCTACAAGTTTCATGAAGTTTTTGCGCAAACATTCGTGATCGGTGATTTATGATTATCTTAAACCATTTCTAACAGCTACTACATAGTTATGTAAACTTTGGTGCTGAAGATACTATGTAAACATGATATACTTTGTGGCAAAACAGGTGAGAATTGGATGATACCAGTTATGTTCAAGATGTATTACATTAGAGTGTGACGTCACAGAATTTGTGAATTGGTTTAAAATCAAACGCAATTTTTTGAATATTGAGAATTGTTAGATGTTAAATATTAACACATCCTTTCACATTCTTTCCTGCTATTTCTATGATTTTCTTTATTTCTTTCTGAAAAAGATTTATGCTGAATGGGTTTGTTTTGTTTGCTGTACCTATCTCAACGAACGCTTTATGAGTTTTTATCAAAACTCGATTCTGCTACTTCCTTTTGAATGTTATATTCTACATCAACGGTAACTTCAGAATACGTCCCTCAACAAATTTTCTTGCATTCTATTGTCCAGATCGAGGCCACCGTTATTGGCATCTCAAATAGTTTTTATTTCGTAAATTGTTTTCGCAATGGCTAGGACATGTAAGTCGCGTGAATTGGTAAGTCGTGAGACATCGCGGTCTGTTGTTGAACTTTGTCCAGTCGTGATTAGCGATGAATGCATTTTTACGCGTTCAGTTTGTGTGGACTTTCGGTAAAATGTTTTGTTATTGATTAAGTTGGTAGAACTTTATTTTTCTAAAATGACAACACGTTTTTCTACATCTCACAATAAACGAACGAACATAACGCTGTCTGGAAAGCGATGTTGGGTTCTCTTTTTTTTTTTTATTAGAGGGACGACGTCGGTATTCCAGAAAGAGAGCAATTTTGTAGTCTCATTATCGGTTACGGATTTACGATCTACTTTAAACAATATAGTCATGGCTACACCTGTTCTCTACAAATTCATTGCACACGACCTAAATTGAACTAAATTACTTCGAACAACACGAATCCAAGTAGCAATTCATGTCAACGAATAGCTCTAATCACAACATGATTTTCAATTTCTATCTAGATGGACTGAAACATACCGACTGCCTCATCTGATGGCACGTGAAGATCACTGAAGATGCGGTCAACGATAGTTCACGCTTGTCAAAATTCAATAATAATCATCATTATTCTCCTGCTCTTATCTTAATTCATTTGGCGTTAGCACATTTCTAACCATATCATCTTAGTCCAAAATTCAACATACCTCAAATCTGTGTACGTGCCAGCTCCATCAATGTGGCAATAATACCCGTCACCGCAAGTGCTAACAGCCCGTCCGGTTTCGTGACCGGACCGTTTCACTAACGAGATTCACACGCCTGTCCTAATTCGTAGCTTATTTCGTCCGGCGTATCGTCTAAAGCAGAATTTTCCGTATCAAAGAAATGCTTTTAATGTTGCGTTGATTGATTTGGTTTTACTTTGTTTCTTGATGGTATGTATCTGTTGTCGTTTGATTGGCTGATTGTTAATATTCTCAAGGTTGGTGCCACGTTCGAAATCAATTATCTAAACAGGAGCAACGTTCTTTAATGTTGTTTTAATTCTAACTACGTGTCCAGTTGCTTGTACAACCCGAATCATTAAACCAATGAGAAGAGTGCTTTGTGGTTGTATTGTCTCATTGTCTTAAGATGTTACTTTGGTTATGTTTTATTTATTTGCCCAAGCCGCGACTGACACATGCCGAAGTGACAATTTACAGGTTTCTAAACATAGCGTTATCTATAACATCCTTTTGAAATATTACTTTGTCCTTACAAAGCGAAGTGCTAAGTATGTTAAATGGTATGTTTTGTTTAACTGTCTATCTATAGTATATTGGCCTCTCTTCAGTACTAGAGCACCTAGTGCTTATAATCAAGTTAGAAGCAGTTCTCGTAAATTTTCCTTTTATGTAATATATTCTAATTGGTAAAGTATGGGATTTTCTGTAATTTATTTATGTTAGTTTAAAAAAATATTGTACCTTATTGTATAGGCATTTAATACTTAAGTTTTAATAGTTTTTCGACCCATAGGATTTCCCATTATTCAAACATTCAACCCCTTTGAACCAGTAAGGGTGAATTTAAAAAAATCCTCTCTTAATACTTCACTTTCTTTAACATTGGGAAGTCTTATGCAAAAGCGCATGTTTATAGAATTTTGTGTGACTGTGGGCGGTGTAGGTTGTATAATTTTATAATGTGGATTGTTTGAAGAATTGCACCATTTTTTGATGAATACCTCTATTCTGAACAATAGATTTGAATTATGCTTTTTAACATCTTATCGTGACGCAATAGCTGCCCATTTCCGCAATTGACTAGATAGTTCGTGTAGTAAATAACAAGAAATAGGATCTATTAATCTCTAGTAGGAATATAACGAGGCTATTTCTAGTAACTTCTGCTACAGCATTATTTTCTTCGAAGAATTTATATTTGATGCTCATTAGACAGTTATTTTTAACATCAGAGGGCTGTAAGCTGTTTATACAGGTTTGTTTACAGTTACTGTAGTACAGTCTTTGCCTGACATAAACAAAGTTAATAAAAATAAATACAAACCTATATTAGAGCTTTCCTTTAAGAACCATGCTCAGATTAAATACTTTAAATTGTGGAGAACTCAGCAAAAATTGAATTGCAAAAAAATATTTTCGTTGACATTCCGTATCTACAAAAATATAAGTCAGTATTTATTAACACAATCCAAAAATAAATCGCAACGATTTACATAACTCATAATAACCTTCATAGAACATCTTTGCATAAAACGGAAAATTTTCAGCAACATTGATAATAATCCAAATCATGTGTCGAGTCTGTTTCCTATCATGCTTGTCTTTGACAATATTTATGTTTACAGACATTTATTGCCCGTTTATTATCGGATGGACAGACTAACGCCCTGACCACGGCCTCAACCGATGCTACTCGAGACGCGACTTGCATCAAGCAATACACCGGCGCGCCGGAATAGACTGAGAGCTGAATGGAACTGAGCCGAGTGTGCAAAATGTTAGGACCACATTCTATAAAATGTTTTAGGCTTTGATAAGCTTACAGCTTATGATGTTGTTTGTATGTTGCGAGAAAATTATTGATTCATTTATTTTTCCTAAGGTATCAAATCACACCGATTTTAAGCAAATGTTTTGGACCTATTTAAAAGTCACGTCGCGAAGGCTCCTGGCAGGCTCTGAGCAATTTCTTTCTTTTTATTTTCTGCAACACCCGTGTCGCTTGATCGTGTAGGTCGTGGCCCAGCGGTTAAGCCTTCTGATATTTGCATGATCTATTTACTGTAATGGTTGTTTGTGCAATATTATTATGTTTATGCAAGGCCCTGAAGATTTGATGTAATAGACTGTATTCCGGTAACAAATATTGTGTGTTCGTGTGATTCATAGTTTTGTTAGGAATTTAATTTGTGAGTTAGGATGTTTGTCTAATTTGGCTGTCCTAAATGGCAGTTACTTAAGGGAGAAGGTCGGTCAGAGCTAATCGTACCTAGATGGTGTGTCCATATAAAATGACATTAAGAGATTTTCAACCAATGACGATGTATATAGAAATAGCTATGCCCGAGGCGATTAGTTTCACAATTACCTTCTCCATTCAGACAAGTGTAAAATACATAATAAGTATTTTATAAAGACCTAAGTAAAGCAGGATAACGGACATGTTGGTAATTAGTACTTTAAAAGTTATCATGGACCACAAAAACAACAATGTATAGAAATAGAATATAATGAGTTACAGTCATATTTCTGTGGTTAATTATAAATGTAGGTGCGCTAAATTTTCCTTGTAAAATTCCTTCAATCTTAACCTATCAACGCCTCCCATTTGAATTCAAGATGGCCGCTTTTCTGACGTTCATCCCCGAAATAAAAGAGGATGTGTCACTCTGTTGAGAGAAGTGGAGACACCGTGGTGATGGATCCAACCTATGATTTGTAGGTCGTAGGTACGAATCCAGACAGGCGCATTACTTTAAGTAATGTAGCAGTAGTGGTATGTAGTGTGTAGTATGTAAGTAATTACGTCAAAACGCTTAAGAAAACATCGTGACGAACCCGGCATCTCCTTGAACCAAAAATTGGAAGACATGTGACATCCATCAACTACAACACACCACATACGACACCTTCCACTTCACACTCACACTTCACACAGAAACACACACACGCATTTTTAGTTTTTATTTTATTTCATTTTTACTTTTCTTGTAATTCTTTTTTACAATAGTCCTACAATGACATGTCTCTCTACAATTGTCATAATGCCAATCTCGGCGAGGGGGCCAGTAGTCCATAGCACAGGGTATCCTAGTTTGAACTCCTGACTCCCACAAACAAACCTTTGTACCTCCAATATTTAATTGTAACACCCTTTGTGGGAGAAAAAAAAATATTATAAACTAGAGAACGTCACGCGGTTTCACCCGCGTAGTTCCCGTTCCGGTGGGAGTACGGGGATAAAATATAGCCTATGTCACTCAGGGTGAATGTAGCTTTCTAATGGTGAAAGAATTTTTGAAATCGGTTCATTACTTCCGGAAATTACCCCCTACATACAAACTTACAAATTATTATTATCAACTCACATTGGGCCCGCGTGGCCCACGGCCTTTACCATGAGGCGATGCCTGTATCCGAGCAGTGGGGACGTTATACCCTGATAATGAGTCACTCTGTCCTGTTTTATGCCTACGTGACTGCTCGCACTGAGGTGTCTAAGACTCCGCCTTTACCAGGCAAACGATCCATTGTCGCCACTGACGCCACAGCAAACTGAATTAGTAATTGGGTTAAGGGCATACTATTGTCAATGGTAAAACTATGGTTATGTGTATGATTGGAACTTTGTTCTGTAAAAGGTATAGTTTTTGACGCAAGTCGGTGGTTCAAAGAAGTGGACAATAGGCTTGAGATCTAGATTTTGATAAGTGGTTGATACACTATGTTGCATACAGATACTTAGGGGCATACAGTTGATCTGAAGACTAAAAGAGATTTTTTTTTTTTCAAAATATTTTTTTTTACTGTAGCCTTAATAAATTGACGTAATAGACATATTGATGGTAATTTAAAATTAAAAAAAATCTTAAGAGTCCTCTGTATTTTAAAAATACAAAGAACTCTTAAGATTTTTTTAAATGGTCCTAAAATATGCAAAGCATATCGGTTCAAAGTTCATAAAGGGGAAAAATGACTTTTTTAAGGTCAAAGTCATTCCTGGACTTTGATGAACTTGGAGGGTTGTATTGATTATTGTGATAATTATAATTCCGTAACTACATACGTCTTACAACCGCGAATAATATTCTAATCAACATACAACCTAGCACCAGCCTGCAAATTGCAAAAAAAGTAAGAAAATTTGAATTTCGCGGTTGGAGCATTCACCTTAAATAAGAAAATCCCAAGATACCATCAATACTCAGAATCCTCAGAAGCTTGAAATCTGGCCAAGTCTACCGATGCAGATCTAAATGTCAAACCTATGCAAATGCAACTTCTGCGCATCTAAGAGTGAAACTTGATACGCGTATAAAATTGTTACCGTAACTACTTCTATCACTAGTGGTAATTTTTAATGATGGTTTTAACACTACCCAGCCATATAAAACACCTGAAGTAATGTATGTAAATGATATTTAATAACAGGGATTCGGTTACAGCCGTTTTCTATGATAATATTATGCCTGTGTAAGTAGAAATTAAATAAAAGTGAAATTGATCTGCTTGCAAGTTTTAGGTAAGTAGTTTTGTGTTTATGAGAATTAAATGTAATTCCGAGTAATACTGACACTGGTATATGTAGTAAAATGTCGCGAATAGATGTAACAAACCCTAGTCAAAAGATATTTCGATTAATTAAACTACTCAAGAGTCTTAAGCTTAGTTAAGGCGACATTTTGCTAGCCATAACTAAGACGAATTCGGCTGAAATTATAATGATGAACTAAAACGAAGAGACGGTCAAAAACAAATGGGACTGACATACGCTATAGAAGACGTTGTATCAATCCTGTTACAAGTCATTATAGCAATCCACAGTCACATGTTCAGGCCCTGTGTACACAACAATGAAATCAAACCTAAACAGATAAAATCCCAGCAACCAACAATGGCGGCAAATATTAAAAATAACGACATAATAATAAACTAGTTGATAATAGAGACAAATTGCTACCAAGACACGCGATGAAGACGTCTTCACTATAAATAGACAAAAAATAGACACCACGTATCAAAGGATGCAATTTTTACATTCCCACGGGGACGTGAGAAATTGATGGAGTAACTGGAAAGGAGGATTCAGTCACGTGTATATTGGAATGCCAAGATGTCATGTCGAGAGTCAATGATAAAAAATAATGTTTATGGAAAACTATTGCTAATTTTAGCCACATTGTTTCTTTGAAACTTCGTCGAGCGTCATTGTCTCGGCGCTTTTCTGCTAGTCAATACTGTTGATTCTGGCTTTCAGAAGTTGCAGTGGTTTTGGAATAGTGTAGCGGGCTTGTCCCAAAAGTAAAGGTGTGTATATTGTTGCGTATCACAATCATGAGAATGAAAACAAAGAAGCTGTAGATAATTAATCTGGTTGTAAGGTAAAGGGTGGTGATAATGACAATTTTCTCCGAGAAATTTTGCTGTAATTGATATTGCAAGATCTGCAGGAATTTGAAGAAAATTCGTAATCCATTCTTCAGCCTTCTTTGTTTTAAAAATTGCTCGAGAACGTAAATAAAGCAATAAGTGTTGTTGAATAGTCAAACTGAGAGGCTTTGCGAATTCAAGTGTGTTACGGATTCCCAGTGATACTGATAGATTATAAAACACATATAAACGGGTATTTTCGCGAATTTTTACCTTTAATATTTGCCCGACGTTTATATGTGTTTTATAATGTGTTTTGATCGTGAAAGTTTAAAAAAGACAAATACTGATAGATGTTGTTATTATGGATCAGACATTTTGCAGTGCAATAGAAAAAGGGAAAACATGTACTCAGATAACAACCACACCGACATATTTGCTTCTATGTTGGTAGGTGTACTGTAATACTAATGGATATTATGACTGGTAGTAATCCGTTGACGAGGGAGAGTATATCTTGTATCCGTCTGTAATCTTGGGAAAGTACTAACTGGAAGGACAGGTTTGTATAATAGACGGCTAAGACGAGGATCATAAAATTTCTAATAGGTACCTAGTCTACTTATAGGTTATCAATTAAGAACATAATACATACACCAGGCTACGATTGCGTGTTAAAACTTTATAGCAGTACCCGATGGAGCCGAAAACCGAACTGGCAATTGAAGATGGAACTCTTTCGTTTTAAAAGTTTCTGGTTAGATAATAATTTTCAATTATGATGAAAGAAAATAATGTTGTAAGGATAACATGGTAAACAAAACACGATTAAAACAAACATTCTGAAGTAGTTTCAAGAAATCGATTTGCGAGCAGAAGAGCAGTTTTAATATCAATTACAGGACGTAATTGATCTGAACACTTCATCAGTCAAGGAAAATTATTTATTTTGAGAAAATCCGTGCTGCCTCGATTACAATTTGTATGAACATCTTTATTCTCAAAGACGTAATAGCATTGTCAGTAATATTACACGCTTTTTCCAACATGTGAAAAATACTATTATATTTTAAGGTAAAGATAGACTATTTAGTTATCATTTTAGCGATATACTAACACGTACATTCCATGTGTACTCGTCACCTCATGCCAAAAGCAAGAACCGCAAATCTTGTGGCACTATAATTACTTAGCGGGTGGTTGGTTTTATCGGGCTGGTTAAATCCAGCCATGGCCTACGTGACTATTTGCTAGAACCGTAATGTCGTCTGCTGGACCCAACCTTCAGGGTTTTTCATAAATCTAATGGGTATAGATAGACACCAGTCGTCACGGGTAGTCAAAAGACAGAAAGTGTGACAACTAGTCTTACCAAGAGGTACAGTCCCAGTAACTAGGTTCTAGAGCTAAGATAGGCTGTCACTCCAGGTAAATACTGGTATTCAGCTGCATCTGGTTAGACTGGAAGCTGATCCCAGCGTAGTTGTAAAACCTAGGCATGACGGAAGTGACCAAATAAGGTAATGAGTAGTGTGACATCTAAAAGCTTACAAACTTCCGGCCCAACCCTAATCAATCAAGGAATTTACGACCTTGTTGACTGGTCAAAAGACTCATTCACGAGCTATTCTCGTTTCCACCCAAAATTAACCCACAAGAATGCTCACAAACCCACAACTTCATTCACAAAACAGTGGAGCAAGAATTCAAACAAACAGGCCATTTACCGGCACCTATAAATCATGTAGTAGTGCGCCGTAATTGTCGTGCGGCGATCATCAGCACTGCTTACCATAGAGACGTGCGTCATGACTGAGGTACGGCCGCTGAATGATAAGTAGTTAGTGGTGTGTGCATATAGGTGGGTAGTTCGCATGGAATTGGTGAGAGGGTGGATAGCAAGATACTCAAGATAGTTTTTTTTGTACACCAACCAAATTACAGGTATAAAAGTAGACATTTTACGTAGGGTGACATACAGGGGTGAGTGGAAATAAAGTTTTCTTTAAAGTTAATTGATTTAGAGAGGGTTGGAATTAGTTATTTCGGGATGATACTACAATTTTGCGAGCATTTGAGTTTGAGGAGTTATGAGCCGTGCACATGATGACATGAGTCGATAGTCCCCTTGCAGAAAAGTGACAATGTATTGTATGTACTACTCTGTCAAGAAAGTACCGGGAAAAGATCAATAATACACAAAATGTCTGTTATTCATCCAAATTTATTTTATCACCTTCAAAGTATGCTCCTTTAGAAACGATACACTTGCGCCAACGAATAATCCATTCATCAAAACATTTTTTAAACGCTGCTTCCGGAATTGAGTTCAGTTCTCGCCGCGAATTCTCCTAGTCTTCTATCGATTGAAAACGGGTGCCACGAAGTGGTAATTTGAGTTTAGGAAAAAGAAAAAAGTCAGCAGGAGCCATATCTGGTGAATATGGTGGTTGCTGGATGGTATTTGTTGAGTGTTTGGTCAAAAATTCGTTCACAATGATAGCCTTGTGCGAAGGCGCATTGTCGTGCGTGGTGCAAAATCCAAGAATTTGATTTCCACAAATCTGGCCTTTTTCGTCGAATTTGCTCTCTTAAACGCCGCATAACGCTCAAATAATATTCTTTATTTACCGTTAGACCTTCCGGTAAGAATTCAGAGTGCACAACACCGCGATAGTCAAAGAAAACAGTCAACATGACTTTGACTTTTGATCGACTTTGGCGTGGTTTTTTCGGTTTCGGTTCAGTTGGAAGGCGCCACTCCGAAGCTTGTTGACTAGTTTGCATGTCAAACTCGTAAACCCACGTCTCGTCACCAGTAACAATGCGTTTCATGAATGTTGGGTCCGAACTGACTCGTTCTAGCATGTCCTCAGCGACTTTCATGCGATTGAGTTTTTGGAGAAAATTCAGATCTTTTGGGACTAGCCGAGCAGCAACATGTTTCATACCCAAATGATTAGTTATATGGTACGGATCGACTCGTGAGATACAGAAAGTTCGGCGGCTATCTCTCTCTCAGAGTTGAATGGGGATTTTCAGTCACTATTTTCTTCACTTTTGCGATGTTAACTTCAGTTGCAGACGTTGACGGCCTACCAGAGCGAGGCAAATCTTCCATCACATCTCGACCGCTTTTGAACGCTTTCAACCACTCATAAGCACGAGTTTTTGATAAAGTCGATTCACCGTAAGCCTTCTGTAACATTTTCAGTGACTCCGAACACGAAATTCCATTGGCGATGCAAAATTTAAGACAAACTCTTTGTTCGATATTTTTGTCCATTATGAAATTCGCAATACACACTATATATGATATTACTAAAACCAGCACTGTATTTAATATAAATAACAGATGCAACTCAAACTCCGCGCCAAAATGGAAAACAGTTGTGCCAATCTAACAACTACAAAAAAACAAAAATTTGAATTTGGAACCATAAACAAATCATCCATTCCCGATACTTTTTTGACTGAATGTATACTTGGAGACTTAATAAAAAAACCTGAGGACCTAGAAAAGAGGCAGACGCGTTTCGTATTCCTATATAGACATTAAAAAGAATTGACATAAGCTTTCCGGTAGCAATGTCAGTCCAATGCTTTTCCATCATTATTATTATCACTGATAGCTGCTATATTATTTTATCTAGGCCCTCTGACAAGAAAAACAAAGACCAAGATCCCCTTTTATTTTTAGATACCTGAGTCAGAATCACATACGATATCCAAATCTGTCTATCAATCAAGAGTTTAATTGTAAAACGCCTACATTTTTACTTATATTTGTTTAGTAGTGATTAAGCAGTGTTGCTTTAGCGAATGTGAGTAGGTACCAATACAAATCACGTTTGGTTTAATGGAACAAAACGTGTAAAAAGGTGTATTTAAACTATAATTATGTTTAAATAAATATAAAAAAACTACAATTTAATAGCGTGAAGACAAGACATTAAAATGACAATGTCAATGATATTGATACTTACGCAGATACGATTATAGACGAGTGACTGTACAGTGTACAGTAGCAAATATAGGATGACAGTGGTCTTATACTTAACCGCATGCGGTTAGAAAAAACAATGCATGAATATGAAGCATTACTATCGGTATTGTACATTCGGTACTGTAGACCGCACGTCAGTGAAAACAAAACCAGAATAAACTATTATAATGAAACTCCGTCCGCTAGGCAAGCTTAAGCTCTAAGTTGTACCTACTATGTGTTGATTGTAATACGAATGATCAAGCGTTGAATATAACCTAAGTGGTCGATATCTCTGACTACACAGACTTTTAAATTGAATATCGACGATCCTTGTTTGTGCATACTTACCATAAATTATGGCGCAAAGAAAATGGAATGCACTTCCAATTGCATTCACTTGAACAGTGTTTTATTTACCTATTTAAACATAACACCACGCCTGTAACCCCCGAAGGGTTAGGCAGAGGTGTACCTAATAGCACACCCACATTTCGCTATCAGTCATGTTTAAGTCCCATGTAATTGGGGCGAGCCTATTGCCATCAAACGGGGTCAAATCAGGGAATTACAGCTCAACAACAAAGATAAGACAATAGTTAGTGTAACTGTCAGCGAATGATTGTAATTAAAACAGTGAAAAGGGAGTGTGTGAACAACACAGCACTGTCCACAAAACATCAAAGATATAATACAAAATAGACAAAAAAAACCGGCCAAGTGCGAGTCGGACTCGCGCACGAAGGGTTCCGTACCATTATCTATACATTAGACAAAACGGCAAAAAAATCACGTTTGTTGTATGGGAGCCCCCCTTAAATATTAATTTTATTCTGTTTTTAGTATTTGTTGTTATAGCGGCAACAGAAATACATCATCTGTGAAAATTTCAACTGTCTAGCTGTCACGGTTCATGAGATACAGCCTGGTGACAGACAGGGGTTCCGTTTTTAGGTACCCTTTGGGTACGGAACCCTAAAAAGTATGTTTTTTGAACGTAGAAAGGAATTTCTTATAATGATGGCGCATTGCTTTGTGTAATTTATTTCATCATCACTGCTCTCAAAACAGTGAAGGAAAACATCGTGAGGAAACCGGCATCGGCATGTCCTAGAACCAAAAAATTCGAAGACATGTGACATCTACCAATCCGCACTGGGCCCGCGTGGTGGATTATAGCCCATTCCCTCTCATAGAGAGGAGGCCTGTGTCCCAGCAGTGGGAACATTAATAGGCTGATGATGATGGCTTATGTCCAGCAGTGGACGTTATGAGCTGTTGTTGTTGATGATGATGATGAATGAATAAATAAGATAGGAGATAATAAAGTATATAGCTAAACTTTTACATAATGAGTCACATCTACGTTGCTATAAATAGGGTTCTAGAGAGTACCTTTTAAATTATACTTACGTGATAAGTATACGAATACAATCATGTGTATTTTACATACAATACATAATACATAAAGTTTCTTTTCATCATTCATTTACCCATATCACTTTACAAGTGATCCATACAAAAGGCAACTGCTTTTATAAACCAAATTTTCATTTAAAAAATGTCTTTCAGAACAGAATAATGTTTTTTTAAAGATCTTTATTCGTCAACCTATTCATAATAAAACCACCAATGAATGCCACGAAGAGATGAATGGATGAAGGAAGTGGTTGATCGGTACAGACAGGGAAAAGCATTACAATTCAATGTCTAATTGAAGGAAAGGTGATCTGGGGATATCTACACTAATATTATAAAGAGGAAAAATTTGTATTTTTGTGTGTGTGTATGTTTGTAACGAATAAACTCAAAAACTCCTGCGCCGATTTCAAAAATTCTTTCACCATTAGAAAGCCACGTCTTTACTGAATAACATAGGTTATAATTTATCCCCGTAATCCCACGGGAACGGGAACTACGCGGGTGAAACCGCGTGACGTCCGCTAGTTTACAATATTTAAGATTTGAGGAAGTTCTTGTCATCACTTGGTACAGTCTTTTTGTTCGATGGGTTAAAGCAAACTTTGATTTGTAGAGAATAATTTAGTTGACCTTAATTGTGATGTTCTCCAGAAACTTCAGGTACTACCAAATTTCCAGACCACTTTTCAACTTTATTAATTAGTGCCTACGAGTGAAAGTAAGGTTTTTAAATCAAAAGTTGACGATCGAAGGACAATATATAGGTGGTATATATAGGCACGGTAATATTATAATACAGTACTCCGACTTCATACAAACGGACGAAACGGGAGCTATACCTACGCGCCTCGATCTCGGGGTGCGCCCGGGGCGCAGACAGTCACGGCTGTACCGCAGTGTCGAACGGACGATGTGTTGTTTTTTAACAATAACCGCGCGATTTTTTCTCTAAAAATCAGTTAATATGACGAGTAGGAAGTATTGTGCTGTTTTTGGTTGTATGAATTCGTCAATAACGCATCCAGACATAAGTTTTTTTAAATTACCTGGAAACTCTGAAAGGTAAGACTATAAAATAATTTTACTTACTATTAGGTAGGTCCATAATGTGTGTCTTTTTAATGGATAAGTATTTCCTTTTATCTCACAAAAAAAATGTGTTTGGATTAATACATAAATCGAATAGAGTAACGGAAAGTTATTGAGACGAGTGAAAAAGGTAGTTATATGCGGTTCTGAATGAATCATGATACGGTAGGTACCTACCTACGTACGCTTGTGTTAAAACTTCGGTGCATGTGTGTTTTGTTAGTTTGCATAATTCTAAATTCTAAATAAATTTGTTAGTTTGCAAATCTACCAATCAAAAAACAACACGCATTTTTATTGAACACAGGAAGTGTTTCAATATACAAAGTATTTCATTTATTTATATAAAAAGGATATTTACAATCACAAAACTAAATAGAAACAGAAAGTAGGCAAATGTAATTAAAATGCTGGAGATGGGCAGCCCTTACGCATGTTTACGTACCGCGCGGCTGTAGGCATTTATTTCTATCATGCGGCCGAGATACACTACTGTATTATAATATTACCGTGATATAGGTGTACGTGCTCCTTACAATAAGCCTATTGTTATAAGTCTGAATGAAATCGTTGTACGCAACTTGGTTTGTGAATTAAGTTAAAGGCTGAGTTGATTGATTGTGGTTAGTGGCGACATCTATACGGTGACGTACGAACTATACTGACGTATTCTACATGACGATATGGAAGTGCCAGTGTAGTTTTTTTGCAATTTGCAGGTCATTGTTAGGCTGTATGTTAAACAAAATATAATTCGCGACCGTAACACGTACCTACCTATGTAGTTACAGAATTATAATAATTAAAATCATTAATACAACAAAACAACACAACATCCAAGTTCAATTACCTAAACCCATTGAATGTCTTTTTCGAGAAATAGTTATTGAATGGAATTAAATGGCCACTGAAGAAGGTAAGATGTCACTTGGAAGACGCCTCTGTAAGATTGAGACGATTTGTAACTGTTTCTTTCCTATATTTATCTACAAACATGTTTTCATTTTCAAACAGCCTTTCAGTTAAAAAATAACGTGTAAACAAGGAAAATGTAACAAACATTAGTCTAAACGAAGGTTCTACCGTCAAAACATGAAAATATTTGCCTTTGTCATACCGGAGCAGATATAGTTAGCGATCTTGTATTGTACTGGTATTTTTCCTTCTGTTCTATAGATAAGTGTCATAAATATTATGATAATTTGGTTATTTATTATGTGTATCAATATTCATCCACCCTGTTGTTATGGAAAGGTTCTCCTCTTCCGAAAGTTGTACAAAAGAAAAATGACCTCCAAATTGTCAAAAAAAAAGTGATAAGTAATGCTGTGAGAAAAGATGGATGGAATTGGAAGAAAGGAATTATGACAAGGAAGGAAGTGGACCAGAGATGACGATTGACTAAAATGTAAGGAATAATACAGTAGGAAGTGTAACCTCAAAATAAATAGGTAAACGTTAACAGAGGGATTCTGGTGATATGTTGAGAGCACTGACTATGACTGGCTATACTAACGAAAATAAGACAGGGATAATACAAGGACGTTTCGAATAGGAACGAATACCGCCATCATGATTTTTTAATCTAACAGCTAGCGCCCTGACAATGTCATTCAAGAAGACAAATGCGACCATTGTACTGCAATGCCACACCCTCAACGTGCATCCGTCACATCATGACAAATATTTGATTTACGCAGCGTTGGCAAGCAAGACTGCACCTACTGCTACGCGATTGGGCGAACATGACAAATGCTTGCGTAGAACTCAATTCATTTAATGTGTTTAATATTCCATCAATCTATGTTTTGTATTTATGAGTCTTGAAACAATAGATTTAATGCTTACTTGGGATTTGGTTTAAATATGATCATTTAACAAGTTAGTAACTTTAATCATTGTTACCCTTTGCCCAAAAACCGTCGTGTTTTAATAATGTAAAATTTTACAAGATTACTTTTTAGGGTTCCATACCCAGAGGGTCAAAACGGAACCCTATTACTAAGACTTCGCTGTCTGTCCGTCTGTCTGTCACCAGGCTGTATCTCATGAACCGTGACAGCTAGACAGTTGAAATTTACACAGATGATGTATTTCTGTTGCCGCTATAACAACAAATACTAAATATAGTCAATGGTACGGAACCCTTCGTGTGCGAGTCCGACTCGCACTTGGCCGGTTTTTATTTTTAATCATTTTAAATTCTACCTGTCCTTGTAATTTGTATGTCAATGAAATGAGAGAGCAATGAACTATCATAATGACTAAAGTAAGATTTATTTATTTAAGACTTTTATGAATAAGAGAGTAAAGTCTTTGTTTACGTTTCCAAATATAGGTAAACGGTAGTGAAGGTGTGTTAGTTGTGGAGATATAGACACACCTACTTCCTCTTTCTAGAATAACTTGTATTCAACCATCGCAATCAGTCAGCGATCTAAACTTACGGAATAAACGTAGTAGCTCTACTAAAGGAACTTCATTTTATGAATGCGGGAATGGACCTGCTCTTGCCCCTGATCACGCTTAATAGAAAGCGATGGATGAGGTTTACGATGGAACAAGTGTGCCCAGAAGAAACTCAGTGGATTTAAATTTTCTAAGCGCGACGCAGGGTGTGGCGTTACTGTTTATACGTGCAGCGATTTATAAACGCCACTAATTCGTACAAAACACTGCCACACAATTCCTTCCTATCTAACACAAAATCAGTGACGATATAAATATAGAACTAAAAGCCATTTAAAAAAAGACTAAATATTGCTATTAGACGCTATCCATCACTGTAATAGCCCATTTACACTGCAGACGAAGTCGCACGCGGTGTATCTTTAGCAATCAATATTGGAGACGTGGGAGATGTGAGACAATCAGTAAATAGGACGACGACCGGATGATGACGTCATCTTAACCGTCGGTAGAGTACGCTTGCACTTTCGCCAATATTGTTGTCGTAGGCTAGGTCATGTATGTTGTTGTTGATGATGATGATGCAACATTTAGTGAGATAACAATCGATTTTCTTGTCATTTCTTCTTCAGAGGGCGCTATGGACTTTAACTTTATGACTAATTAACCGACTCCCTGACAAAAGGTGTTTGTAAATGGTTTGAATTGATAGATACACAATAGAAGGCCGTAGGTACATCAAAGGCAATTAAACACAGACGTGAGACCTATTGTACCAAAATCCTATAAAGACAAGCACATTTGTAACATCGACATTGACACGCTTGGCAGAGGATTTGTGACTGAAGATGGATCTCTACTAAGACAATGTATGATGCTATCAATATACTTGGCGTCCTGTTTAGCTACCTTTTGAGATAATTATGTCAGGCATACTATCCACAGAGCTACCGCTAAACTGAAAGACGGTGCTTGAGGTTGCTGAAGCTGGGTAGTCCAGAGGGAACGGCCTCAATTTACGAGTTGAAGGTCGTGGGTTCGAATTCAGGCATGCGAATCACTTTATGTAATTTATTTCATCACCGCTCTGGTCTAAAAAATAGTGAAGGAAAACATCGTGACGAAATTCAAACAGGAGGGATGTCCTAGAACCAAAAAGTAATGTGTGTATACCAACGCACACTGTGCCTGTGTGGTGGCTCTAAAAGGGAGTAGGCCTGTGTCCCAGCAATGGGAACATCATAGGCTAGTTGTTATGAGGTAACTACGTGTTGTTGAAGGTGTGCGGCTGGTGCCGCGTCGCGAGAGCCTAGTCAGCGCGCTGACAACCGTCAATACTCCTCCCGCACCGCACAGCTATCCGAGGCACCATCTCAGCTAACCGATAGGTAAGCCTGTCGCTGTGTATACAGAAGCTGACGATTTTCTGGGACAGATGGCTCACTTGAACCCAGTCAGCGCGCTGACAACCGTCTATACCCCACCCGCACCGCACAGCTATCGGAGGCACCATCTCAGCTAACCGATAGGCAGACCTGTCGCTGCATGTATATGCAGAAGGTGACAATTTTTTGGGACAGATGGCTCACTTGAGCCCAGTCAGCGCGCTGACAACCGTCAATACCCCTCCCGCACCGCACAGCTATCTGAGGCACCATCTCAGCTAACCGATAGGCAGACCTGTCCTGCATGACAATTTTCTGGGACAGACGGCTCACTTGAGCCCAGTCAGCGCGCTGACAACCGTCAATACCCCTCCCGCACCGCACAGCTATCTGAGGCACCATCGCAGCTAACCGATAGGCAGATCTGTCGCTGCATGTATATGCAGAAGGTGACAATTTTCTGGGACAGATGGCTCACTTGAGCCCAGCCAGCGCGCTGACAACCGTCAATACCCCTCCCGCACCGCACAGCTATCTGAGGCACCATCTCAGCTAACCGAAAGGCAGACCTGTCGCTGCATGTATATGCAGAAGGTGACAATTTTCTGGGACAGATGGCTCACTTGAGCCCAGTCAGCGCGCTGACAACCGTCAATACCCCTCCCGCACCCCCCGCTCCCTATCTGAGGCACCATCTCAGCTAACCGATAGGTAGGCCTCTCGCTGTGTATACAGAAGCTGACGATTTTCTGGGACAGATAGCTCACTTGAGAAGTACCAACAATAAAACATGTGTAATTTGTAATTAGATACTTGATACTAAAAATACAACAACGTGATAATTTGAAGATCTAGATATTATTTGCTATGTTCTATTAATAGCTTATCAGTGGTAACGTACTCGTGTTATTAATAGTTCCACAAGTGTTTCTCACGACACAGGTGCAGTAACCGTGACTATATGATCTAATTTATGCAGCTATTATGTACCCAACTACCGTGACTTTACGGGTCAAAGTTACTTTATAGAATCAATTAACGAATAACCTTTAAAAAAAATATGTCTTGTCTCTGTCAATGAATACTGAAAAGAAAGAGATGGGACATCTTCAGTTACATTGTCAGCGGTCATGAGTGTAAGTGAAACAGTATCAATTTCCCTCTTTCAATTTTTGAACCAAAGTGTTACTGATTTCGACGTTGTTTGTATGTCTGTAATTTTCTCAAGGACTAATGAATCGTTATTTTTTATGGAGATGGGACTTTGTAGAATTGTTCACATATTTCTTGCAAATAAGAAGAGCGAAAGAGAGGCCAACTTACGTAATGCAAAATACTGACTGTCCGTTATTTTTATATTCGTTTTCTACTATCTCTTTTACTTTGCCTTGAAAAGGAAGTGATAGACCTACATGAGCCATTTAAAATAGGACCTTGTGCATTGTAACAGTGCCCTTACAGTTAAACCAGTGATAGTGCAGGGGTGGTCACCTGCCGTGACGGGGTGCGCAGGCGCAGGTGCCATGACACCTGTGTTTGCGATTTACAAACGAACTTTTTGGAAGCATTAGGAATATTTTAAAGCTGTGTTAAAGTTTTATTTATAGACATTGTTGTATACTAATAAAGCAAGAATTTATTCAATGGTACATGACACGCTGGTAACTAAGCAAGTTTTTGTGCGATTTAGCAAACAATAAATAGTTGCTATTTATAATTTGACTACAAACAATACAGCTGTACACATCACACTATGTCACATTATGTCAAGTATTTATTTTTAAATAAGATAATGAGAAACTGTTTCTTGGCAAAAGGTTGGCAACCCCAACATGTCAATCAATTACATATTTTAAATATACATATGTTATGTACAATGAAAACTTACATAATTTGTAAAAAAAGCGCGTTTGTCTCTTTTTTAACCGACTTCTAAAAAACTTAACATCAAATTTAAAATATGTTGATGATGATTCGATGCAAGCATTACAAAATCCTCATCAAAGGTTCAAATACCTTTCAACTAAACTGTTGTATAACACCAACTACACCTACAAAGGCACGTGCAAAATACATAAGGTATTATATATTAATAGCTACATGATCGATGGCAGACAGCAGATAACGGAGACTGATTGTAATTACAAAATATTCCACAGGTGAGAACGTATTAAACTGATTGTTAACTAGATCTTCATTTATGGACGTTGGAAGGAACAACTTCCATAGGCTGATTCCTGAAATTTAAAGGAATTTGTAGGAGGATAGTTATCATTCATTGTTTTTTTATTCAGCAGCGAGATATGTCTCAGATGACATAAAATTTATTATACTATAATCTAGAAGTTATATAGAATTTCAGAAGTGCCACACAATTCTGGGACAGTGCAATCTCTGTGAGAACTTCTTAATATGCATGAGAGGTTCTCTTAGAAGATTATATGCAATATGATAAAGGAAGTATAAATAATTGAGTTCCATAATAAATTATGGTATCCAATGAAAATCTTTTACGGTAAAGCAATTAGTTGATTGCTGATTACTACTAGCTACCGGGGGTTAAGAGTCAATAGGATATTGACCCTATTGATGCAACACATTGGTGTTGCATATGTTTGGAACAGGCAGGGATTACTAATACATTTTTAAACAATTAAATACATTTTTTTATAATCCCAAACGCTGAACCGCTTACACATGCGCGGGATTCCACGCAATATATTTTCTTTATAGGTATCCCGGATCTCAAAAAAACTCTTGCGCATAATCGTGAAATTAAAACAAACAGTTTTTTAACAGTGGAAGTTGTAAATCACATCGGGAGAAACCAAAGTCGTCGGATTTCCGGCGAAGAAAACGAAAGAAAAGTTTCATTTCATTCCGTTTTAATCAGAATGATTTTTATAATAATTACAATGATGTAATTTTTAAAGGAAAGAAGTATAAGGGGAAAACTGACCAAAATACTAATATTAGCATGGATTAGGAAAAACGAAAATTTTATCAGCCTAGGGTAATTTAGGAACAGTCACATCTTGGTGACCCCTAATCTTTTCTGGTAGTAACTTTTCTAACAAAACATTAGGTTCGAATGAGAACAACGAAGAAAGACAATTAACACACACTTTTAACACGGTTTTTGTCCCAGTAAGACAATTAGAGACTAATTTGTTCGACTACAAGGGTTATTATCCTTTCACAAGACACTTTCGGGCTTCTGAATCAACGTAACTGTCAAACGTTTGCAATGACAGCCATTGAGGCACGAACGGGTCTCGGTATGTAATGTGTGGTCACCCATCCACGACTGCATGAACTCTTTGTTACCGATACGACTGAATTCCCACACACAAGAGCATCCTTGGTCAGATGACTCATTCTGTTTTGGTGGGCTGCATACAAAACATTAATATTTTATAACTCTCTTAACGTCTACTCTTCCCGTGAGATTCCAGCATTGTTTGTTGTTAAAAACAATTATAATATCGCCATGTTTTCACAATTACTCTGCAGTGAAATCCTTCTGTTTGTTTGTTTTCGCATCTAATGTTGCCATTCCAAACGCGTTGATGTTACTGTTATTCCGTACTACGCTCGTAATTTTACAGTCGATTCCATATTAAAACAACATAAATACTTGGACTTTTTCCCGTGAAAGCAGAAACTACAGAACACCACCTGCTTCAATTCTTATTACAAATACATGTGTATGTACTCTACTATATTTGTCTACACTAGACACTACGTAGAGTGGTTATTTTCGAAGAGAAGCCGATAGGAATCGGGGCCTAAAATACCTTCGCGCCTGATGCTTCGTCCACGTCCCTAAATTAGGCCCTATACGCACGCAGGTTGCAAGTATTACGCACCAGACCTTTCTGAAGAACATTACCAATACGGTAAGTGTATGATGTATTTCTAAGGTATTCCCTCCCAGCGTTTCCACTGACATTTGCCATGTTGTCAGTTGTTGTCAGATGCCTTTCATTCATCCTCTTAACATGACCAAACCTTCTAAGCATACGTTTTTATTATTTTGTAAACAAAATCATTGAAATTAGTTCTAGAACACCTGGCAACCCTAATTGCAATAAAGCGGGCCATTTGCGGGCGTTTAGTCGTGACCATGGCATTAATAGGAACTCGTAATATTTGTCGTGTCGGTACTGCGACTGCGCGACAACTGACAACGTTCATCGTACCTGAACGAGGTCGGTACGACATACGGAGCCAGGTTAAGGGGCTTCGCACATTATACAGACTTGGACGCCGAATCCACTGCGACTCGACTCACAGTAACATTAATGGAATGTGAACTTTATTTCCTATTCCTTAGTGTAGAATTATCAATTTTTACTTGAATGAAGTGTGCGACGCGTAGACCACGCGTTTTGAAAATTCTGAAGCTAACAATTCAATGCACTGTTAGTCAGCGTCGAATATGTGTAATGTGCGAACTCCTTGAGGCATCCTGTTAATTATAAAACTGAATATTATTTTGGGTTTCTGAGTCAATTATTGAGTAGGTGTGGCATGTTAGAGGTAACTGTCCGACATGGAATTTAGCAGTACAATAGTCTTCGTCATCTGAGGAGAGCGGTCGGAACAGCCGCACGGTTCGATCACCAAGGTTAAGCCTTGCTCGTCTAGGTCGTTCCGTGGATGAGTGACCATCATCAAATACAGAGTTTCCTCCGTGCCTCGGAAAGCATGTTAAGCTGTTGGTCCTGGCTGTCATTTGTAGATGTTTGACAGTCGTTAGGTAGTCAGTGACCTGAAAGACTGACAACCAGTCCTACTAATGGGTATTGTATTACCTAATACTAACTGGATTGTGGAGGTCAGATAGGCAGTCGCTCCATGTTAAATACTCCATGAAAGATGACGAACATTCTCCGTCATGTCTCAATGTTAGGTCGGGGTCTTTCTGCGTGAGCAGTAGATGACAGTTGAATATCAACAAGTATGTTAACAAGCTTCTGGTTTTTATTGATTAGGTGGGATTGAAATGTCAGGGAGAATTAAGAAGTTAGATTTAATTATGCCCTGGTAGCCGACTGCTGTCATCATCATGGCAAGGCGAAACTAATTGGATACATGAAGGAGGACATTTATTTATTTATCGATATAGGTTCACCAACAGCTTCTCTTTACAGCATTTAGGTATACATAGGTTTTACAGTCTTAGTCTTACACAGTCGCCAATTACACGTTAACCAGCATTCACAAAAATAAGTGTTAGCATTAGGAGAGATTAAAATAAAAAATCATTAAGATATCACCGTTATGGTCATCAGTGGAGAATAATAGTCAAAAGTGCTATCTTTTTAGACAATTTTACTTCTGGTCTATTTCAAAATTTTCAGAATACAGCAAACAGAGTTTGGTATATTTTCACCAATAAATAATTATTTATTTCGTATCCCTCAGAATTCTAATTAGAAATTAAATTAAGTTACTCTAAAGCTTCCCATTCCAACTACGATCGGTTAACCAACATTTATAATTAGGACATCAATAAATTATTGTAAAATCATCATCTATTATTACAGCCGAGGATTACCGAGTAATCCCGAAGTGCTGGGTAATCATTGCTCTACCGCGAAGTCAAAACAAATGAAGTACTTTCAGCAAAGCTTGAGTCATGCGCAGGCGCATACGATGCGTAAGCATTGTTAGAGCATACGTCACAGTCACAGTTGGAAGCCGTTGCTTTCTAAACAGAGTAAATGAACTATATTTAGTTTCAAGCCCTTTTAAGGGATTTAGTAAGACTAAACGGACTTTAGACTTTAATGTCAATGACCATAAGTAAGAAAATTGGCTGAGTCATCATCATAATGTAATTACTGAATACTAGCTTTTGCCCGCGCTTTCGTCTGTGTTAAGGTTGGAAATTATCCCATGGCATTAACAAAATGAAAAGTCGCCTCTGGCCTAATCTAAATCTTAAACTTTCCAGGTCCCAACATCATTCAAATCCGTTTAGCCGTAAAAATACTGATTTACTTTCGCATTAATCATTAATATTTGTATGGATATAATGTTTATAACCAAACGACGTCAGAAGACCATAATTCCAAAGGGGTTACCCTCCACGGTACACAATGATATGACTCACGCATTCACAGTAGACACAATACTGATGGTATTATTTGAATTTACATACAGTTCTAGGAATACTACTCACAGTGGAATCATTTGACTAAAAATACTATATGACTGTGACCTGTCAAGATTGATACTTTCAATGGTTATTTCAAAGAATGAAGCAATAACACTCAAGGTGGCTAAGAATAGAGATGTATGGAAAAAGACACGCTGCATCGACAAAATAAATGAACAGGAGGATGATGGTGATGACCGGAGGAAGAAAGCATACAGCCTGATGGCTAAGAGAAATACACTTAGAGGAGAAGAAGTCATACTGCATCTTCCCCAAATAAATTGGGATAAGGGTTGTGGGATGATTGAAGAGAGAATAGAAGCAGAGGTGTTAGGACAGTCATGCCTTGGATATAGTGGGCATGGTCACCAGAAGCAGTCTTACCAAGGGGTATCGTACTAACTGGGTTGCGGAGGTCAGATAGGCAATCGCTCCATGTAAAATACTGGTATTCAGCTGCATCCGGTTAGACTGCAAAACCTACAGATGGCAAGATGACCTCATGAAAGAAACGAGGAACCAACGCAACAGTTAATCTCAATGGACAAGAGGCTGAAAATCATCAACAAATGCAAGTGATGAAGGAGAAAACATTATTATGGGAAAATCATAATTGGTAGCTTAACTGTCAATGGTTGAACACCAGGTGTTAATGATTTTGATTCAAAATGTTAGTAAGTAATGAATGGTACCTAATGCTAATAATTTTCCTGATTTTCATGCTATCACATTAACCTCTACCTGTTACCGGCACTCAATACTTCAAGCCTGTTTTCCCCGAAGTGTTAGACAGCGGTGTACCTAAAGGCACCCACATTTCGCCAGTTATGTTTTACATTCCAATCAACACCAATAAATGTACTATCTATTATATCATAACTAAGATACCAACTGCAACTTCGACTGACTCATCATTCTAAATAAGGTAGATAATGCGAAAGCAGGTTAGCTTGCATAGTCAGCTGCGTTAAACCACATTGGCTAGCTTGTATTTACTTCATCTACCTTCCCAGATAAAGTTACTTTCTGTTTTAGCAAAGGTTTCTAGTAGACTGCTGAATTAGTTATTAATGAATAATCGTTTGTCAAAGTCAAAGTCAGTTGTCTGTGGTAGTATTACAATCATAATCTCATAGGTTATTCTAGTCCCATCATCAGGTAAGTAAACCGTTTGTTTTTAGGGTTCCGTACCCAAAGGGTAAAAACGGAACCCTATTACTAAGACTTCGCTGTCTGTCCGTCTGTCTGTCACCAGGCTGTATCTCATAAACCGCGACAGCTAGACAGTAGAAATTTTCACAGATGATGTATTTCTGTTGCCGCTATAACAACAAATACTAAAAACAGAATAACATTAATATTTAAGGGGGGCTCCCATACAACAAACGTGATTTTTTTGCCGTTTTGTCTAATGTATAGATAATGGTACGGAACCCTTCGTGCGCGAATCCGACTCGCACTTGGCCGGTTTTTTCAGTACTTATCTATTTAATTATATACCGCTAGTCTCAGTATCCTAAGAAATACCCAGTTATATATTGAGTTACAAATATCTAAACAACCATCATCAAAAACAAAAGCAACAAGAAGCACACAAGTAAAAACAAACCGTGGTTTTGGCAGGCGGCTTGCGCGCGCGCAACGACATATACGCGCGATCCATCGCTGCTACAGCACCATTCGTCCCACACAACATCACTTTTTATATATTATAATTTATTAATGAATAATGGACACACGTATTCACTGCACCAATTAGAGGTTGAAACAAACGCTGCGCATGAGTGTAGAACGGCGCTTCAACGGGGACTGCGCGCACGCCGGTACTCGACCCTCCCCCCGCTACCCCGCTACTATTTTCGGAGCCCTGTGGTCTGTGGTTTCCCCTTCAACACAGGACATTTTGAACAGTAGTTTCACTTAACGCGGAAGTATGAAAGTGGACATTCGAAAGCGATTAAAACGAGGATGTAGTTAGTTACATATAGCCTTTTAATATTTATTTATTGTATTTTTTCTGTAGTCACTAGCATTAAATATTTAGTTACTCAGGAAAATGATTTTCTCCTACTGTATACTGTATATTGAAATTAATACTAGTATGAAATACGTCGAGTTGAAATTGATTTTCCACGACGAAATCGCCATTGAATTTTGTTACGTGTATTCATATAAGTGCCCGCGACTGTACACCGGCACCGTACATATTAAGAAGAACGCAGTAGTGACAGTGACCGATTAGAACAGTAAACTATCGTCGGTATCACACAATAACTCGCAAACAACAAACAAGTCGGTTAACGCCTGTTTTGTGTCTGATCTTTAACTATGGTTAACTGACATGTTATTGTAAAAAGATAACAAATTCTACATGTTTTTGTACAATTGACCTTATAAAGGTGTATATTTTTAATATTTTCTCGAACGGCAGATGGTGGTATAATCAATTAAATTTAGCCCAAATTCTAAGAGAATATAGCACAAAAATATTATTGTACACTAGCGGACGTCCCGCGGTTTCAACCGCGTAGTTCCCGTACCCGTGGGAGTACGGGGATAAAATATAGCCTATGTCACTCAGGGTGAATGTAGCTTTCGAATGGTGAAAGAATTTTTGAAATCGGTTCATTACTTCCGGAGATTACCCCCTACATACAAACTTACAAACAAATGTTACCTCTTTATAATATTAGTATAGACTAAAATGGCTAGTTAGTAGAGTAAGCACCTTCAACACAGACGTGGTGTGATCATCGGTTGTCGTGGTATGGGCATGTGATGCGGAGGGATGAGGAAAATGTCGTGAGGAAGGTTTTGAGTATGAATGTTTCATTCTCCCCAACTTTTCTTTATTCTATCATAAGGATATAAGAGTAGAGGAAGACCAAACCAACGACGGTGAAGAATGATATGGCAAGAAAGGACGTGTCTGATGAGATGACAAGTAATAGAGAAGTATGGAAGAAGAAGACATCTACGGCGACCTTAATTAAATTGAGATAATCATCATCATCATCAGCCTACTAATGTTCCCACTGCTGGGACACAGGCCTCCTCTCTATGAGAGGGAATAGGCTATAATCCACCACGCGGGCCCAGTGCGGGTTGGTAGATGTCACATGTCTTCGAATTTTTTGGTTCTAGGACATGCCGGTTTCCTCACGATGTTTTCCTTCACCGTTTTGAGAGCAGTGGTGATGAAATAAATTACACAAAGTAATGCGCCTGTCTGCGTTCGAACCCACGACACTGTGCGTAAGTCGGGGCTGCCACCACTGGGCCACCGCTGCTCTCAATTGAGATAAGGAGAAAATGATGATATTATTGCTGTTAGAAAGTCACTTTGTATAGACCCTTCAGGTGATCAAGCCGAGGTCAAAACCTTTGCCCTTACTAGGTATACACACACAAAGTAAAATGCTTCGTCTAGGGTCGGATCTACTGTCTAACTTACTCATTTGTTCGTTCAACAATGTGTCACTATATCGGATCGGTAAATCGTTTTACTAACAGTTATGGCATGTGTTAATCCCCTCCACATTTGCATGTAAGCGCGTCGCGACATTTTTTGTTTGGGTAACATTATTTTAATGGGTTTTAGCGTCTAGGTTACATCATCAGGTCTTTTTTAAATATTTTTTGCAGAGTATGGTCTTGATCTTAGGGCAAGGTTACTCGCAGAAGATAAGTTCAACTGCGGTCAAGGAAAATAGCACAGGTTACAGAGAAAATACACGTTCAAGATGTAACGTTATTGAGGGTTCCGTACCCGATAGGTAACCAACGGGACCAGCTGTTACTAAGCCTCCGCTGTCCGTCCGTCCGCCCGTCTATCAACGGGCTGTATCTCATGATCCGTAATAGGTAGACAGTTGAAATTTTCACAGAATGTGTATTTCTGTTGCCGCTATAACAAAAATTAATTAAAGGGGCTGCTCCCCTACTACGATGGTACAAAAGTACAAAACCCTTCATACGCGAGTCCAACTCACATTTAGCCGGTGTTGTTTTTGGGGTTGGGTAGGCCAAGATTTGAAGTTGTATACAAAACATGGTAAAATCATATATTCATTGTCAATATAAGTTGACTTACTGTTTACATCGTACTTCACGACATATCCGACTATTCAGTTCCCCTCCTTTATTTTATTGTGGGCGTAGGGATAAAGTTCTGCGTATGCGCATACAATACTACGAACGGTACGAACTATGCTTGTTCAAAGGTGGAGGAAAATTATTATGAGAATTGCAAGAATATGACTTCTGGCGAAAGATTATAAACGAACGTGTATTGCACATTTTTAAAACGTACCTACAATCGTTTGAGCACTTGAAATGGTAACTTTAAAAATCTAAAATACGCGATGGGTCTATAATATGGATATCATTAAACCCACGCGAAATTTAGATGACCCGAATGGCGCAGCGGTAGTGAGGCTGCCTTCCGTTCTTAGGGTCCCGGGTTCGAATCCCGGTCGGAGCAAATGTTTGTGTGATCAGCATGGACACTTGTTTCCGAGTCATGGATGTTTATATGTATAATAAGTATGTATTTACAAACAAAAAAGTATCTATGTAGTTATATCAACTATCTGGTGTCCACGACACAAGCCTCGTTGCTTAGCGTGGAACTAGATGGCGCTGTGTGTAATGTCCAGCAATATTTATTTATTATTATTATACTGCTGGGTGCGGACGCACAGGACCGAGAATTATGTCAGAGCCCTGCAGTGGGTGATGTCAAGAAGACATGATAATGATACCATAAAAACTGACGGCACGGTTGGTGCAGTGGCTTAGCGATTGGCTGCTGCGCTGCGAGTTCCGGTTTCGATTCCCGAACGGAAAAAATATTTATACGGCCTACAAGCAGTTATTCCGCGTATGTTTGTTTAAATGTTTGTAAATGCAATCACGCTACAGGAGAAATTCTTAGTATGGGGCCCTACTAATACTATATGTATTGTTTTCACGCCTCAATGAACACACAGGTAGAATATTTCATAACAACTATTGTGTATTACCCATATTTGCAAAATAAAATTCTATTCCATTCTAGAGCATGACCTGAGCCAACGAAAACGAAAATTCAACCCCAGTAAAGAATCCACCTCCAAACTCACGGTGGATTTTGAACATAAACTTTACCAAACACGTTTGCGTCGCAGCTGACTAGCATCGATGATATTCAAGCAAGTCCAATTATGCCATATGTCGGACCCTCCTCCCCATAAACGTGTGCAGGCGCATTCTACGTCCGCGCGACGTACGTGCGCAAGAGTATAATGGTGTGTCGTGCACTTTCACGTCAGTATGGTAAGGTGTATGCTTGAATTATTGAATTGTGCATTGTATTTGAAAATTAGCAGTTACTAAGTTGTACAGGTCAGAGAGGGAGTCAGTCCATGTACAATACTGGTATTCAGCTGCATTCGATTAGACTGGAAGCCAACCCTGGGATATTTGAAAATTCGGAGGCCTCTATTCGTTTCAATCGTGGAGATATCTTATACCTACGTTGATATCAAGAAAACGGGGCGTAAGCAAAAGTTGCTTTTGATAGTATTGCATCCGTAAAGTACAAAGATCTGCTTGACATCAAGCAGATGTTATAAGTATTTTTATTGACTTATTGGCAATATAAATTCCATTCCCATTTAAACTGGAACCATTGAGTAACAAGTTTAAATACAAAAACATTGTTCAAGCCAAAAGTTAATTGAATTCGCATCAACATGAATGCTATACTCATTAAACAACATTGACCATTGACTGTCCGTATCGCTTAAATAAGTGTGAAAGAAACGGAATGCCACAGCTGTCTTAACTCTTGCGCAAGTCGTAACTCGTGACGAACCAATGACACGGGTCACTGGGTTGTTGATCATTGATGACCGATCGATTACTAGTAACGAAGTGGAATGCACATCAATTGGAGAGGTCAATAGTGAGACTTGTCCTTGTTACTGTCGCATATTATTAGATAGCGTTAATGCTTGCTAAAATAACAATGGTTATGTACGGTATGTACCTAACTATCTACCGAAGTACGTTTAGAGGATATAAATATGCTAAGTCCAAACAAAACATTATTGGTATTTTGTTTATCAAATTATTCTTGGGGAAGTTCATAAGTCTCTACTGCTGGATTTCTCCAGCTTCGTTAGGCTTATAATAATCTGATTTTACACTTCAGTAAGCCATTCATCATTCGCCGTCATCGTTATTATTCATATTGTAAAAACCCGTTATTCTATTTCAAACGCTCAATTTCTGCAAAAAATCATGAGAAAAAATCCCATTCCTGTAAATATTTATTATATTATAGTGCTTTTTTATAGGTAATTTTAATAGTATTTTGTATATAAAAAATATATTAATTTTCGTTTATTCAGTTTTAGACAAATATCATGTCCAATAATTTAAGCCGGTTTATAAAAAACCTTAAGTCCTGAGAAGTCCACAGTCCCTAGACGTTCCCGGCGCAAAGGAGCCCATGACACTTGCAGCGTTTCCGCGCTGAATTGCCAGAGCTAGCCTCTGCACCAGGAAATAACCCTCTCCTATTCCTGTAAATTACATTGTTATCTTAAAAAGGGTCACATTGGGATTGACCACACTTATCGATATGTACTCGGCTTGAGCAGGTTAGAAAGAGCGAATAGTCCGATGCGATCCCCAATCGAGTCATCCGAAAACAATCTGCCTCTCTCTCTCAATCTGCCCCCACTATTCCAAAGCTGACCTCATACAGTCCTATCTCTATTTTCCCCTCCCTGTGTGGTCCACGGATAAGATAACGGAAGTCTAATAAGTCTTTCCTTGAGTTACGTAAGACACAAGGAATAGATTTTATTATGCCATCTCCATTAAATGCACTGGTAATAATATATTGCAGTCTATTATGCGGTCCATTTCCCGACAGATTCTTATCTTGTTTGTCATCAATTCCATTTATTTAATTGACTTCTCTATAATACTTTAGCATATAATTATGATGAATCAGCGTTAGACAGCATCTATCTGGCATTGCAGATATAAAGGCTGATTTAAATTGATCCAGTAGCTGGATCTAGCTTCACTGGATTCCAGCGCTGGATCGGCACTGGGTTAATGTAAACATGTTACAATCCGGTGCAGTGTCCAGTATCCAGCGCTGGATCGGAATAGACTACGTTCTTGTTTTTCAATCCAGTGTCCTAGGTCCCCCCGTACACCGCGCACCACGTGCCAGTGGCACTGGATCTGTGTAAACGCAAAGCCCAGTCATCGCCGCGTAATGTACCTCCACAAAGTAAGACTGTCTACTGGACTGAATGTAAACAGCCTGATCCAGTGTCAATGCCAATCTTGCGCTGGAATCCAGTGAAGCTGGATCCAGCTACTGGATCAATGTAAATCAGCCTTTAACCTTTTAGGTGCGGTTTTCACCATCTTCCTTTCCTTTTTCCTTGTTATTTGGAGTAGGCGCAACACGTTTTTTTTTCTTCTATTCTCGTCAAACGTCACGCTATCATTTACTCCTTATTCCTTCAAATCATTCTTCAAACAATCTATTCATCTTTTCTTTGGTCTACCTCTTCATCTACATCCATGAACTTTTTGGTGCGGTTGTGAGGCACACATAATCCCATATTTTATGACACTTGGTTTTTGGTCAAATGATATGGTCTTTGTGGCAATTTTTTTTATTTTTTCCTTAATGACTTGGTTAACAGTACATCATTTAAATCGTAAGATAAGATTTTTTAGATTTAGGTGTCTTCCAATTTAGGGATGATTAAGTGCTAGACTGTGCTCATCGACCGGACATCATACGTTGCATAACTCGCAAGGTCTAGCATAAACCATAAGGAGTAAATGGTCTAAGGAGGTCAAGGCCCACTTCTATTTTGATTACATGGAATATAGTGTTTTTTTTTTATTTATGTAAAAGGGCTTCCTATTAACTGGTCGTCATACTGTTCCACCAACCCAACAGGATGCAATAAAACTTTAATGTACAGTAACAGTCAGAAGTCGACTGCCAATCTCGCAACACAATGGCAAAGCAATATTGGTGGTACTTATGACCTTCTTCTATAAGAACGTTTGACAACACTTACACATTAGCAACTTGTTGCCCGCTTAAGATTGTTATTACAAATTTCAATGAGTTGTGTAAGTGATACGGTGGCCAAATTGGTTGTTAGCGTTGGAACATCACTCACACGGATAAATATGCGTATGTGTGTATAGGCGCCGCCGCCCGTATAGCGCAAACGATAATGTGCATTGCGGTGGAAGTGGAATTTTGACCTTTGACTGTACAAAGGAAGCAGAAAGTCGATCTGTATCAGCTACATCCGAAGTTTCCCTACAATTCCTCTGTAATGTTGTAGGTACACATTAATGCGGGGCCAACAATTACCTCAGTTGCGACAACGAGCCAATTAGGGCACGTTAATAAACTTTAATCGCTGACAATTAATGAACGCTCTCTAAATTGTTAGTGGTACTACCGGTTCTCGCTCTATACCCGCGTATTGTGTCTAGAAATCTATTTATGTAGAACATCTCCTTTGGTCTAAATTGCGGCTTACGGGCTTAGTTTAAATAAAATGAAGTTTAAAATAACTGTTTTTTGTTACTTTTGCCATTGTCTGTATAAGAAAAGAATTGTAAATCATTGAATCATTTGCAGTCAATGATCCGCCAAAAATGGAGAGATTTGGAAGAGCGCACTCAGCATTGGGTGACCAAAGGTTGAAGATTAGAATAGAGACAGTCAATGATCTAGAGCCTTTTAGGTTTACTCATCCCAAACTTCTTCTTATAGTCTTATTTGTTACAAGATAGCTTAAATACTTGCCTACTAAATAATTTCTGAACAGATGCTGTTTTTAAAAATTGTAGTTTATCAAACAGCACAGGGCGCGCGGGCTTACGGTTGTGGCGCACTCCATCCAACCAGTTGGGAGCCTGTATCGCAGCAGTGGAAACGGTATTCGCGATTTTATGATTTAAGTTTGCGTAGCAGTACCCACATGCATCTCACATCAACAACCAAAACCGTAGTAGGAGCAAAAACCGGTACCATCACCCGTGTTAACATCCATGCTATCCCGGACGGCTCCCGTCTTTGAAGACCAAATAACCGTATCCATAGCAGTCATTAAACGTTTTTGTTTATATGCTACTACATCGATAGAGACGTTTCTATAACGATATTTCTTAGAAAGAAAGAATTGTTGATCGATTGGATTACCGAGAAAATTGTTTCAAGAATGAATGCTAAGATGAAATGTTTGGAGAAACTCGTAACGATAGTTAAATGTTTCGTGAGATATTGTTAAAGATGCGTTTATAACTTCAAGAAAGTGTAAATTATCTCGCTAGGTCGGATTGGACCAAATAAGTGATAGATGGACGATGTGTGACAGATGATATGTCTAGAAAGGAGGTGACTGATGAAATAACGAGTATAATAGAGAAGTATGGAGAAAGAAAACATACTGCGTCGACCCCAAATAGATTGGGATAAGGGCAGCAGAATGATGGTGATGATAATGAGGTCGGAATGGAGTAGGTACTGAATAGACTCGGTGGGACTTTGTAATAAAAGTAGTGGACTGTATAAAATAGGTGTAATACCAAAATTAACAGTAATAATCAACATGTAAAGACTGTACTAAGAAATGCCCGGAGTGGCCGACGTCTGTGAGCTCAGTGAGTGGTAGGGCGCGCAGCGGCGCTCGCGTAGCCGGGTTCGGTACGCCGCGCCCCGCGCCCTCCCCGCGGTTTTCCACGCATTTTATGTGAGGCGCCGACAGGTACCAAATATCATTTCATTTACAGTCACTGCGCTGCACGCTGAATAGGCTTTTGTACTGAAAACATCTAATTAGTCCGTCAGTTAAATTATCAAAAAATATTTGACACGTATTTTTTCTTTTGTTACGTAAACCAAAATAGACGAAGATACGACGCTTTTAAAATTCTCAATACGTCACGCCGCGGCCGCGCCGTGGTACAGTTTTTAGTGCGTTCTGATGTCACGAGCCCCCACTCCCGAGTTTTGATGCGTTTTCTTTGTCAATATTCATTGATTTACAAAAACAAAAAATACGTGTCCATTATTTTCCAATGCTCTAATTGTCGGACTAAATAGATTTGCAATTTATTGATGGACGAAACTTGCTTATTATTTCACCGCTTTTTTATATTAAAAAAAAACAGGGGAAGAGGGGCTGGTAATACTTGAAACATGGTCACATAACGATGGCTAGTAATCTACCAATAATTAACATGCCTTCTTCTATACCAAAACAATGAATAGAATTGATATAATAATAGCCATAATTCCCACGCCAAGGCAACTAATTGGTACGAGTAATCACACTGTCTTATTTATAGATGCTTCTGTCAATCATTTTAACATGATGATGATCATTAAAAGGGCCTCTTCAACATCTGGTTATTATAATTCAGGTTATTTTATCCGGTAAATTCTGTTTCATATCATATTTGGCAAATACTGGTATTTAGCTGCATCCACTTAAACTGGAAACCAAAATAGTTGGGAAAATGCTAGACAAATGATGATAGTACTTCATTTGGTACGTAGAGCTTCTCCGGACAACTACAAGAGAACTTCATGAAGGTATTCTTTCTGTTTTCTTTAACCATGCATAAAAAGAAGGTATCGATCGACCGTAAACAAATCGTAAAAGTATTTAAAACACCATAGCGTGTCAAAGCATCTCAACCAAAACAATATCTCAATCAAATCTCACTAAACACTACAAAAAACAACAATAACACGTCAGCAGGAAGCAATCACAGTCAACTTAAACTTAAAAAAAAAAAAACAATCAAATCAGTGTAGACGGTACATTAACAAAAAAAAAACTCTCAAACCGTCTCGCAGGCCGGATGCCAACAATTGAGTGGCCCGTGACTAAATCCTTAAATGACTGTATTGATTGGGACAATTGGTAATGGCCGTGAGCTAAATGATGGACTACTGGTATCGGATTTCGGATTTTTAGAGGAACAATCACCCCCCTGATTGTTCCTTGTAACAAAGAGGCGAAGAGACTGTTACGTTGGAGGACAGGACTATGATACGGGACTGGATAAGAGTCTTTTTCAGCAAGCGACAAGCTACTATACCCCTCCATCTCATAATACCAACAAGTTATATAAACCCAAGACGAATCTCACACTCACATCTAACAACAGTTATATTATGTGTATAAAATTGTATAACAAACTTCCAAGCACCATAACGACACTCCCATTTTTTAAATTTAAGGGTATTCTTACAAAAATCTTAATAGATAAATGCTTTTATGAGTTCCTAGATTATAAATTGTAAATTCAGAATTATATATATAAATACTAATTAATTTATATTTTAATTTAATATTATTACAATGAGAGGTTTTCCTTTTAAGGTTTTAAAAAAAAACTTAGTTTCCAAGAACTCTATAGATGGCGTTGAACTTACTATGATAGTTGGTGCTAAAGCCAAAACGCTTGAAAAAAAAAATATTGTGTCACGTCACATACTCTCGTTGACTGACACTTTCATTTGCTTAACCTTCCGAATATAACCTACATTTCTCGCGCTTTGTTAAAATCAGTTTTTTTAGGTTCCGTTCCTTGCATTATCATACTTACTCCTAGCGCCATCTATCCAGCGACTAGGGAAGAGCCAAAAAGAAAATCCCTCATTGAATCAATTACAATTTATAAACTGCATGCATGGTTCAAATTAATCAATTTTTCATTTGTTATTAACTATATTATGTAAAATTTGCACGCCGAAATTAATGGCAGAATAAGAGAAATATACTTTATCTTTAACATCCTCCTGTACCTTATTTACGCAAATAAATGATTTTGAATTTAAATTTTGACAAGCATTCTTCTTCTTAGGGTGTCATCATTTGCCTAGCCTTTTTCCAACTATACTGGGGACGGCTACTAGTCTTACTGGATGCAGCTGAATACCACTATTTGACATGGAGCGACTGCCTGTCTGACGTCCACAACCCAGATAGTACTAGGTACCCTTTGGTAAGACTAGTTGTCAGACTTTCGGGTCACTGACTACCTGTGACGACTGTCTAAGATCTACAAATGACAGCCGGGACCAACGGTTTAACGTGCTCTCCGAGGCACGGAGGGAACTCGGTACGAAATTATGGTCACCCATCCACTGACCAACCTTGGCTAGAGCGGCTTAACGTTGAAGATCGACCCGTATGGCTGTTATTATTTAGCCACGAGCTTCTTAGCGTGTCCATAGCAAAGAAGTTCAAATATGTTTGGCCCAAAATTCAGAGACGTGAAATCCGCTCACTGATGTAAGGTCATCAAGTGCGCAGGTGTCAGGACATACGGCGTAAGATGGAAGGTGGGCCATCATCTGTGAGGAGACGCTGCTAACGCACTTGAGATCTGAGCCATCCATGAACTGTGTGTTTGCTCAGTCTGACTTGGCTTGCCAAAAGCCTTGATTATGTGGATTGGCTATGTTTCATCGTATTCCATCTATGTATTTTGGAGTCGGGAGTCCAGTCTGACCAGGTGCTGCTGAACAGTATTCTACATGGAGCGACTGAGTTGCCGTCTATAGGTAATTACGAAAGTTTTCTACCTTGCAAGTACCAAGAAACCATGACAGCATTACCGTTATATTACAGTTGAGCAATAAGGAAGCTGTAATTATGATCGACACCAAAAAGTGATATCTTGACAAAATCCACTCAACAAATATTTGAAAGAGGAAATACATCTTAAAACAATATTACCATATAAGACCTTTCTTTTGATCATAAAATTTATAGCTTATCATTTCACGCTTGTAAATTTCACGACACAATGTATTATTAGCTAGACCGTATAAGTAAGGTTCGTCTCGCATACATACGATTCGAATTCTGACTGAATACTGTAAATAACTAATTAAAACATAATAATTTACTATATTATGTTTACTTATTTGGGAGTATTCTCTTTCAGCGGCAAAGAGGTTATAAAAACAAATAAGGCAACCGATAAACTTCAGTGCAATCGCGTGGTAATACCTCGTACGCACGGGCGACTTTTTAAAGTGACGATTGTTTTTGCGACGAGAGATTTACAATTAGTGCTTTTGACGCGTTATACACACTGTTGGATTCTCAAACCTCGGTTCAATACAGAGAGTTGAAAATCCAGTGGGTGATAAAAAGGGCTAACGTGCAGTGACAAGCCATTTACCATCATATACACCCACGCGAGCTCATATCAGCGTGAAGCCTAATATGTACGTCTGATCATTCCCACAAGGGTTAACGACCCGGGATTAAAGGGGAACGCGTCAATGACAGCAATTGTTTCGACACTACATTCATTAACACTCGTATAAGTGTGGATGAACGCACTGCATTCCGAGATACATAACACTTCTGGGCCCTGGGGAAAATAGCAATAAAGTCTTATACCATGGGGTACTAATTGCTAACGAGAGGTTTTCTCCATGTACTACTCTCTACTCCTCTTTGATGAGTAGAGAGAATATAAATGTCCAAAAAAAATAACTGTTGCTTATTAGACTCTAAACTTTAATTGGTACAATTGAAATAATTCTAACTTTATTATTACTACTTATATGAAAAAAATCTTCAAAGTGAAGCATATTTTGAAATTTCATAACTACTCCTAAACGGCATTAAGTTTTAGTATATTTTTTTTCACACAAATATTTGTCACGTTTTTCTTCACAAAGTGTACAATTTGAATTTTGATCTAATGATTTATTAGGCTACAATTTGATAAAAACCACTCATTTCGCACTATTCGGCCCGCAGTGACGGACGTAACAACCGCTTTGTAGTGCAAGCTGATTAGAACTTTTTTCTAACAGTATAGCAAACGAAGTTTGAACCACCGCAAACAGAGTTGCTAATTTAGCAGATACCCCAGCCTTAAAGAAGTTACAGCCGTACAATGGCTTAGTATCTGAATCATAATAGCAACATGGGTTGATGTAGGTTGAAACTAAGCTTTGGGTCAGTCCGTGAATAGGTGAGCATCCATTACATACCGAGACCCCTTCCGTGGTTCAGAACCCAAGCAGTTAGTTTCGGCTGTCATTCATAGATGTTTGGAAGTCCTTACGGGCAAAGTAACCATGCGTTCTACAGTTTAGAAAAAGGCTTGAGTTTAAGTACCTACGTAATAAAAATATCTTTACGCCACGTCCAAATACAGGCCAACTCATAACTTTAGTAGCGGGGTTACAAACAGGGTGCGCCAGACAAATAAAAACTAATCTAGGATGACGCGACTGCAACCGCACCGCGTCTAGACGAGGTAGTAATCTCCCATGTCTGTGTGAAGCCTAATAATGTACGGCGGCGTCAGGGCGTTCCCACGTCGGTTGTCGACCCCGGCGTCAAGAGGATCGCCTCAATGAAACGGTAGAGAACGAGATCTCAATTGCTTTGGTAGACAAAAACACACAACAATTTTATAGTGCTGTCGGAACTAACGACGCCATCTTGTTTTTACATAGACAATGTTGAAAAACAGCGGCCTCCTGAAAATATTATTCTAGCAATAAACGCTGAACTACAAATTGCAATCATCATCATCTGCCTAGCCTTTTCCCAACTATGTTGGCGTCGGCTTCCAATCTAACCGGATGCAGCTGAATACCAGTATTTTACATGGAGCGACTGCCTATCTGACCTCCACAACCCAGTTAGTACCGGGTAATACGATACCCCTTGGTAAGGCTGGTTGTCAGACTTTTTGGGCCACTGACTACCTAACGACTGTCAAAGATCTACAAATGACAGCCGGGACCAACAGCTTAACGTGCTTTCCGAGGCACGGAGGAAACTCTGAAACTGTACTACAAATTGCAATAATGTTGGCAAAAGCCCCATGTGCAGTCCTCAACATCCAGGTCGAAAAATACAAAGATCACAACTTCACTATCCCAACAGGATACCGATATCCTTCCCAAAAGGTCCAATAACTTGTTGGTAATAACAGAGTCCCTGAGGTTAGTGATAGATAATGGTTCGAGTGAAAGCTGTTTTAACTATTTCAGAATTCACTGAAAGCTGAGAATACAAAGCAGAAGTCCATTGATCGACATAAAAGCACCAAAATGCACTTGCCCTGTTTATACGCAATGTACTTACTAACAACTTGCATTAATCAAAGTGCAAACGAAGCACCAGAGGATGTTTTGACAAGATATGATTAAAGCTAGTGGGTTTCTGCGTTTGAACGAGACACCGGATGATGGCAATTTGTGTACGTCTATCAAGATTTTACTAATGGAACATGGCGAGATCTTCAACGACCTGCACTTAAGATAGAAACAGTTAACAGACTAAGATTGAATTCTAGAACGATTTTCAGACATGATTTCGAGATTTGAGGAAGACAAACAATAAGCAATATAAATGACATTGAAAACTGTAATAAGGATTCTAGAATACCGATCTTAATGGTTATTTTGAACTCTCAACCAAACACGCAGAGTCAGAATTTAAAATTAAACCCAAACCACAAGCACCCATATTCGTTGGGAATATCCACCTAACAAAGACATGAATAAATATAGAAGCTTCAAACAAGGCTTCTTTAGCAAGTCAAGTTATACGACGTTTTTGTATTGTGAGGTGTCAAGTACGAAGTAAGTTTGTATTTAGGACAGACTATTAACACTTGAAAGACCAAACATAGCTGAAGATTGATTCATGGGTCTTGGCCGGCCCGAAAGAGTTTGGTGTCTACGACGCAATAAAAGTAAAAACCAATACGAGGAGATTTATGTCTTTATTCGCCTCGTTTAGATCCGAACGGCCTCGTTGGTATAGTAGTCGCAAACGCGACAGCTGAGCATGAGGTCCTGGGTTCGATTCCCCGGTGAGGCAAAGTGTTATTGGGTTTTTTCTATCAGGATTTTTTCAGTAGCAGCCACCGAGTCTAGAATTGTGTCCGGTTGATTGCAGTAGGCTCGCCTCCTAACATGGGACTCGAACAGAACTGGCGAAATGTGGATGTGTTATTAGGTTCACTTTTGCCTAACCCTCCGGAGATTACAAGCGTTATGTTAGATCCAGACTCGATGACGCGTCTGATCCCGAGTCGATAAGTTTGGTTAGACTAAGGGTGCTTACATAAAGAAGCAGGTTTCCGGTACGGGCGATTCAGTACCGATCGGTGCAGGTATTCATTTCCATGTTATCTTATGCGCTCGCTTATAAAGAAGCAGGTTTAAACTATATGCAAGTGAACCCTGCACCGATCGGTACCGACTCGCCTGTACCGGAAACCTGCTTCTTTATGTAAGCACCCTAAGGGTTGTGCCACAGCGAGACAAAGAGCGGTAATGCTAGCTATCGCACGCGGCAGCATCGACGGTGCGCTCGACAGCACGCTCTAATTCTCGCTCTAGCAAACGACGGTTTTGAGCGACAGAAAAGCATGGGAGCATGGTAAAATGCGATACTGTGCTGGTGGATGTGGCGCAACCCTAAAGTCCGTTTTCACCAATTACTAGAGCGGACCGAGCAATTGTTCGGCGGTGAAGAAATTTTAGTTCTCTTCGGTATGATAATTTATTTGAGAAAATCGTTCCGTTTGGTGAGAACGTGCCATTACAAATGCGAAATATACATGAAATTTTGAGCCATAAACTACGTCGGCAGATAAGTTAAACTTCGCACTAATGATTTTGATGTTTACGCGAAAATTATGCATTCAAATTGAGATTATTTTACGGTCCGTTTCACGCGGACATTATTCAACGGTGATTTATGTTGATCGTTTTGTTTTGTTTTGTTTTCAACTAACATTAGTAATGATGAAGAATAGAATCGTTTTGATAAGTTATGTTATAAATGTAGATCGAAAACTTATCAATTAATGTACGAGTTGAAATCAAATAACAGGTAAGTAATTAATTATTACAAGAAACTGCGAGATCAAGACGTTTACCGCAACAGTTTAAACGGCAAAGTGGAAACGAATAAAATTTCGGCTTTCGGCGCTAAACCAAGCTTTGAAGAAAATGGAATAGGCGTGCTTGAAATTAGGCATCTCCTAATTAAAATGAAAAGGAGCACGAGGTTGTATATGTGCCAAATATTCAAAATTGCAATTTCTCGCTATCGCAGCTCTCAGCCCCAATTACTCTTGAAGTCGTGACTCCAACGGAACTCTCAGATATCCTTAAACGTACAAACAAACACTACCGCCAACTTAGTTGCACCTCACACCGATAAACCAAAGTTCAATAAACACCGGTTCAAGACTTTCGGGCCCACAACAACCAGTACCGGATTCCATCGCCATAAATGAGACTGTATCTCGAGGAACTGCAAATGTCAGCTCAAATTAACATAGCACAGAGCCAACAGGTAAGGTCAACCAGATACTTGAAGCACAAAAACCTCTCTTATTGCTACGGAATAAAGCCACTGTCAATGATGAATTGACGACAGTTTAAGATAAAACCTGAGCTACGAAAAACTCCTTTATTGCAACGGAATAGAGCCTATGTTAAAAATGACAGATGGCCGTGTGGTTGATGGTAGTTCGCAGAGTATGTTTATCTTGAAGATGATGTGTACTTCGAGTGGTAGAAGAATAATTATGGATTGTGTATTAAATAAGACTAAGTATTGTGAAGATGAACTTGTACTTGTAATCAAAACAGTGTGCGGTCGGGTTGAAGACGATCTCGAATAAATACTTTCGAATTTTCAATCATCATCTGCCTAGCCTTTTCCCAACTATGTTGGGGTCGGCTTCCAGTTTTACCGGATGCAGCTGAATACCAGTATTTTACATGGAGCGTATCTACCGTAGGCGCGGGCCTGTGGATGGTGGGCTATGGGCTAGCTCGCCGTCCGTCCGTCTCATGACGACAGGCCGTGTCGACGGCGCAGGAGTGTTCCACGCGCGCCTCAAAGAGAGTCAGCAATAGGAAGGGGTTCGCCAGGGTCGATGCCTGCCGGGGTTGCGGGACTGTTCGAAAGAGATACCGTAGCCCCGGAACACAAAGGGCGATGAAGGAACATGGATGGGTTTTAATCAGTAAAAGTCTGACACTGATGATTTCCCATCCGAAAAAAAGAAAAAAGGGACCTCATGCTGAGCAGTCGCACTTGCTTACTAATGCTCTATTAATGCCCTTAGTTTTGTTTGCTATCTTCTCCACCTGGATAGTCTACGAGGAGTTATGACGATGTTCAGACACGTAACACACATCAAACCGAACACACGTCATTACTGTATCTCATTTCGTACATTACGTGTTTGAAGTATCAAAGATATCATCGTCTAACCACACGGCTATCCGAGCGAACAAAATCGTAACTTATTATGTCACTATGTCATGTTATTAATATAATTATCAGAATAGTGATGTTTCTCTTTGGTAGCATCGCCTTCTAATCTAAGCAGGTGCACCGCGATATCAATATTTTCTTGAGCTACAGGAACATACATGCATACATAAAAATGTCTTTCATTGTCTTCCTGTCCTTAATTAAACTGAACTGAATTTTGTCAATGTGCTGGTCGACCAAATTCACAGCAACGATGCCACGGACCTGACAGCTCTTGAACTCTGCCATATTTACGTATGCTGATCTCTTTGGTGAAAATCACCCGTTTATGTTTAGATTAAGTTTTCATTGAGGGTTGGTACTTGGTATCCGTGAAACAACAGACAGAAGGCCTCAAGAAGCTGTTGGTGAACCTATATTAATAAATAAATAAGTGTGCAACTTCTTCTCTTCCTCCTCCTAGACCTTATCCCATTTACTTGGGGTCGGCCTTCCTTGTCCGCATCTTCCATTTCGCACGATTTTGTGCTGCGTCCTTATCTAAATTACCTTCTTTTAGATCGTCGTCAACCAGGTGGCAGGTGGTCTTCAACGAGTGCGTCTCATTGATGGCAAGTCTAGGGCAAGCTTCACCATATGGTCCGCTTGGCGTCTTTGATGTGACCGTACCACCGTAAGCGTCTCTCTTAAATAAGTGCTCAACGTTAAACCATAAGTCTAACCAGCTAAACTTCGTAAATCAATCAATGAATCAATTCAGCTTGGCTCGGTACACTTACAGCACCAATCGTAACAAAGGATTACGCTCATCGACCATCATCACATAAAGTATAATGTTTTCAGTGCAAGTAATTTACCAGTCGTTTTTCATATTGCGTCATACCGTTGGAGTTGCGTAGTTTCAGCCGTCTCGCTCGGCTAATTGATTGCACTTAGAAATGGAGTAACGTATCATATGAGACTATGAGTACAGTTATACTTAACAAGCTGATAGGGACTTTGCACTTCGGTGTCAGTCTAGGAGCTTTCATCACGGTGCCTACGCTCGTGTAGTCGTGTTACAAGATTTGAAAACTTAGGTGCCTTAGTTGTTGCCTAAACAACTAAACAAAGAAACGATAGATGAACTATGTGAAGAATAATATGGGTAGAAACGAGGTGACTACTGAAGAACTACTAAATAAATAGGACGAAACCAGGAGAAATTACGAGTCTTACCAAAAAGGTCCAGCAATCATCCATCTCCTGCCTTAAATTGGTAATTTATTCGTGGTCGGCGTAGCATATCTTCTTCTTCCATATTTATTTCTCTATTACTTGTCATCTCATCAGACACCTAATTTCTGGCCCCTATCATCCTTCACACAGTCTATCCATCGTTTCTTTGGTCTTCCTCTACTCTTGTACCCATCAAAAAAGATTCAGCAATGCTTAAAATCATAGTGGCCGCAACTTCCACCCTAAGAACACCTGCAAACTGCACACACTCCTGCACGAAAAGGGTTTTGTGTCACCGAACCGAACAGCCTAATATTATAATTTTGTCGACATCTTTCAAACACCATTCAACATAGCGGCAGACATAAGATCTGGTGTGGTACTTACAGTCAGCCCCAAAGATGTAAACACAGACAAGGAACCATTTGTTTGTCTACAACCATTATTCCATAATTGTCAATACTATGTAAAGCTACAAAACATTAACACCAACATGTCAAAAAATATCGAACAGGTAGCAGGTATGTACTTTTCAAAATAAGCCCGTCCACACAAAACATGTGATAGTTCGTTAGATAAAAGGAAGCCGCACGTGTAACAGTGGACGTTTCCGGCGACTAATGAGTTTAATTAACACTTTATTGTAGCGACAATGACCCAACGGTCAGGCGTTAACTGGCTCTCAGGCGTCAAGTTACTGTGAAATCAAAACCTGCTGTTAAAGTAGTAATAGTGCAGACTTAGGTAGATAAGAACCATCGTTTAGATTTCCTAACGGCTATAGGAGACGGTTTTAGTAAAGCAGAGATACTTGTAAATACGTGACGAAATGAACAGATTCCTAGCTAAGTTGTATCAAGTAAGGAATTAATCAAACCAAACCAGCATGCCTGAGAGATATTTCTTGACAGCAAGTAAAGCCAAGTCAGAGGCCCATGGGCGGCATTAAATCTCTGACACTAGGTTAGGCACCACACGATAAAGAAGAAGCAATAAGTGGAGAGGGATACCGTTTTGCAGGATTGCAATACTAGCACCGAGCTGGTTGTCACTGAGTGCAGAACAATCAATTACAACTAGTAAAGCATCCCTTAAAGAACGACCTTCACCGAGCTGGTTGATGGATGAAAAGTATTTTATATCACACTAGCGGACGTCACGCGGTTTCACCCGCGTAGTTCCCGTTCCCGTGGGAGTACGGTGATAAAATATAGCCTATACGGATTATTACGGAGAATTCCTCTAAGTAATGGTAAAAGAAATTTTGAAATCGGTCCAGTAGTTTTTGAGCCTATTCAATACAAACATACAAAAATACAAAGGTTTCCTCTTTATAATATTAGTATAGATTAAATATATGTCAAAAAAATATATTGCAAATGGGTTGTCTAACAAATTTCAGTCCAGAATACATTTTCTTTTTTTCAACATTTCACTTGTTTAGATAATAGACAAATTCCATACCAATCGAAAGTATGAAACTTGTAGAATATGCAAACGTTAGGTTAAATAGGCTTCATAACTTTTGGATATTCCATAGCCTATACAATATGCAAACGTTATAAAACGTTTGCATATATTCTATAGGCTTCATACATTCAATTGGTATGGAATTTGTCTATTTACCACACCAGAGAAATGTTTAAAAAATATAAACATTTTAAATTGCTTCTGGACTGCATTTGCATGGGCCTCTGATTCCCTATTGTAAGATCTGTTATGCAACTGGATTATACCTGGCAAGGTACAATCTAGCAGAAATCTAAACTTACTGTAGCATAGAATATTCAACACACGACACACTATAGATACGTATCTATTCTATTAATTTCCCATAATAACTATCAAACACACGATCGTGGTTCCAGTAACAGTTCCCACGAGTCTATCTGGCAATCACCGTTTAACCCTACCAGTCATTCGATACTATTCGCACCACATGGTAGATTTACAACACAGATACTATACATATGTATGTATGTGGGGATGAACTAGATTTAAAATGGTGTCGTAATAGTTACAGTTCTTAGCGTTTGTTTGTCTGTTAAACATAGGATTAGTTAGGATTTGCTGGAATAATGTATGCTTTATTGTATTACATTTAGTTGTTATAGATTTGTACGGTTTCTTTGAAAAATATTAAGAGTAAAGCTGGATAGAATTTGTGAAAGAAGATGTAAGAAAGAAGGGAGTGAATTCTATGATTGCCGATAGAGATGTAGGTATGGAAGAAGACAAGCTTTTCTGTCCCTGTGGTCGTGGATACCAAATATTAAATATACCGACGTAAGTACCTCGCATACCCTACATCGTATTAGTGGCATTAAGAGTTATCCGCGCGATTAACATATACAGAAACCCGACAACCACCGTCGAAAAGTATCCCATCAGAAGATACAACACCCATCTGGTCGGAAGATCCTACCTTCGGGATCTACGCAGAATGACGAAGTTTCCATTGTTTCTTACACCTCTAAATGAACATTGGTAACGAAAATCCGTGCAATTTGAAAACAAAGAGAGCAAGATCGACGCCATCATTGTTGTATTACATGCTAAAAGTAAAATATTTCAACAATCACATGACTTTAACAATACAAAGTATTATGTATGACCAATACCCGATTAATCACATGATCCACACATTAAGAATAACAACACTAGTGACAAATTAGAATCCAATTGATTCACATTTACCTATAGACCTACATTCAAGTATCCGCACAATACAGAATACACATACTTACACACACACGCTAACAAACCCACACGTATAGATGCTATAATTTTCCCAAGCGCGAGCGCGAGAGTGCGTGCGGTCAGACATAAACACTGGTTAGCTCATATGTTTAGACGGGACGCGCCTAATTCACATAAGAAGATACATGATCTTCAATGTACTGAGGATTATGTATTGAAAAACATTATTTTGATTATGGGGCCGTCGTTTGTGGATCTTTGACAGTCGTCAGATGTAGTAAGTAGTGTAGTGTGTGTAACCATCCTTATTTAGGTTTAGCCAAGTAAGCAATATATATGTATTAAGATCGTGTACGCTGTTTCTATGGGAGATCAGAATAAATCGAGACTTTGTCCAGAGCGGATGACTTTTATTTATTACGACACTTCATGGCGACCCTGCCATTCAAGGTCACATCGCGAGTGAAATTTGGACAGTTTTTGGACATTATTACAAAATGAGTGTTTTTGTGTCGTAAATCATGGGGACTACTCAAACAAAAGAAGAGACGATCATCGCACAGACGGCCTGCTGGTAATGGGAAAAATGGTGCGACAACCGAGTTGGGCTACTCCAGCGTCAGTACGACCAACATCCTCCTAACCCTGATCACAATCGTCTTACTGGCAGCGGCATGCTATGGTATCTGTTATTATTACAAGAAGATGCATGTCAAATGGATGGAGAGGCAGATGAACCGCAGGTCCTTACGTCGCAGGCAGACCTCAGTGTATTTCAAGAAACACGCTCCTCGTGATGATGTGGCGGAAATACCCGTATAAGTGAAAAAAAAAAAAGACATTTCCAAAAATTAAAGTGCCGCGTACGGTTCAGTGTTTTAGAAGAGACTACATAGTGATAACAACAGATAATAACAATAATAAACTATCGAGAAAACCAAGCCTACGGAACAATTAACTGATTAAATCGTCAAGTGATGCTCTTAAGCGCATATAAAATTATTAACTTTACGTCTTATAAATAAGAAATTGCGTGTAAAATGCATAATTGTGTAATTGCAAGTAAGTAATTAGTATAAGATTTTATTGTTCGAATATGTAACACTTCATAAATCGTGCACGGCGACTCACCGAATCCGATACCCCGCGCCCTATATGGAATGTTTTCGCATTGCTTTCTATGTTTGGAAGATAGATCGAAGAATTGAAGTGAAGATAATTAGTTGCTATGATGATGTCATAACATTCCTTTATGTTTTATTAATAGATTATGGCCGATGATTTTATTAGAATATATGAAGATTTGGTGGACATTCGTAAATATTTAATAAGGAAAGGACACGCTAGATTTACGGGTTCTATAGCCATAAATAAGTTAAAAGAGGCTAAGAATTTATTTAGTGAAGCGCAATTATTATATTCTAAGTTATCGCCTGATTTAAAACCCGAATTAGTGACGCAATTGTCCACCACCTTTGATAATATTAAGAGCGCATTCTTAAAGATAAGTCAATTGCGTACTCCCCCTAGTGAAATAAAATTTGTAAAAATGGAATTTGACATTCGAACGGCGTGTAACTTAATCCCCCTTATGGATGGTAGAGAGGACACCACGAAACGATTGATTGATGCAGTTGAAATGTATGCGGATATGTTAGACGATTCGGGAAAAAATCTTTTAATAAAATTCGTAATTAAAGGTCGCCTATCTGAGAACGCTAAGCTCCGTTTGTCGAATAGCTATGACACCGTTTCTAATTTAATACAGGATTTAAGGAAGCGTTTATTAACTACAAAATCTTTTACCGCTATTCAGTCCCGACTCCAAAATATGAACCAAGGTTTTAGGTCAATTGACGAGTATGGTTCGCAATTAGAACAACTTTTTACCGATTTAACCATCTCACAGGCAGAAGGAGATTCATCAAAATTCGCGATACTAAAGCCGTTAAATGAAAAAATGGCAATAAAGATATTTTCAGATGGGTTGAAAAATTCAAGGCTAAGCACCATCGTGGCCGCTCGCAACTATGGTAATCTCAAGGACGCCATACAAGGTGCTAAGGACGAGGATGTATCAACGCCTTCTACGTCCTCTAAGCCGGACGTCATGCAGTATTCGAGAAGAGGACGAGGTAAGTTTACACCTTCTTCAGGACCAAGGGATCAAGGTCAACGTGGTCGCAATTATGGTTCTTTTAATAATTATAATCACCGTGGTTACGGGAGATCATTTCAAAATTCTAACCACGCTAGAAATTTCCCACAGGCGAATTATAACAATGGCCGATATTACCATCGTGGTAACAGGCGAGGGAGTAATTACAGCCGTAATAATGTTTTTTCAACGCAACCCATACAAACTGCGCAACCATCGGCGCAAGAGGTCGCTTCCCAAAACTCTAATCAAAATGAAAATGCCCAAAATTTTAATAATAAGCAGTTTTTTCGATTTTAATAATTATATTTTGGCTTGTAAAGGACGATGGCAATTTGTGTCATTTTATTGTAATAACAGAAAATATTCATTTTTAGTCGATACAGGTGCGTCAATATCTATTATTAAGAAAAATGAATTACCCGATTCAATACGTATTTGTAAAAATATCACTACTATAAACGGCATAGGAGGGCAGATCAACTCTTTGGGAAATGTAACCTTGAAACTTGTTACAGAAAATAATGACACGTTTTCTCATAAATTTCACGTTTTCCAATATTTACCCATCCAGGCAACTGGTATTTTAGGCTTAGATTTTTTATCTACTTATGGATGTAATATCGATTTGGCCACCAACGTGCTAGTTATTAATAATGCAGGTAAGTTAATTTATTTACCTATCTCGGCAAGACTCGATTTAACGTTTGCAAATAATAATTGTCTAGTGTTACCGGCCCGAAGTGAATCAACCCATTTCGTAGAATTAATTATTGATGCGGAAGAGGATTGTATTGTTTGCTCGAGAGAGATAGAGAAAGATATTTTTTTAGCAGGAGCAATAGTTAGGCCTAAAAATCGTAGGATACCGATCAAAATACTTAACATAAGGGATGAAGATGTAAGATTAGAAAATTTAAATCCGGAAGTTAAATTATTAAGCGAGTATAATATTTTTTCTTTTGATAAGATTAATGCAGATGCTTATAGAGCCGAAACTTTACTTTCGTTGTTAAAATTAAATCATCTTAATTCTGAAGAAAAGAGTTCTCTCGAAACAATTTGTACAAAATATTCAGATGTGTTTTTCCTACCAGGAGATAAGCTAGCCACCACCAACGTTTATGAGCAAACCATAACACTCAAACCTAACGTTAGTCCTACCTATGTTAAACCATATAGATTGCCACAATCACAGAAGCCAGAGATTGATAGGCAAATTAAACAAATGTTGAAGGACGATATTATAGAAGAGTCCTCAAGCGAGTGGAATAGTCCTGTGTTACTCGTTCCCAAAAAGTCTGAAGGTTGTAAAAAGTGGCGTTTGGTAGTGGACTATAGAAAACTCAATGATTTAATAGTCGACGATAAGTTTCCACTACCTAACATCACCGACATCTTAGACTCACTTTCAGGATCAATGTATTTCACTCATTTAGACTTAAATCAAGGTTATTATCAAGTTAGTTTAAGCCCTGAAAGTCGTAAATATACTGCTTTTTCCACTAGCTCGGGTCAGTATCAATTAAAACGTCTTCCTATGGGACTTAAAACTTCGTGTAGTAATTTCAGTAGAGTAATGTCAATAGCTATGTCTGGTCTGACGTACGACAAATGTTTTATTTATCTCGATGATTTAATTATTTTTGGACGAAACCTAAATTCACATAATAAAAATTTGATAGATGTACTCGAAAGGTTAAGAAAAGTAAATTTAAAACTAAATCCGGACAAATGCCAATTTTTAAAAAAGGAAATATTATATCTTGGACATTTAGTTTCTGCTGATGGAGTATTACCAGATCCAGAAAAAACAATAGTTTCCAAACAAACTTTTTTAAATATTTTAGAATAATTTTTAACATACAACTTAAATTCTCCAGTGTTTATATAGGTCCGCTCTGCATACAGCTCATAAAGTCGTTTTCGACTCTTATGAATACCAATAGTGGCCCAGTCGTTGAAGGAAGCGTTACTATTAACCGAGATTGTCTTAGGAATAAATGTGGTATTAAATTGTGTGCAATACATACTGAAAAAATCGTTATAATGTTGATTGGGATCATCATTAGTTGACAGTAGTGGTAATTTAGACAAAAGTTTAGTTTTAAAGGTTTCCAGGCGAGTTTTAGTTTTTGGATTAACAATGATATCCTTTTTAGTGACTTTCTTGCTTACATTAGGAATTGTGATCAATTGCCCACAATGATCAGAATCTAATAAGTTAATAATTTCTTTGTGGGTAGGTATAACATCTGTGTAAATATTATCTAGGCAAGTGGCACTAGTTGGTGTTATTCTAGTGGGCTCCAGAAATTTGTTTTCAAGATTGTATGAATGAAACAGGCTTAAAATTTTAGTACTTAACCCAGAACTTTCTAACAAATTAATATTAAAATCACCGCTAATAATTATAGACTTCTTAGAATTACAGATTTTATGCAACACTTCATCCATCCATCCATCGTTAAAGAATATGAATGAGAAAATTTCAGAAATTAATGTTATGACTAGAGCACAAAAAAGGAGTATAGATGAGAAGAGTAAGAAAGTATCACCGCCAATTAGTAAACCCACCGACGAAGGGTCTGATCAGCCTAGGGTCGTGGAGTTACTGAGGAAGCCGAGTGATGTCGTGGAGATGATTTTGCTAGAAAAAGATAAAGTGGATAAATATAGAAGAGATAATTTGATAAGCGTCGAAGACGAGTGTCTCGCTTACATCCCTAGTAAAATGTTGTTATGTGTAAACCTCGACTTTAGGGCACATTTCTCGCGAGTCGAATTTGTGACTAAGTTAGAGAAGTTTAGCAATAAAATAAAAGTAAAAGAAGTATGCATAGTTAAAAATAATGAAAATGAAGAATTTATAACAGGTTTGTGTAGTGAAATACAAACATTAAAAGATTGGACCGGTCCGAGAGTATGCATACTAAGAGGAATAGAAAGAATAGATAACAATAAAGAGAAACAATACATTTTAAATGACTTTCATTTACTGCCCACCAGTGGTCATGCTGGTGTCCGCAGGATGACAAACAACATCAAGAGACGATATTTCTGGCCAGGTATCGATAAAGATGTTCTTGATTTTGTAAAAAAGTGTTCCACATGTCAGAAGACTAAGTATAGTAGGTACACAAAACAGCCGATGACGATCACAACGACTGCGTCGTCAGGTTTTGAAAAAATATTTTTAGACTTGGTAGGTCCTTTAGATAAAGACGAGAATGGAAATTGTTACCTTGTTACGATTCAATGTGAACTAACTAAATTTATTGAACTAACTAAATTTATTGAAGCATATCCTATACAAAATAAAGAATCCGTTACTGTAGCAAAATCAATTATACAAAATTTTGTTTTACGTTTCGGTATACCTAAAGTAGTAGCTACTGATAGAGGTTCAGAGTTTATTTCAAGCACTATGGTTGAAGTTTGCAAATTATTAGAAATAGAAAAGTTAACGTCCACAGCATACCACCATCAATCAATCGGTTCACTCGAAAACGCTCATAAGCATTTAGGCGCGTTTCTAAGGACTTATTCAGGCAAAAACGGCTATGACTGGTCACACTGGATACCGTTTTGGTGTTTCAGTTATAATAATACCGTCCACTCAGAGACGAAGTACACGCCCTTCGAACTCATTTTCGGCAGGTCGTGTAATATTCCTAATAATATTAAGAATTGTAATAGAATAGAACCATTATATAACCCTAATGATTACTCTTTAGATTTAAGATATAGGCTACAGGTAGCGCTAAAAGATGCTAAACATAATTTAGAGAATAGTAAGGAAACTAGAAAAATAGTATATGATAAGAAATGTAATCCAGTTACTTATAATAAAGACGATTTAGTTTTAGTCAAAAGTGAACGAACAAAGAAATTGGATAATATTTTTGAAGGCCCTTATATTGTGTTAGAGGATATGGGCACTAATGTCAAAATATTAAAACAAAATAAAATTGAATTGATTCATAAAGATAGGACTAAATTGTACCATAGTTAATAGTATGTAATGTATTTCATTTTTTTGTTGTAATAACTTAGTGTATGAAAAAAAAAACAAGAGCTCTATTTTTTTTTTTCTCTTTTACCCCCGGAGGTGTAGTGTGTGTAACCATCCTTATTTAGGTTTAGCCAAGTAAGCAATATATATGTATTAAGATCGTGTACGCTGTTTCTATGGGAGATCAGAATAAATCGAGACTTTGTCCAGAGCGGATGACTTTTATTTATTACGACACTTCAGTAGGTGGGTTGTGGAGGTCAGACACGCGGTCGCACCATGTAAAATACTAATACTCAGCTACATCTGGTTAGACTAGAAGTCGATTCTAACAAGGCAGAAAAAGTATAGTAAGTATTTTAGAAGGCAGGAGACCAATCCAAGAATGGCAATAAAAGGTAATAATATTACTTTCCGGCAACAAATAAAACCAGAGCCGTCTCATATAGGGAAAGAGGATGTGGCTACTAGCCTACAATTATAATTTCTTGCGGTATTTTCCTGGGGGATTGGGTTAAATCTTGCAAAATCGTAACGTCAGTCGCAAATAACTATATTGAAACACTGAGGACAGGATAAAATATAAGGCCAAGGTCACCTTTAAAATCTAGACAACAACAAAAAGCAAATACTGAAATTACCCCAATATTTTAAAGAACAAAGCTCAAGTGCATTAGTACTCGCAACCGTCATGGTGTACATATGACAATATAAACGTGAACAAAGCAAAAGAAGTGTGTAAGGAACTAAGGAAAGTATCAAATGGTCTTTTGCAGTTTCTGCCTAAATCAATGGGAAATGACATGAGTTTATTTAAGTGTTTTAAACAAAAACAATCACAGTTAGCTATTAGGAAATCCCAATACTACAGTAATGCTATAGCATTACTGTAGTATTGGGATTTCTTAATAGCTAACTGTGATTGTTTTTGTCTAAAACACTAGTGAATTCCTATTTATTCCTATTTTTTTTTGGGTAGTATTAGGAAATCCCAATACTACAGTAATGCTATAGCATTACTGTAGTATTGGGATTTCCTAATAGCTAACTGTGATTGTTTTTGTCTAAAACACTAGTGAATTCCTATAGGAATTCACTAAACACAACGGTGCCACGCGGGAAGCGATTGAGGAAAGGTGTTACATATAAATAATAATGAAACCTATTGCGTTCTTCAATGTAGTACGGAATTTACAAAGTAATCTTGGACTATTCCGAGCAAAAAGTAGCTTTACAAATGGTATTGGAAATTCTCTAGACAACAATGTAATCAGAGGAGGAATGCTACATAGTAGAGATGTTGAGAGGGTAGAATCTAATATGGCTAGGTGTAGAAAAGCACTCAGTTGAATTCGAACAGTGCAAAGTGCATTGCAGGGAAACTTATGGTCTTTAAAGCATTGCACTACTGATACACAAAGCAGGAGAGATTTTAGCAAAAGAAATGATGATTAAGGCCCCGTTCCCACTATGTCGTGACGGCGGATAATCGTGTAGTTTTAAGTGTCGTAACTTGTGTATTTAAATGGAGGTGTTCAACTGTTCACATATAGGACGACGCGATTTCTGTCGTCCACGACGTTTGCCAACTAAAAACCAACGATAAATAAATCGTTACGACATAGTGGGAACGGTGCCTAACTGTGATCAAGGTAACAATTCAAAGTAAACATACGCAATATAGCTGCAAGTTTGCCCAGGACATTGCGAATATATTTTGCAAGCAAGCGTAAATCCTATCATGCACATGTTTTCTAATTAAATACTTAACACAATTATAGCAAAACTACACACATTATAACTGCCGGCGATAAGAGTATTAGTACCGTATGACTAATAGTTCCAATATTTATTTTAGTAACACAAACTAAAACATCAAATTGACTCACGTCTGCATCCGTGTGCTAAAACCAATTATTGTTTTCAGAAGAAACACTCCGGACAACTTTGTGGGAACTCACAAACAATCATATTTGTTATGAAACACTTGAAGAACAGAACACAAAATCAAATGCACTTTGCACTTTCGTCAAAACAGGAATGAAAATGAACTGTCGATGTTTTCATTGTCACTGAATTCACAAACATGTTGATCTTTAGCTTAAGAAATTGTTTAAGACACTGGATAGAGATGTTCAATGAACACAGAACTAACAAAAATTCAAGCACATTTGGCACTTTCACCAAAACAACATCAAAATTGTTTCGTTAATTCGCGGATTAAAACTACAAATGACAGACATACTAACGTTTTAATGCCTCGAATCGAAATGAAGTAAGTATTAAGGACAGTGGTGTTTACTATGAGTCAGGGTGACACCGTTGGCAGCATCACTACGAATCGCTGTTTATATTGCGCGTAGGAATTTAAACCTAACTTACCGCAGCCTACTATTGGCTATTTATTAATACTGTGCGGCATTGATAATGTGTTTGTGACAGATGTTTTCCCTTTTAAAGCCAGGAACCTTACACGGTAAGGTTTGTCGATGGTTTTTATTTAATTGCAATATTATAATTGTTTCCGACCACGTGTCTCGGAATTATGTTAGCGGAAGCTCTTGATTGCTACTCGGTCGGTCGGCGCATTTACTAAGGTATTCCATAAATAAAGTTATTACTATTTATGTCTCTATACTCTAGTTTATCACCTCTTTCACTGCTTTCATATTCATGTTCAAACTCTTCAGTTTTTAGCGTGTTTTGAAGGACACTACGAAATCAATACCTAACACCATATTCCTAATATCTAACATCAAAACATCTTACTCCATAATCAATCCCAAGAAACTGTTCGCAGAACAGGTGAACTCCAGATAACGTCTCAACAACACCCTGACCTCTCTTTCTCACTTTCGTTTCTGTTCATATCGTCATCTCTTTCTTCCATATGCACCGTTGCTGCAGGGGCTTTGCCCTCGGCACGTGCGATACAGTTCCGTGCCTAGCGGTTATAGAACAATCTGCTAATATCGTTCGTGTATTAAAGCTATCAATGTTCTCTTTGGGAGTGATGACATTTACATTGAAATAGTTGTATGAAGCCAATACTCCAATAGTGCAAGTTTGTTTCAGAATAACATTATATGATAGACTTAATCAAAATAGAATATCTTGCATGATAATTCCATGACGTAGACCTTTGCCTTGGTATTGATTGAAAACAGTGTTACCCGGTTGATGATGTTTGGTGCAGCCATGTTATATCAAGGCTGCAACGAAGTTATTGTTTCTTCAGGTGTACTGTGTAGGTACATCCGGATGGATCTGCTTATGATTGATCAGATTTTTTTCTATCTTTAACGGTATCGGTTCGCATGGCATTAAAGAAAGAACAATGCTTCTATTTTCATCAACATTGACAGCCTTGTTACACCCAGTTCCTTTCTGCCTTTCGTGTCATACCTCATTGGTATGTGCGTGTCTCTGATTTATTCAGGTCTAAGCGTCTGTACAAATACGTACAGACTACTTTATAGGCTTATAAACTAAGCAAGGTCTACAAAGGGCAATGCATTTCTTATCCCCGACCACTTTTCAGAACACCTACACATTTCCACAAGCCATTTTCCCAAGACAGAAAGTAGCTATAAATATAGGCTGTGCTATAATTAGCCACAAGGCTATGTCTGGAGGAAAACCGGCGCGGAAACGACCAGTCAAGTCTATAGACCGCTGAATGACAATGCGACGCCATTGTTGTTGCGTATGCGCATGGTATAGAAACACGACTTTGTTGAGGATTTTGTATGGAGGGTGTGTGTTAATATTGGTTGGAATAAATACGGAATAGTGTTATGGAAATGAAGCAGAGGTGGACGTCCAGAAGTGGAGAATAAAAACGATGGTGGACAGTTTTCAAATATTCTTCAGTTACTTACTAAGAATCCTGTAATCCCAGAAGGGTAAGGCAGAGGTGTATCTAACACTACCCCACATGCCAGTTATGTTTTTTAAAACTTTTGTAATAGGGGGCGAGCCTATTGCCAACAACCAGGCACAAATCCTGACTCCGTGGCTGAGAAATTCCTGATTGAAAAACCCAATAACACTTTGCCCGACCTGGGAATCGAACCCAGGCAGTGGCGCTTGCAACCACTACATCAACGAGGCAGTATTTAATTTATTCTAAACAATTTATTGTAATTTAAACCTGCACTGATCAAATTTTCTCATTCTTTAACAAGAGAAAGCTTCGCACTTGTGTTGTAGTGTTCTTACAAGTTTTTCATCACCAACACAATTTGCAATAAAACTATCTACAAGCCTTTTTGCATCTAACTGCGCTTTCATGTCATAATTTCAGATGTTTATGTAACAATTAAGTGCATCTAGCATGCATTGTCAACCGATTACATGTTTTTACACCATAAGACAATGGAAAACAGTCCTCTATTCTTAATTATTCATCTGCATTGCCATCATCACGCAAGGTTTAGAATTAAACTAGCGATCCCGCCACAGCTACTTCTGATTTTTATGACTTGACAAAATAGGAAGAAATTATTTCGTTCGAAAATGTATGGAAACCACGGTCAAAATGTATAGAACAGCTTATTTCTATATTAAATAATAAATAAATTACCTATGCTAACTACCTATATTCTTGCAAATAAATGTATCATTCATTCATTCATTCATCATCATCATCATTTCAGCCGAAAGACGTCTACCAATGGACATGGGCCTCCTCAAAGGCGGGTTTTTGCCATAATCGCCAAGCTTGGCAGGCGGGTTGAGATCGCAGTACGGTTGTTACAAAAGCACAGAGAACGCCGCTGCCCATTCTCTGGTAAGTCCCTTGGTCGCCTCTTACGACACCCACGGGAAGATATGGGATGGTGCTATTCTTTACGTCCGACACCATACAGAATAAATTCATGCATACATGATAATATAATCGTTTGCGCGTCGATGTCTCTTCCACCCTTTATATTATTTATCTAAGTTAAACATTAATATACTGGAACGACACAAAAAAACCTTTCTGAATACATTCAAAATGATGGTGAAGAACGTATCAAAATCCGATGCGCAGTTTAAGAATAACAACCCACAGACAGACACGAAACGTGACTTCAATTAATAAATATACATAGATCATCATCTGCCTAGCCTTTTCCCAACTACGTTGGGGTCGGCTTCCAGTTTTACCGGATGCAGCTGAATACCAGTATTTTACATGGAGCGACTGCCTATCTGACCTCCGCAACCCAGTTAGTACCGGGCAATACGATACCCCTTGGTAAGACTGGTTGTCAGACTTTTTGGGCTTCTGACTACCTAACGACTGTCAAAGATCTACAAATGACAGCCGGGACCAACGGCTTAACGTGCTTTCCGAGGCACGGAGGAAACTCGGTATGTAATGGGTGGTCACCCATCCACAGACCAACCTAGGCAAGCACCGCTTAACCTAACGATCGATCCGAGCGGCTGTTATTATTTAGCCAGGAGCTCCTCCTATAATATACATAGATATAGGTGAAAATGTTAATTAACTTGCTTCTAGACGGTTCCTGACAGGGATTAGATAATCGTGTCAATTGCCACTCGGATGGCATGAAGGGTTCCTTAATGTCGTTACTCAGATGTATGAGCTCACTTATATCGTGAGTTATAGTGATGGCCGCTTTGAATGCAATCTGTGAATGCATCTTTGAACGGTTCAATATCATTGACCTATTTGGCTAGATGATTGATTTTTTGATTGATTAATAAATTCATTCACTCACTCCTATATTCTTAATTAGCTCAAGGGAGTTTTTGATTGAATAACCTGACTTGAAAGTAATTGGGTTCAAAGGCCAGATAGGCAGTCACTCCACGAAATATTCTGGTATTCAGCTGCATATTATGGTAAGACTGAAAGTCGAATCCAATGTGGGAAAAGGTAGCTCTGGGTAGATGATTGAACTAGACTTAAAACGAAATAAGTTTTACAGATCCTTTGGGATTGGCCATTTGAATCAGCAATTTATACCCAAGTGCAGCGGGTCTAAAATGGCCGGTTTAGCAGAATCTACGCAGAATCTTAGTATAAATCACGTTAAAAAATGTAATTCTTAAAATGGACTTAATGTACGTAATTATAAAGTCCATTTTAGTAAGACCCCAAAATGTGCAACTGCACATTCAAGGTCATAGTTAAACTTACGGGATGCAATCTGTAACACATTATTGGGTCTCAATCGACTTTTTTTCATAATTGTAGCTTCGCGAACGACCGCCATTTTGGTTCAACTTACGTGCCGCGATCTATAATACGATTCTGCTAAAGCGACCATTTTAGACCCCCAGACTCAATTCATGTCACATATGAAATGAGGGAACTGAACTACCGATCTCAGTTCGGTGAAAAGAAATTGTTTATTTTCCTGTACATTTAGGTCAAGAGACAAATGGCATCAAATCCTATTAATATTAATTCTGTAAATGTGAAGCGGTCACACAAATCCCGTATGATATGACCTTAGTCAGCAAGTGAACGACCTATCACCCGCATCTATAGTCAAATTAAATAAATCAGCCGAGTTTAAGTAATCCCTACTATATATATATATATATATATATATATTATATATTTATATATTTATATTATAATATTATAAATGCGAAAGTAACTCTGTCTGTCTGTCTGTCTGTCTGTTACCTTTTCACGCCTAAACCGCTGAACCGATTTTGATGAATTTTGGTATAGAGATAGATGGAACCTTGGGAAAGGACATAGGGTACTTTTTATCCAGATCCCGATCCCGATCCCGGAATTATACGGGTGGAAACGCAGAGTGCAGTTGTGTATCGTATATCCCTACTAAATGAATTTTGGTATAGAGATAGATGGAACCTTGAAACGGTTGTGATCATTCAACATTGATGGTGATTGTGATGGTGATCGTGATGGTGATCGTGATGGTGATCGTGATGGTGATTGTGATGGTGATTGTGATGGTGATGGTGATTGTGATAGTGTGATTGTGATAGTGAATGATTGTGATGATGGTGATTGTGATGGTGATTGTGATGGCGATTGTGATGGCGATTGTGATAATGATTGAGATAACGATGATGGTGATTGTTATGGTGATTGTGATTGTGATGGTGATTTTGATAGTGATTGTGATGGTGATGGTGATTGTGATGGTGATTATGATGGTGATTGTGATGGTGATTGTGATGGTGATTGTGATGGTGATTGTGATGGTGATTGTGATGGTGATGGTGATTGTGATAGTGTGATTGTGATAGTGAATGATTGTGATGATGGTGATTGTGATGGTGATTGTGATGGCGATTGTGATGGCGATTGTGATAATGATTGAGATAACGATGATGGTGATTGTTATGGTGATTGTGATTGTGATGGTGATTTTGATAGTGATTGTGATGGTGATGGTGATTGTGATGGTGATTATGATGGTGATTGTGATGGTGATTGTGATGGTGATTGTGATGGTGATTGTGATAATGATGGTGATATTGATGGTGACTGTGATTGTGATGGTGATTGTGTTGGTGTTTGTGATGGTGATGGTGACTGAAATAGTGATGGTGATTGTGATAATGATTGTGATATTGATGTTGGTTTTGATAGTGATGGTGATTGTGATAATAATGGTGGTTGTGACAGTGATGGTGGTTGTGATGATTATGAAATTTGGCACATCGATAGTTTATAACCTGGATTCACATGTAGGACACTATTTATCCCTTTAGTATGATTCAGTGGGACAGTTACCGAACTTTACGCGGGCGAAGCCGCGGGCAACAGCTAGTTAATTATATAGCAAAGCTAACAATTCTAACTTTTCACAGTTCTAACTTCAAGCAAAAAAAAATCGTATCTTAAATAAATACTTTGACTATAATAAATAATAATAATAAATATCGCTGGACATTAACACACAGCGCCATCTAGTGCCACACTACGCAACGAGGCTTGTGGCGTGGACACCAGATAGTTGATATACTACATAGATACTTTTTGTTTGTAAATACATACATATTATACATTTATAAACATCCATGACTTAGAAACAAATGTCCATGCTCATCACACAAACATTTGCTCCAACCGGGATTCGAATCCGGGACCCTAAGAACGTAAGGCAGCCTCACTACCGCTGCGCCATTCGGGTCGTCGACTCAATAACCACTTTGATTTATTAATAGATACGGGTGTAAGTACGGGACAGTGTCTCTGATTTCTTCAGTCATCATGGTGCCTAAGGCTTTTCCCAACTATGTTGGGGTCGGCTTTCAGTCTAGCCGGATGCAGCTGAATACCAGTATTTTACATGAAGCGACTGCCTATCTGACCTCCACAACCCAGTTAGTACGAGGAGATACCCCTTGGTAAGATTTGTTGTCAGATTTTTAGGCCACTGACCTGACTACCTGTAACGACTGTCAAAGACCTACCTACCAATGACAGCCGGGACCAACGGGGGTCAGTAGATGAACGTCCCAAAAAAGGGACAGTTTCCCGTAATTCTTGAGTAATTGGCAGTCCCTATTAAGAGCCTATACTACCTCAGATTAGCAACTCTATTTGTGGTGGTTCAAACATCGTTTGTAAAATACTGTTAGAATAACGTTCTAATCAGCTTGCACTACAAAGCGGTTGTTACGTCAGTCACTGCGGCCAAATAGTGCGAAATGAGTGGTTTTTATTCTTTATAAAATCAAATTTTCGTCTTTTCGAAAAAATAAAACACATGAGACCTGCTTTATAGTTAGTTCAGTTAGTATGCAAAGTTTCATGATCTAATTTGAAGTACTTTTTGAATACCAGCGGTTTATTGTTCGATTTGGAGGTAACTTTGGGATTTTTTTCTATCGAGAAAATTTTATGAAATCGTGTTTTCGCCAAACATAAGATCTAACATTAATCTTCAACTTTATATTAACACTTTATATTTATTTCAAAATTAATGCTGCAGTATTTTAGGCGTAACGGAGGATCATGCTAAGCCATTAAATTTGATGTAGGCCCTTAAGAATGGGACACTTGCGTCGATTCCCTATTTAGAGTATGGCAGCCCTGATTTAAAATCTAGATTAGAACAATATTTTCGAGAAAATTCGACACAAATTAAAATAGGTTAACTGCAGTCATTACTGTTATTAGTTATTTTCGTGTTTGATGTTGGCAACTTATCGGGCTGTCAAATAACATCTGGGTCGATAGAATGTTTTGATCTGTGGAGTTGGATCGAAACGAGTTAAAATTTTATTGAAATGTAAGCAAATCAATTTGTGTATTTTAGATATCAACAAGTAGCGTGATGGAGGAAAAGTTTTGTTGCAAAAGGATGCAAGAAGTAGGAACACAGATTTGATGAAATAGAGGATGAAGATAATTTGGTGAAGAATTTTACGCCAAAATCAACCTAATTGCGTCAAACAGTAACAACGGTAATGCTTTGCATTTTGACCAATAAGCAACAATATTTTGCCTTATACGTTTTCTGCTGACAAATTTTTCAAACATTTATGAATTTCTTTCAAAATTGGATTATAATGTGAATGATGATTGAATTATGAGGTGCTCGTGGCTAAATAATAACAGCCGCTCGGGTCGATCTTTACGTTAAGCCGTGCTTGCCTAGGTTGGTCTGTGGATCGGTGACCACCTATTACAAACAGAGTTTCCTCCGTGCCTCGGAAAGCACGTTAAGTCGTTGGTCCCGGCTGTCATTTGTAGATATTTGACAGTCGTTCCAGGTAGTCAGTGACCAGAAAGTCTGACAACCAGTCTTACCGTATTACCCAGTACTAACTGGGTTGTGGAGGTCAGATAGGCAGTCGCTCCATTTAAAATATTAGTCAGGTTAGACTGGAAGGCGACCCCAACATAGTTGGGAAAAGGCTAGGCAGATGATGATGATGATTGGATTATAATGATACGTAAGTGTGATACGCAATTCGGATGCTAGCTGTTTCTGAGCAAGGCCATAAACAATCGCCAGCTATTCAAGTTACCACAAACTGTTAAATTTCTCCAAATGGTTTTAAACCATAGCATGTTATGGTAAAGTTCAAAATCGAATGAGAAAATTTGAAAGTTTGTAGTAACTTGATGCGTTGGCGACTGTACCTACTTATAAACTTCTGTCCGAGAGTCAATAAAAGATCCTTGTTACATCAAAAATAAAGAAACCTTGCTCCAATAAACACAATCACGTCCACAATGATTTACAAAGGAATCTGTCTGAACACAAAGGTATGACCGTTCTATATTTATCACAGAAATCAAACGTTGTTTACAATATTATATTTCTGGGATGCTTTTACGCAATCTTGACATCGCATAGTTCTTGATGTGTTCTGACATAATCATGGGATTAAATGCATTTATTCAGAACTAGCTAATGTCCGTGGTTTTGCTCACGTGGACTTCGGTAATAGGTTAGATGGCAAAAAAAACTAATTAGTCCGTCAGAGATTTCCAAAAAATATTGGACAAATATTTTTCTTTTTTCACATAAACAAAAAATGAAGACAACACAGTGCGAAAACTCGTGTGACGTCACATTTGAGTACATTTTTTACTCAAATGTGACGTCACGAACCCCACTCCTGACACGTTTTATCATATTTAAGGGGAATCCGGGACCGCGGTCCTGGTCCCGAAAGCCTCCCGACCCGTTTTATCTTCATCATTTTTTATTGATAAAACAAAAAACACGTATCCAATATTTTTCGATAATCTAACTGACGGACTAAACAGAATCATATTTTTTTAGGCGCTGCGCCTAAAGGGGGGCAGTAAGAGACCCAGAAAAAAAATTGGGGCGTTGTGTAGAGGCTTAGGGAACGATTTGTAATTTCATCTAGGAGGACTCTTAGACGCCGACTGCTCTAGCTCTCGACTAAAACTTGTGAACATAAACTAATATTAATTTAGAGATCGAGAGAAGAATCGACTGTTTGTTTTATTTTGAATGAAAGATACTCTGTCTGAATACTATAAAGTTGCGTTTCAATAATCATTCTCATTGGCAGGTGTCGTAGAGTTAACTGTACTACCTACTGCGCTCAGGTCTAAAGTTAACTCTTGCGATCGAAGGGGTTATGGTAAAAGTCTCGTTTAGAATGAATTTTTAATCTCCGCTAATATAGCTCACAATAATTAATTTAATTTGAAGTTATAGTGGTTTTTAAGTAGGTGAAAAAATGGGAAGGCTAAAAAATAATTTATTCTCAAAGTGGGCAGTAGACAAAATAAGTTTGGCAACCTCTGTCCTATACGATCGTACTACCAGGATATAAGGTATATCCCATATGGTAATACAGATTTTAAACTATCTTTGTGCCAAATTTCATAAAAATAATTCCAGTTTTTGCGTGAAAAATTAACAATAATCCGTTCATCCATCCTCACTTTCACATTTAACAGTAAGAAGATAAGATTTGTTACACTTCAAAAATCTCAATAAAATTCATGAATGTGCAAAATTATAGTAGCTTACTTGTTGTATAATTATTTTCCAGAACTTAATTTTCATTCGATCTATTACGATACAATAAACAAAACAAAGTGATTACCACAGACTACCTCATTGAATGATAAGCAACTCATTCACAGGTCCTCCATTCATTGCCTATGATAAGCGGCTACGGCAAGTTTGCATAAAAACCGGTTTATTATCAAACCAAACAGATTTAATATGCTGATCGAAACCGCGTGATAGTTACGTACTTGCTAAACATATTATAGTCACCTGTTTGTAAACTATTTTCAGGTATCAGGGTTCATCAAGGTTTTTATGTAAAAGCAATAGATATAATTTCTGTTTAGTACTTTTTTGGTGTTGGATTAACTTTGACTCCGCAGTACAGTAGATACAATATATTTATAAAAAATCAATAATAGATTAACCAGAATATATAATGAGATACCCAGGCCCAGAACAGAAATTCAAAATAAAGCAAAGTAATCAAAATGGAGCAGTGGTGGCGGCCCCGACTTGCGAACAGTAAGTCGTGGGTTCGAACCCAGACAGGCACATTACTTTGTGTAATTTATTTCATCACCACTGCTCTCAAAACGGTGAAGGAAAACATCGTGAGGAAACCGGCATGTCCTAGAACCAAAAAATTCGAAGACATGTGACATCTACCAATCCGCACTGGGCCCGCGTGGTGGATTATAGCCCACTCCCTCTATTAAAGAGGAGGCCTGTGTCCCAGCAGTGGGAACATTAATAGGCTGATGATAATGATGGTGATGAATCAAAATCAGCTCAAGGGATGAGCTCCGCGTCATCTGACAACAAGGAATCGCATTTTTACATGCTCCTATCCGTTTCTGTCGCTCAGAACCTTCATTTGCTAGAGCGAGAAAAAGAGCATAAAGAGTGTAAAACACCTCTTAACGAAGCCGAAAGGCACTTGTTCTCCCCATCATTGCGATCATTTTTCTGTTCTACACCATACCTGGGAACCTTCTAGTTATGGAGATATTGGGGGTCCCAACTTTTTGACAAGTTTTTTTTTTTAATACAAGTTTTTAATGTAAGATTTTTACTTTATACACCTCCACGACCCCCGTACTATTCAATCCATCCATCAGCACAATGTTTTGAGTGCGTTACATTGAGTTCTACCTCAAACCATGATTTTTCACGCCAAAAAAAAGTCGTTTCCCAGCAACAATTTTTGCGTAAAGTTACTTAGTTTGATGTACAGAATGCTTGGTTGACGGCTTCGTGATGAGGTGTTTTAAACCCTGTATACATATATTCTTCTTAAAATTTTTAGCACACTCGGTAGGATGTGGCGCAACCGTTAAAGCTCAGATTGAACCTGAATTAACAAGTGTCGTTTGTCAGTCACATCGTATTGAATATCACGGTAAAACAAGATCAGGTATTTACAATCATAATAAATAACTCGTTATCCAATCGATTATTTACAAAACACATTCATTCGAGCGGCAACCGCCAATAATTAGACATGTGCAAATTATTGTAATTAAACCGAGTTCGGAATCCTCAGCTCGATTTATTCATTCAATGACTATAATCAGCGGCCATCGTTCATAATTTCCATACTAATCTGGTGAAAGAAATTCATTGTAAGGCATTAATTAGTGTCTGTAATTAATTCACGTCTCATCAATGGAATGCTGTCTTGGAAGGCGCGTGATCAATTTATCTTGAAACCACATTTACTAATGAATCGAATAATTGAAATCGATGAAAGGAATCTACTGACGTTTTCTTAGTGAAAGGAAACTCGTCATGAATTCATGCAGTCTATAAAGGAATTGGAGAAAACAATCGCAATTTTCCGTAGTGCTTCCACAATACTATTGAAAGAAAAAAAAAGCATGTTTATTTGGCACATGCCACAAAAACTCCATACTTAACACAATATGAAATACGAGAAAAATAAAAATAAACTTAAATCAAGCAACAATCAAATAATCATATTACCTAACTCAATTGTTTTTTTTTTACAATTTTGCATCAATCTTATTGCAAGTCCTGTAAGCCAGAACCGGAAGGCATAGAAAAGTAGGACTTTCAAAGCCAATTCTCCATGTTTTTATTTTAATTATTGTTGTATGTTTCATCCTTATGTGTACCCATATTCAAGCAAACGAATGATTTGATTTGAAAGTGTTTCGTATTTCTTCAACGACAAGATTGACATAAGCAATCCAATCAAAGACTTTCAAATACAGGGTGTAAACCACCTCGTCACGAAGCCGTCAACCAACCATTCTGTACATCAAACTAAGTAACTTTACGCAAAAATTGTTGCTGGGAAACGACTTTTTTTTTTTGAGGTGAAAAATCATGTTTTGTGGTAGAACTTAATGTAACGGACTCAAAACATTGTGCTGATGGATGAATTTAATAGTACGGGAGTCGTGGAGGTGTTTAAAGTAAAAATTAGTACCTATTAAAAAAAAAAAACTTGTCAAAAAGTTGGAACTTTGACCCCAATATCGCCGTAACTAAAAGGTATGGTGTAGAACAAAATAAAAACCGGCCAAGTGCGAGTCGGACTCGCGCACGAAGGGTTCCGTACCATTATTTGAAATAATTTTATTCGGTGTTTAGTATTTGTTGTTATAGCGGCAACAGAAATACATCATCTGTGAAAATTTCAACTGTCTAGCTGTCACGGTTCATGCGATACAGCCTGGTGACAGACAGACGGACAGACAGCGAAGTCTTAGTAATAGGGTTCCGTTTTTATCCTTTGGGTACGGAACCCTAAAAATGATCGCAATGACAGAGAGAGCAAGTGCCTTTGGGCTTCGTTAAGACGTGTTTTACACCCTTTATATTACTAGCTAGTCTTTTTAAATCTCTTTGAATCCATTCAAACCAACTTATCTGCGCAGGCGGGAAAACACAGAACTGAAACAAATGTACTAAGTTTTACATACCGATGCAAATTTTCTTGACAAGCAACGCCACCTTGAACTGGTCATACTATACTGATATTGCTGATTTAATATTTTTATAGCTGATATAGTGTCAGTAAATCACAAAGAAATGAAGACATCCGCAAGAGAGCCAACGTTATCGACGTAGCCCGAAGAATTGTCAAACTTAAGTGGCAGTGGGCAGGGCACATTGCTCGCAGAACGGATGGCCGATGGGGCCGAAAAGTTCTGGAGTGCCGACCGCGAACCGGAAGACGTTGCGTTGGAGGGCCTCCCACTAGCTAGGTGGACCGATGGCCTGGCGAAAGGTTGCGGGAATCCGCTGGATGCGAATCGCACGGGACTGGTCAATGTGGCGACACTTGGGGGAGGCCTATGTCCAGCAGTGGACGTCTTTCGGCTGAAATGTTGATGATATAGAGTGTCACATCTAGGCCCTATGAAGTAGCGAATAGAAAAGGCTGAAACTCGACACGTAGCAGAGAAAGACAGGAAGAGTAAGCCAAATAAAAACAAACACGAAATTTTCAGCTTCTGGACTTTGCATCCCAAAGGTTACTGCTATCACACAGAAAGGCCACAACAAGAAAACAAATTAAACCAGCAATAAAGAGCGATATATTATTTTAAACGTTTGTTTGTCGGCCCCTACGTCGGAAATAAAACGGACGAGGCCGCGCGCCACACTAGTTTATTGCATACTTCGGTTTAGAACTGAATCTATTTTATAATATGATGTGGTCTTTGATCGTGGATTTCAGGTGTAATGGTTGAAAAAAAATGCTTGAAATTCCGTTTGATGAATTCCGAATATTTGTGCTCCAACATTATAACTCGTAAATTCGATGTCTAAATATACATCTATACTTAATATTATAAAGAGGTAACATTTGTTTGTAAGTTTGTATGTAGGGGGTAATCTCCGGAAGTAAGAAACTGATTTCAAAAATTCTTTTACCATTAGAAAGCTACATTTACCCTGAGTAACATAGGCTATATTTTATCCCCGTACTCCCACGGGTACGGGAACTACGCGGGTGAAACCGCGTGACGTCCGCTAGTACATACTAATATTATAAATGCGAAAGTGTTTGTTTGTTTGTGTTACCTTTTCACGACTAAACGGCTGATTGGATCGTAATGAAATTTGGCAAGGAGATAGATTATTTCTGAGGGAGGACAAAGGCTATATTTTTTTTTGCGAACGAAGTCGCGTGCAACAGCTAGTTACAAAATAAACGTAGACAATTGATTTGTGCCCGCGTTATCAGCCCATATAACTATCAATTAACAAGTTTAACACACAATACATTACAACACCTCATCCATATTTCACGAGCACCGTACAAGCACAAATCTACCCATTACCCAACTATTATAAAATATGAGCTAAGTTTGGTTCGCTTACTCGTAACGTGCAAACAGGAAAGATGGCAACTAACTATGAACTAATTACTTGCATAATCGCTAAGTTTGATGAGGTAAACAAAGGTAGGTTATGTTAGGTTTCAGGAATTCTGTGTAGATAATGATGTTTGTCCTGTTTTGAGGGTAGTCGAGCTTATCTATAGCTTTGTATTGTTAAGAGAACTTAAATACAAGGTGTAAACAGACCCGTCACGACCAAGCAACAACAACAACAGCCCATAACGTCCACTGCTGGACATAAGCCTCTCCCATGATGGGAGGAATTTGCCGTAATCTCCACGCTTGACAGGCGGATTGGAGATCGCAGTGATGAAAGACTAACAGAAAACGCTGCTGCCCATTCTCTGGTCTACGGAGGCGCAAGGTGTTCTGCCTCAGACATTAGTCGCCTTATACGACACCCGTGAGTGTAATGGGTTGGTTCTATTCTACTCTGCTGGATATCACACGGCTGGCCAACCAAGCATTCTGTCAAATTAAGTAATCCTACGCAAAAAATATTGCTGTGGAACGACTTTTTTTCGGGTGAAATATCAAGTGGTAAAACTTAATGTTACGCACTCAAAACATTGTGTTGATGGATGCTTTTAATAGTAAACGGGTCATGCGAGGTATTTAAAGTAAAGGTATAACCTTAAAAGTAGTATTTAAAAAAAAATGGATGTCAGAAGTCTTCTATTTTTGGCCATAAAGGTATTTATTGGCCACAAATTACACCTTTGTCCGAATGCTTATTCTTTTTCAGTATAAGATGCGTTTGCCTTGCAGTAAGACAACAATAGGTTGGTATTATTAAGCATTGCTCAAACAACTGACAATTGGATGCTAATGACATCATCAGATCCTGTGTCAGTTTCAGGGCTCCAAGGTTGCGAGGTCCGACGATTAGTGTCAAGGATGTAGCGAGTGACAAATAACATTGTCATCTGCATAAAATACAACTACTACAGTTACTAATACTGGTGGTTGTGATACATATATCATAATTATTTGAATCCAGAGGGCCCAGAGAAAAGGCATTCACTTTCAGAGCTTTTCGTATTTCCAAAACAGGATTTATATTAGCTTTCGTTAGTAGCCAATCCAATACATTTGTAGCGGACAGAACAATGTCTACACAGGTCTATACAGATTTTTATGTGGTGGTACAGCCCTATGTGGAGTGTAAGGCATGTGATCGTCTATATATCGTCAATTGCATAGAGTAATTTTAGAATCAGCTAAGAGATACTATTGTTAACAGATAGGTAATTATTGCCTCATTAGTCTTTATCGTCGTCTACATTTACTACAGCAACATAGTACAAAAAGTACTACATCGCCGTCTATGCCACAAAGATAGCTAAATAAACCAATTATTTAGTGCACACAAAAGACATAGCACAACACACAGAAATACGATTAAGGACCTGAAGAACTAACCAAAGGAAGAAATAAGATCAAAATTTAGAACCACACTTTTAAAATTATCTGCGACTCGACTTCGATATATGAAAAACCCGACAACAACTGTCGGGCAGTGGCCCACCAGACATAACACCCGTCTGGTCGGAGGATCCTCCCTTTTCTATGGGGGATGAAGGACTTTACACCCTGTTCCTCATACCCCTATACATTATTGAATTTCTGTCATTATCGTTGATGGAATGTCTCTTTGCCTTTGCCAGATTCTGTAGTTTTTTACTCTAGTTACATTTACTATTTATTTTTCCAAGTTTAACTCTTCTTCGTTCTTCTTCAGGTAAGAATGAAGATACGGTGTGGATATAACAAATACTGAGAGCACAAAATCTGAAGTATAACCTACTTATTATATTCGAATTGGTATTACCTGTTTTATACTAAAATATAAGGAAACGTAGTAACGGGATTCGCAGTGCTCATTAAAATCTAACGGTCATTTTTATCTCGACTGCGTTCAAAATAAATTAAAAAATATTTAGTCAATTATATTTTAAGTAAGAATCGACATGCTTCACGATATATACGTGAACTTATGATAAACCCAAAATCCTTTATCACTTTGCTTTATCAAATTGGCTTGGTCTTCGTTAAGACCAGGCGACACTAAAATAATGCATTTTATTTAAAAAAACCGACCAAGTGCGAGTCGGACTCGCGCACGAAGGGTTCCGTACCATTATATATAACATTAGACGGCAAAAAAAAAGGGCAAAAAAATCACGTTTGTTGTATAGGAGCCCCCCTTAAATATTAATTTTATTCTGTTTTTAGTATTTGTTGTTTTAGCGGCAACAGAAATACATCATCTGTGAAAATTTCAACTGTCAAGCAGTCACGGTTCATGAGATACAGCCTGGTGACAGACAGACGGACAGACAGCGAAGTCTTAGTAATAGGGTTCCGTTTTTACCCTTTGGGTACGGAACCCTAAAAAAAGAACTTAAATATTGACTTTTTTAATTATTATAATTTATACTCAGTAGTGTATGGGTATTTTAGTAGAGGAAGACCAAAGAAACGATGGATGGACTGTGTTAAGAATGATATGGTAAGAAAAGAAGTGTCTGATGAGATGACGAGTAATTGAGATGAAGAAGATATGCATGCTGCACCGACCACAAATGAATTGGAATAAGGGGAGGAGAATGTTGAGTAGTGGATGGAGCAAGGCCAGCTGCCCATAATTATGATGAGTCCAGTACCAGGGTAAGATAAAAGTTTTCAACCTAAATTATTAATGGATGAAAAAACTAATTATTTACGTTTGATTTAATCCAGCACATACAAATAAAAATAATACAGCCTTCAATATAGCATGAGTTAATAAATGAAAACAAAAAGTTAAATCAGGTAAAGCCATTCTTCAATACAAATTAGCTCACTTGTCTTACTCTATCAATTCAATCTTCGCTTGTCAGAAGAAAAGAAACGGTTATTGTTGTGCAAAAATATTACATATGTTTCACTTACAAAAGTCATGCTGAACTCATGATTAACCCAAAATCCTTGATCACTTAGCCTCATCAAATTAGCTTACTCCTTACTCAAGTACCAGGGTACCATAACCCTCTAAGAGCATAAAAATCCACCTTCTAAGTTTACAAACTAACTCGCTTACACTATCAGTTCAATCTTCGCCTGTCAGTAGAGAGATGACTAGATTATCATAAATTATGTAGATGCTATCTATTCGCGGCCAGACTATGTTACATGAATTACGATGGCCGGGAATTGAATCTTGGAATGTTCAGCCAATTAACGTTCTTCGTACGTTTCAATTAGTTAATTGAAGAATGTTGGAGGAAAGTAATTATAGATGTGAATGAAAGACCAATTGACGTGTTTTATGTTACTGCTAGTCTGTATAATTCCACAGCTGGGAAAATGCTCCTACCCGTGGCTTACAGCTCTTACGCTGCAGGGTTAAGGCCCTGTCTAACCCTAAAATTAGCGACTCTTTAGGTGGTGGTTCAAACTTCGTTTGAAATACTGTTAGAATAAAGTTCTAATCAGCTGGCACTACAAAGCGGTTGTTACGTCAGTCACTGCGGCCGAATAGTGCGAAATGAGTGTTTGTTTTGCGATTTATACAAAATCTATTGATTGGACTAAAAAAATAAATAACATAAGACCTGCTTTATAGTTAGTTCAATTAGTATAAAAAGTTTCATGATCTAATTTGAAGTATTTTATGATTACCAGCGGTTTATTGTTCAGTTTAGAGGTAACTTTGGGATTTTTTTCTATCGAGATAATTTTATGGAATCGTGTTTTCGCCAAACATAAGACCTAACATTAATCCTCAACTTTACCATATATTTATTTCAAAATTAATACTGCAATATTTTAGGCGTAACGGAGGATCATGCTAAGCCATTTGAGGTAGTACAGGCCCTTAATGTGGACCTTCGTATGTTTTGTCCAGCTGGTTCCGCTATATTCTGCGAGGTCTGCCACGACGCCTTCTGGCTGTGTCGTGGGGCCACATAGTGGCTATTTCAGCCAACTTATGGTAGCTACTACTACATCAGCCCATAACGTCCACTGCTGGACATAAGCCTCTCCCATGATGGGAGGAATTTGCCGTAATCTCCACGCTTGGCAGGCGGATTGGAGATCGCAGTGATGAAAGACTAACAGAAAACGCTGCTGCCCATTCTCAGGTCTACGGAGGCGCAAGGTGTTCTGCCTCAGACATTAGTCGCCTTTACGACACCCGTGAGTGTAATGGGTTGGTTCTATTCTACTCTGCCGGGTACCACACGGCTAAACTTATGGTAGACCTGGCTATAATCCCACTTTAGCTTAGTGGCGATTAGATCATTCATCATCATCATCATCATTCTCTGACCTTATCCCAATTTATTTATGGTCTGCGCAGCATATCTTCTTCTTCCACACTTCTCTATTCCTCGTCTTCACAGCAGTCACTTCCTATATAGCCATATTATTATAATGTATTAGGTATTTTTATTCATTTATGATGAACCGTCTAGCCGTGTGGTATCCGGCAGAGTAGAATAGAACCAACCCATTACACTCACGGGTGTCGTATAAGGCGACTAATGTCTGAGGCAGAACACCTTGCGCCTCCGTAGACCAGAGAATGGGCAGCAGCGTTTCTGTTAGTCTTTCATCACTGCGATCTCCAATCCGCCTGCGTGGAGACTTTGTGCAGATTAAAATTAAATATTTGCACACCATATGTAATGGTAGAATGTAAAGGGGCCATTATAGTTTAAGATCATACTTTGTAAACCTACATTCTGGCAAATAAATAGATTTTGATTTTTTTTTTGATTTTTGGAGATTACGGCAAATTCCTCCCATCAAGGGAGAGGCTTATGTCCAGCAGTGGACGTTATGGGCTGTTGTTGTTATGATGAACCGACTAAAAATTATGTCAGGAACACTATTCGAAGTATCTTTGTAACTTTGTAAATAACATAAACTGTTCTATTTATGCCATGCGCTATTATCCAAATAATGGTATGTGTTGTAAATAACATCAACAAACAGTCATGTGCTAATTTAGCACATACTTTACAGTCATGTAACAAGGACTGATTTATTACTTTACCAAGTACTTTGTAGAGTGACAGACTTAGCGACTGCTCTAGTCTTTGTTAATTGATTGATTCATAAGATAAATAACAGCATCTTACAGTAACTTGCGAAGTTACATAAACAACTGGAAACAAGTCTCTGAAAGTCAAGTCATTTAGTTGTTAAATCGCGTGCCGGCAGACAATTCTAACACAAAACCACTCACCATCAGATTATCCACGGAATTGTATCCGCAAATCACGTATCCCATCACTCTATTCGCCATTTTGTTTTATTATAATCACCGTTCACTAATCACCAGAACATCACCAAGGAAACACGTGTTTTGAACTTAAGATTCTCTTATTCACTTACACTAATACAAAGCGGAAAAGAGAAAGCACTATAAATCCAATTAACAATCAATTATGTCAATTGTTGCGCAAACACAAGCAATTTTGATCCTAATTGTGTTCACGTAAGGTTGATAACGGGCGCACTAGTACATGGTTACGAAACTTTTAAAGTGTTAGTTTGTATTTTGTCATATAAAGTAACAATTGGTATTTTTTCATTAAAACGTGAGCGTGTGTCATGATGAGCGGACGGCGAGTGACTGATTGTTTTACCGCGGGTGCTGCGGGAGCCATGCGGGAACATGGCTTGTAAATAAACGGAACAATGATCGTGGCGTGCGCAGACTGGATCATCTGGACACAATCTGTCTTGTTAACTGAAAAAAGTGAAGATTTCATAACAGCGAGTCGTGTGTCAAAAAGTTTATAAGAATGAATGAATAATGCAATTGAATCGGACAGATTTTAAGAAGTTGAAGTTTTTTCAGACAACATTTTTGGTAACAAAACTTTGTTCACTTATGAATTTAACAATATCTGAATTAATTTGGTGAAAAGAAACTTGTAAAATTTAGAAGATCTAGGTGACTTAACGGTTAATGCAGCTCCATCATCAATAATGAAAACACTCCATGAAGACGAAATTGTCAAAATATTAAGAAAAACATTTGCCTTCAAAAGTTCGAGTACATTCACGGAGACCAATTAAATGTTTAACGCTACACAGAGTGAAACATCAAAGCAAACGTGTTCAATTAAAGCTGTAATTAAAGTCATTGGCAATCTGCCTGTAGTTTCACGAATTAACTATTACTGAAGTGCCATCAAAGAAACATAATAAAGCTACAGATACTACGGAGAAACATTCGCTAATGGACCGGAATCAGGAGTGGTGCTGAGCTGGTCCACCTCACCAATGACAAGAAGATACATCCGAAGCTGATGGCCTAGCTTCAGGTATTGGAGAGGCGGCAGAAGAAGCTACAGAGACTTTAGTATCTACTGTCGCAATACAAAAGGCTACTGTATCCATCGTCACAAGCACAACGATTTGCCCTGACCTGTGAGGCAATATGATCTTTCTTATCTTAATGATATCTGAAGTAATATCTGGAACTTATTTGTAAGTACTAAGGGTTATTTTCAAGACCATACAGGTTTTTTTAGAACCATTATCAGAATGAAGGGTGTAAAAATATCTTTAACGAAGCCGAAAGGCACTTGTTTTCCCCGTCCGCGTCATTGCGAATTTGCAATAATTTATTTTGTTACGGAGATTTTGGGAATCAAAGTTCCAACTTTTTCCATTTTTTTTTATAAGTTTTGTATGTATACGTATATTATAACTTTACTACTAATACTCATATAACCCCCGTACTTTTCAATGAATCCATCAGCAAAATGTTTCGAGTGCGTTACATTGAGTTTACCGTACAACGTGATCATGACCCCAAAAAATAAGTCGTTTCCCAGCAATATTTTTTGCGTATATTTACTAAATTTGATATACAGAATGCTTGGTTGACGGCTTCGTAAAGGGTTCGTTTTCACCTTGTATACCAGCAGTCCCACAGCTGGACACGGTGCAACGGTCAATCATCTGGTTAGGTCAAACTTTCATACATATTTAGCCTTTACATCTACACAATCTAAAATCTATACTAATATTATAAAGAGGAAACCTTTGTATTTTTGTATGTTTGTATTGAATAGGCTCAAAAACTACTGGACCGATTTCAAAATTTCTTTTACCATTACTTAGAGGGATTCTTCCGAATCCGTATAGGCTATATTTTATCACCGTACTCCCACGGGAACGGGAACTACGCGGGTGAAACCGCGTGACGTCCGCTAGTAATATTATAAAGAAGAAAGATTTGTATTTTTGTGTGTGTGTATGTTTGTAATGAATTAACTCAAAAACTACTGCATCGATTTAAAAAATTCTTTCACCATTAGAAAGCTACATTCACCCTGAGTAACATAGGCTATATTTTATCCTCTTACTCCCACGGGAACGGGAACTACGCGGGTAAAACCGCGTGACGTCCGCTAGTCAGTTATAAAATACTTCCAACGCTAAAATAAGCACGAACCATCACAAAAACTACATACCACTACTTACTACATCCTAAAAAACATCGCAATACTTCCATTAAAAATAAACATCCTGTCTTCAAAACGTGAAACAACGAGAGCATTGATTTGAGCACCAGATAAGTTCTGACATCCTGACCCCAGATATTGCCGAAAAGAGGCCGAGAACCTAACCTTGCCGAATGCGGAACTCGTCTTAATTAAACGAGCTATATTCAATTATCTATGCTTGTTGTTCTGGAGGGTTATACCTTGTTAGTTTTGTTGCAGAATGGTTCGAGACGGCGCGCGGCGTGGTAGATACATTAATTTTGGTAATGACACAATTATTTTGTACACCAATCATACAGGACTGGACTGTGGATTATGGCTTACTCGCTCTCACAGACGTTTGAATCCCAGCACTGGTAACAGGTTAGGCTGATCATGTTACATAATGTTTTAAGGTTGTTTATTGTGTACACTAGAAGTTGAAAATTCTAGACATAAGCATAGTGCAAGTGTGCAAGTGTGTTTGCTAACATAGTTTTAACTTTAAACACTAACACACAATTTACTATTATAATGTTAGTCTGTAAGGTATTTATCTATGGGCCAAAGTAGCCTGAAAATAAAGGTTTTATTATTATGTCGTTTATTCATTTACATTCTTATCTAATTACATTTTTAAGTATTTCTTAAAATAAAACGATACGAAAAAAACACTTAAAAATATAAAAAATAGAGGTCTACCGGTGCTGGTGCAGGGTCCAAGCCACTGGTGGATTTAGGGCTACAGAGACAGGAACCTCCTCACAATGCGAGCCGAAACGAGGAGTACTGCCTTCTGAATCAGGCCCTTGATCCAACCGCCTAAAGAGAGCTTCGATAGATGATCATCGAAGCTCTTGGCTATAAGGCTATTGGCCGTCACGACAATTATTATTATTATAGAAAATTAAGGAAGAGGCCAGTGAAACCTAGTGATAAGCCCGAGTTCAATTTAAATTAACGTTGACCCAAACTATTTTCGTCCGTTATAATGTGTCATAAACAGTGCACACTATTTACTGTAGCCAAAACTGTAACACGAGTCATGCTTTGAAGTTACATTAGCGTAACATGCTAGTATATGAAAAAAAGATTTTGTTCCACTCTGTCACATCTGTGACACGGAATGTTATTTTTTTTTAATATTTCGTACGACTAATAATTGTTGTATTATGTACTGTTGGATTTAAAAGAATTGTCACAAAGCGTCATCATCTGAATTACAATTATACTATCAGCTCTAGTTTTTCCAACAAAATCTTTTAGTAAGACACAGTGGACCCCAAAACAACAAATATTCCACTTATTCCCACTAGTGGGTCAATTATGTGGGGCAGAGTGGAATAATTCCAACAAAATAATATACTTTTATAACGATCCATAAAATTATGTAATAAGTTATAATCTATTATAGTTTCATGTCTTCCGCGGGAATGTAAACATATTCGCACCGTCGCCGTCGTTTAGTCATGGCGCCAGATGTTATGAAACTCGGGGAAAGCGTTTAGTCGTTTCCTATTGTGTTCAAGTTTCTTTAGTAAAGAATAGAGAGGACTTTCTTTCGATACAGTCTGTTCTTTGCTTCCTTTGTTAATGGAAATCAGGCTTTGTATCTTTGAAATCAGTTTGCGGAAACTTGTAGCGTGTGATTTTTTTATGACGGAATTTGGGATTCAGCCCGAGATTTTAATGACGGAATTTGGGAATTCAGTCTGAGATTGACATGGTCAACAATGAACTTAACTATTCAAGTCAAACTGACCCATATACACACATCAAAAGTATCTAGGGATCAACATATATTTTTGCAATAACTTTTCTCCTGATTGATATTAATTAAAATTTTCTTTAAGGATTCATCAAATAAAGTGTTTTCGTTTGTCACAGTAACGATAAACCAAGTCAGCTTTGCATTAATAAAGAAATTTGCCATTTTCCTAATAAAGGGATTTTTGACATTTGAACCACTAACATTAAAGTTCGAAAAAATGACTGAAAACACAGTTTTCTTTAAAATTTTACTGGGTAACTTAAACAATTAATAATCCGTGTTTCTACCGCGAACACTAACAACACAAGAACATCGGTTTGGCATACTCAAAATGAGTTCATCCAAATCACGCTGTGGAATGGCCGCCCATGTTCGTTGCAACAACAAAAAAAGGTCTTCTTGCGACTGGATACCCTCCATATTCGGCAGAGCTCTTCTCTGTAGCATATCCCATGCATGCTCAATCGGGTTCAAGTCTGGCGACTGAGCAGGCCAGGGCAGGACATTGATGTTAGCTGCGGCGAGAGTCTGTCTTACAACTCTTGCGGTGTGCGGTCGTGCATTATCATGCATTAACTGAAATAAGGGACCGATTTGCACTTGTAGAGTGTAACGTTGTTAGTTCATAATTGATAAAACGTAAACAAATAAAACAGAAGTCATTTTAATATCGTTTACCAGCCGACCAAATCACCTGATCGCGCCTGTACTTTTGTCTCACTCGCTCGCGTTCCTAAAACCAGTTTTTTTCCCACTCCATCATTCTCCGCGCGCCGCGAGCGTCGACCACGCTCGCATGCCTGCAGAGGCCAGTCGTCATTTACGCGCGGTCAGTCTACACACATATTACACTGCCACTGTTACATTTGGAGATTTTGTCCCTCTAGTGGTAATGGAACAAAAGCCCAGATGCTAGGTGGGTTGGTATTAAAATGCAAAGAAACAACAAATTATCTCAAACAATATAAGTTTATTGTTTTAAACTATATAAACTTAACTATTAAAAAAAGGTAATGCCAGCCAGCCTTAAATTCGGTCGGTTTCGAACTATGGTCATGGGGGGTTGGAGATAAACCCAGTACTGTTCCTTCTTCAAAAGTTTAAATCAAATTAAAGTAAATAAAGTATAATTAAATTAAATTAGTTCTTGCTAAAATATCAAGATACAACCTTCCAGTTTAGTGAATACTAATAAATATTATATGGGCGCCAGGGACTTGAACAGTCCCGGACCACGGAGCCGACGAAGATGTCCAATATAATTCCAGTTAAGCGTAGGTGTCGAACCCGCTGCTGTGGTCACCGTCAGGAGAGGATAAGCAGAGAACCCTACGCTTACCACTGGACATAAATTCCAGGGACCAAAGTTCGGGATTTTCTTCCTCCGGGGTTAACCCGTGTGTGCCGTTGCTGCGTCACCTGGTGCCGACACTCGCAACTGACGAGTCGGTTCCACCGGCATCCGGCATCCAACGACGGCGACGCCTCTACGGGCATCCGGCACCGCTACCACCTACCCTGCGGGTCCTGCATCCTGCTCCTCGGCTCCAGCGTCCATACAGCTACGCGCAAGCCAGGGCAGTACTTGACGCGCCTACCTCCATATGTCGGAAAAAACTTATGACGGGCCTTAGAAATCCGCGACCTATATTTAATAAATTATTTTTATGAAAGTGTTGGTGAATTTTGTTCAAACCTATTAGGGTTCCATATTCCCACGCTTCATTGGCGCCCAACGTGGGGCCAAAATTTATCAAAGCCAAGATCATTGAGAAAAAGTCACCACTCGTGTATGTGTTACAAGACATGTCTGGCAAAAATTTAGGGTCATGGCACATCAAAGATTTAAAATTAGTCGGTAAAAATAAATAGCGTTATATATATTTTTCTTTTTCTTCTCTCCTCTATATTTTGATATAATATTATTTTGAATTTTTCACATTTAGTTTTGATTTTACGAATCAAGATTTGCATTCCCTCTCGCATATATTCCACCTTCTATTGGAACACTTATTGGTAAGGTATCTAGTTAGAGAAAAACAAGATACCTATATTTTTATGTTATAGTGCGTCAGTTATGTTGGTATCGTTAGAATACAATAACTGCTGCTAGTTTATGTTAGCGAGAAGTATGAAAGATGACTTATAAAAGGTAAACCTATAGTAACTCAAGTTCTTGATGCGGATTTTTATTCATTTTAAGAGATGACAAAAATCCTTGATTGCGCGCGGGGGTATTGTAACGTTGTTAGTTCATAATTGATAAAACGTAAACAAATAAAACAGAAGTCATTTTAATATCGTTTACCAGCCGACCAAATCACCTGATCGCGCCTGTACTTTTGTCTCACTCGCTCGCGTTCCTAAAACCAGTTTTTTTCCCACTCCATCATTCTCCGCGCGCCGCGAGCGTCGACCACGCTCGCATGCCTGCAGAGGCCAGTCGTCATTTACGCGCGGTCAGTCTACACACATATTAGACGACATATGCGCAGCCTCGCGAATTATACTTTGATTGGACTACTGATAATTTCCAAAACTTTTTTTAATAATTTTACTTTTTAAAAAAGTTCTATAAAGGAACCATAACTTCAGTGTGTAATTCCCCATATCGGGTAAGTGGCTAAGTGTTGACAAATTCACGCAGTGCTTGTTTCTAAATGTCATGTCAAGGTCAATGATGTGCAAAATTATTTCATCATCTTTTTCATAGACATCATTTTAGCTACTATTTCAACTATTGTACTCAAACCTTAATTGCTACATCAATGTTTTATGTAGGTATGTGTAAATATTAATTTAAAAGTGCTTCACACCTTTTTTTTTCTCTTTTCTTTTTTTCTCTGTAAACTCCGCTTCTGAAGGTGACCTCTACACACATACGCCCTAAGCGCAATAGTACCCATCCCTACGCTTACGCTTACGCTGCTGTGGTCACCGTCAGGAGAGGATAAGCAGAGAACCCTACGCTTACCACTGGACATAAATTCCAGGGACCAAAGTTCGGGATTTTCTTCCTCCGGGGTTAACCCGTGTGTGCCGTTGCTGCGTCACCTGGTGCCGACACTCGCAACTGACGAGTCGGTTCCACCGGCATCCGGCATCCAACGACGGCGACGCCTCTACGGGCATCCGGCACCGCTACCACCTACCCTGCGGGTCCTGCATCCTGCTCCTCGGCTCCAGCGTCCATACAGCTACGCGCAAGCCAGGGCAGTACTTGACGCGCCTACCTCCATATGTCGGAAAAAACTTATGACGGGCCTTAGAAATCCGCGACCTATATTTAATAAATTATTTTTATGAAAGTGTTGGTGAATTTTGTTCAAACCTATTAGGGTTCCATATTCCCACGCTTCAAGAGGAACGATGACGTCTGATACAATCGTCTCAGCATAAATTTGAGCGTTGAGGTTGCCTCTGATCCAAATCAACTCAGTTCTTCCGCCGATCCAAATACCCGCCCATACCATGATGGTTCCACCACTATAAGGATGGACTTCCTGGCAGGATTTTAATCGCTGTTGGCGTCCAGGGGTTCTCCAGTGTCGTATACGTCTTGTATCCGGTCTCATACCAAAACGAGACTCATCAGAAAAGCACACGAAACGCCATTGTTCTTCTGCCCAATTTCTGTGTTCAAGAGCCCATTGATATCGAATCCTACGATTGTGCATTGCTATAGGTGGTACCCGTAGCGGTCTTCGGGAATGAAGGTTCACTTCATGCAAGCGGTTTCTGACTGTTTGGTCGCTAATTAAGTTCCCTGAAGAGTGATGAAGCCTCACGGCTAACATCATGGCGGTTATTGTTGGAGCTCTTCGAGTTAAGATTTGAATGTATCGGTCTTGTCTCCGTGTGGTGCAGCGATACCGTCCTCCATGGCGCTCAGCCACGGTACCAGTGCTTCGGTAACGTGTCCAAAGTCGACTGATAACACTCTGACTTGTATTCAGAGCTAAAGCTACAGTACGTTGCCGGGAACCAGCTTCTATCATTCCCACGGCTCTGAGCATTTCTTCCCTGCTTAAATGACGTCGCCGCTCCATAATAACGTTGGTTTTAATCAGTAGTAGGGAAACAGTAGCACTAATAATGTCTTCAATGCGTTGTATGTTTTTATAGGGAAAATATTGACAGCTTATTTTCATCTTTTACTCGAATTTGATTGAGAGTTCCTGATTCAAATGATGAAATGCACCAAAAAGGATCCATATAAATTTATAAAATCATAAATTTATTACAAAGCCACATCTCAATCTCAAGAAATCCGCATAAAAATGCTTGATCCCTAGACACTTTTGATGTGTGTAGTTTGCGAACTAACAGACGAAATTAGTTCCCGAAAAAGATATAGTGCGACAAAAAACTGGGACAATATAGGATGGTCAAATTCAGCCAAGTTTCCCTTCATCTATCACCAATTAGTCTATTCTTCCGTATATTATATTACTAGCGGACGTCCCGCGGTTTCACCCGCTTAGTTCCCGTTCCCGTGGGAGTACGGGAATAAAATATAGCCTATGTTACTCGTGGATAATGTAGCTTTCGAATGGTGAAAGATTTTTTTAAATCGGTCCAGTAGTTTTTGAGCCTATTCATTACAACCAAACAAACAAACAAACAAACAAAGTTTTCCTCTTTATAATATTAGTATAGATTATTTTGGAACATTAAACCTCATCCTTTTTCGATTACCAAATTTAGCAGCTCCGAACCTCAACAGCATGTCATCATTGCAATGTTATCTTCACCTACATCTCCAATTTCCTGGATCCTCTCATCAAAATGTATTGAAACGCGACAATCCATAAATATGAATGGTAAGCAATAAAACCTGTTTGTTTATCTGAACGTATCTATTTCAGTGGCCGCTTAGAATCAGGTCAGCCCATGTCCTCGATCGCGTCTGAGACTGTATCAATCTATCAATCAGTGCACTAGTTGTGTTGAATTGACAGTTTTATTGAGTCTTGGGCTATATGGGCAAATAGGTCTGTGTGGCTAAGTATAGTTTTTGAGCACATAATACGTTCGTGTCTTTAAAGGCTATTTTTGTCTGCTCATTGCGTGATAGAATCTGTTTTACCGATTCAATATGTATTTTGTACTGCAGAATGACATTCAGCCATCTTCTTTACATTTTTTTTTTAATTTTTTTTTTATTTAAATTTACTTGTCAGACCGATATAAAAATGTGACAGACTCATAGAAAGGATTTGACTGTACCTACGTTTTCATCTTTTGGGAGAGATGGCCAGTTATTTTAAGGTTTTGATTTAAACATAAGAATAAGTTAATTGCATATGATGACGTTTATTATACAAAGGTTTTTTTTTAAAAAAAAAGGCCACGGCGAGGTCGGTTATAATGGTGTGCAATATACCAGCAAAATTCACCACAGGGTGGATACCGGTTGAATAAAGCGTAGAGAAAAATCGTCAGCGACTCTCGAGTAATAGATACCTTGCCAAACTTGTTCAACTGAATACCATTCTATTAAGGCAATGAACAGACAGCAAAATTTCCCAAACCGAGACACAAATCACGAACCTTTAATAGCCCTAATCATACCAAATCATCCCATAACCATTAAAAAATCAATAATTGTGACTGTGGTGTTCACTAGAAACACTAGTCAGCGTTTAGAATAAAACCACCAAATTATCAGTAAGTAGATGAACTACTTTAAGGGTACGTGCACTCGCTGCCCAGTGAGGACTAGTCGACACACGGAACCTTAAAGCTTACGCTATGTTTATTAGTTATCACAGTGACCATAAACAAAATTACCAATCACACTTATGACCATATTGAAAGTCGGTGTTGCGGCATAGACACGAATTTAGCACTTAACTAATAAAACTAAAATACTAAAACTGGTATAGAAATAATAGCTAGACTCCTACTCGCGACTGTAAAACGAGTCGATGTTATTGTGTTAGTAATTAAAACGAAATGATTTTGGTTTTACTGTGTTTGAGGTGCGGGTAATGGCGAATATTTACCATAGACATTAGACAAGACTGAATAGTAGTAACCTAAGTTTAAAGCGAATTGTTAAGGAGAATACTGCCATAGTGTTTTTTGGCAAACTGATTGGGGTAACTTGTATGTAGTATAAGTTAAGCGTACTTTACACTAAGTGGACACTTTTTTATGTATGTATTGTTAAAATCATAACCCTCCTTTTAGCTTCGCGGTAGTCGGGTAAAAAATCTTGCTCGCTTTTGCAAAATCTTGGGACGCAAAACGCAGATAGCTTAAATACCTTCTACTGTTAGCGAAGTAGACACAATAGTTAAACAACAAAGTTTTGTATCGCAATTAAAAATGCCCAAAGCATTAAGTCATGTTATATGTATTACATTATATTATGTTTTAAGTTTTAATTAATAAATAAGTAAATTCATGAAAAGTTCGGCTTTGTAGAGCGTTGTCTGTGTCACTCATACTCATACCCATGTGACAGTCTCACTCTAAATCTAAATATATAAAAGAAGAAACTGACTGACTCATCTATCAACGCACAGCCCAAACCACTGGGTCTACAGATTCCAAATTTGGCAAGTAGGTTCCTTATATGGTCTAGGGGTGCACTAAGAAAGGATTTTTCAAAATTCATCCTCAAAGGGGGTTAAACGGGGCTCCAAAGTTTGTATGGGGAAACAAGATTAGTTAGACTATTTTATTCGAAACTTCGCAGGAGTGCTCCTATCGATAAATGAGTTAACATTTGTGTTTCAGGTTTTTTCAGAATTCAACCCCTAAAGGGGGAAATGGGGTAACAGAGCCTGAAATTCAACATAGGTATTGTTTGTATGGTGAATTGGGTCGAGTGTATTACAAAAACAACGATTTTAAGATTTAATGTGGCGGACCTGAATTACCATCATTCCCTGTTGGGGTGCGATGGGGTTGAAATGTCTAAAAATCAATATGGGTGTCAAAACCGAGATAATCAGGGATGTTGATTTCTTCATTTATTTTGAGATCCAGAAGATGGCGGATTTAGTACGTATATACAGGGTTATTGTGATGATTGTGATAACGATGATGATGATTGTTATAATGATGATGATGATTGTGATGACGAGGATGGAGATTGTGATGATTATGATTGTGATTACGATGATAATGATTGTTAAAATGATGATAGTGATTTTGATCGTGATTGTGATTGTGATGATGATTGTGATGGTGATTGTGATGGTGATTGTGATGGTGATTGTGATGGTGATAGTGATTGCGATGGTGATTGTGATGGAGATTGTGATTACGATGATAATGATTGTGATTACGATGATGATGATTGTGATAACGAAGATGATGATTGTGATTACGATGATGATGATTGTGATAACGATGATGGTGATTGTGATAGTGATTTTGATGGTGATGGTGATTGTGATAGTGATTGTGACAGTGATTGTAATAGTGATTGTGATAGTGACGGTGATTGTGATAATGATAAAGGTGATTGTGATTACGATGATAATAATTGTGATAGTGATTGTGATTGCAATAGCGATGGTGATTGTGATAGTGACGGTGATTGTGATGGTGATAGCGATGGTGATGGTGATTGTGATTGTGACAGTGATGGTGATAATGATGAAGGTGATTGTGATAAAGATGGTGGTTGTGATAGTGATGGCGATTGTGATCATGATGATTGTGATTAAGATGAAAATGATTGATATAACGATGATAATGATTGTGATTACGAGGATGTAATTTGTGATGATGATGATTGTAATTACGATGATAATGATTGTTAAAATGATGATAGTGATTGTGATCGAGTTGTGATGGTGATTGTGATCGAGATCGTGATGGTGATTTGATGGTGATTGTGATGGTGATTGTGATGGTGATTGTGATGGTGATTGTGATGGTGATTGTGATGGTGATTGTGATTGTGATGGTGATTGTGATGGTGATTGTGATGGTGATGGTGATTGTGATGGTGATTGTGATGGTGATTGTGATGGTGATTGTGATGGTGATTGTGATGGTGATGGTGATTGTGAAAGTGATGGTGATTGTGATAGTGATTGTGATGTTGATTGTGATTACGATGAAAATTATTGTGATAACGATGATGGTGATTGTGATAGTGATACTGATGGTAATTGTGATGGCGATGGTGATTGTGATGGTGATTCTGATAATGATTGTGATAATGATGGTGGTTGTGATAGTGTTGGGATTGTGATAATGATTGTGATAATGATGGTGGTTGTGATAGTGATGGCGGTTGTGATAGTGATGGTGATTGTTATGATAACAATAAATTGTGATGATTATGACATTTGGCACATATATAGTTTATATAACCTGGATTAACATGTAGGACACTATTTATCCCTTTAGTATGATTCAGTGGGACAGTTACTGAACTACACGCGGGCGAAGCTGCGGGCAACAGCTAGTCTTATCATAAAGTTATAATACTCCCGGGGACTGTACCTATGTAATTAGTTTATAATTATTATGTGTTGTATTTAGTTGTTAACTCAGTAATCTTTCCTGTTTGCTATTGTATTCAGTAGTGATGGGATTTTGAAACATCGATATCGATGAAATATCTATTTTGAGTTAAGATATGCTAACTGTTATTACATTGCTAAAACGAGAAACTAGTAACGAGTTTGTTAATAAGCGTAGGACTTGGATAAAGGAGATCTGATAAGCTTCTACTGTTGACGTTAATACACCATTTACTAAGATATATGATTTCCGGAGATTAATTCCAAAATGTTTAAGTATGTTTGTTTGAGGCCCACTGTTCAAACATGTTAATTAGGCTAGTTCCAAAGGGGACGTTTAACAAGTATTATTAAAGCATTTGTAACAAACAACCTCCTTTTGAAAACCTTATTTTCTTTTTCTTCATTCGCAGAGACAGCGCATCTGTGTTAAATTGATGATCTAATCTTTTACTCTGGACGTTCTTAATGTGCACGTCTTTCTACATCGTTCTCACATATATGTATAATCTTAATTAATGATGTAACCAAGATTTTGTAACAACATTTTGATTTAGAAGAGTGTCCATGGAGTTTCTTGCTCGTTCTTCTCTATAGACATTTACGCTAGGGTATGGGCAACTACAGTGTGCTAAGTGCGAGTTTTACACTAAAATTCAAGTAATGTGTCGACCGCGTAAACCGAGTTTACGTTACCATTTACGTCGTCGGTAATGACAATAGAATGCCTCTATGAAAATGAGGTCCGTTTGGAGCATATCGCTAACGTTTGCATGCTATCGCGAGTGCAAGTTACAATTTTGACAGTTTTGACAGCTCGAATACGAAACGCGAGCGTGAAAAGTTTTCACCTAAGATTTTGTGGTGAGAGCATCATGAGAGTGGTGAAATAACAAAGTAATTTAATTTAATTTCGTATTGTGAATGAAACTTACCATGGAATCTCGTATTATTTCGTTTGGACAATGTTTGAGACCGCAAAAGCACAAGATAAGCGTAATATAACGCCACAAAAAAGTAAACACAGTTACGTAAACAAAGATAGAAACACCACCACAAACCACTCGGGCATTATTAGTCATTTATGTCACCAGCATTTCAAATTGGGACGGGCTAGTCTTTATTTTTAACAATAATATTCGAAACTAACACAAACTCGTAAACACAAACAAAACTAATGACCATTGACCACAGATAAGTAATGTCGTCTAACTTCGTTCTATAACCACCACTAATTGAATAGGCAGTCGCTTATATTATGAACACAAAATACGAATGTCAACTTATTTTGGCCGGTTATTAATGTACGCAACACAAGTTACGGTGAATTAACGCGAAAACGAATGAATGTATTCTAGGATCTCACACTCGCAAGTTAACGATTGTCGATGCGGCACTCACACTACCTAGTTCTGACATATTACGCTAGATGGCGCTACCCCAGCGCCATACAAATTTGCCTAAACGTTAACGCGCTCGAATGTGGTGAACGAAAATAACAAATCTCGCACTAAGCACACAGTACTTTCTCAAGTTATTATGCCTTGCCAACGAAACCGAACACCTTTTTAGCCAAATTTAATTGCGTGCACTAAAACTCAAACTCAAAGCATTTATACGGCACTTTTGAATGTCAAAAATACAAAAAGAAACAAAGCTACAGTCCCAGTGGACTGTAGCTTTGTTTCTTTTTGCGCAATTAAATTTGGCAAAAAAGGTGTTCGGTTTCGTTAAAAGGAACTCCTGAAGAATATTTTTGATAATTTATTCCCTAAATAGAGAAACTTATAGGGCGCACGACTTATGGACCAATAAATTAATATCTACCAATCTTATTCCAAATCAAAATACTCTTGCAGTGTCGCTGTAGATCTCATTACAGTACCCGGTCAAGTAATCCCAATTTCAATGTTATTAATGGCTACCCAATTGAATCCCCATTCCCAAGGGAGTAGACCATGACAGTTGACAATAATGTAGTGTCACGACATGCGGGCCTGACTCAGCTATCTCACGGTACATCTATTGGCTTTTATTGAAAGGGCGATTGGCTAAAGTGTCTTTGTTCTCTGATATTAGATTTAGATACATTTCAAATAAGCAAACGAAGAAGCTTCCGCTAAATAGAACATCCAGGCGAAATAGAAATGGTAAAAGGACGATACATTTGGCGACAACAAACTGCGGAAGATATCGTGCAGAAAAGAAAACGGTATGCGTGGTAGTTTGAGAGCAAGTTGGCAATAGCTAAATTACGGGATATGAATCCAAAGCATTAGATCACCAAACTTATCACCGCGGGCTTACCTGTCAGAAAGAGTATATCAATGGCTATTTCCATGCAATAAAGTCGAAAAAGACGTCATTCCCATCGTTTTGGTTCGGACGGACCAACTCGACATCGCGTCGGATTATTTACTTTTAGGGAGCAAAGCCCTTCATTAAAACCTATCATAATTATAGTACACTGTAAAACACAACTACAGCATTCACCATTTATTACCATTACAAGTTACTCGTTTTACTTTATAACCTCCGATAACGGAATCAATTACACGAACACATAGCCAACAGTTATAAACAGTACATATCTGTAATTGGATGTACTTTCTCGTTCTAAATGGATCATAAACTTCTTTGATAGAAGGTCGTTGATTGCCTTTTTATAAACGTGTATTTGTCGCAGATGTCCAGTTAACGTCATTACGCGCTGTTTTAATAAGTCTTGTGGGCTATTTTGCATCGTTAATTGAGATATTTATTAACTGTTATTTGTTCTGATGTAACAATAGGCTTGTGCCCTGAAATAATCTAATTAGTCCATCAGTTAGATTATCAAAAAATATTTGACACACGTATTTTTTTTCTTTTGTTATGTAAACCTAAATTTACGAAGATACGACGCTTTTAAAATTCTCAATACGTCACGCCGTGCTATAATTTTTAGTGTGTTATGACGTCACGACTCGCGAGCCCCCACTCTCGAGTTTTTATGCGTTTTATCTTTGTCAATATTCATTGATTTACAAAAACAAAAAATACGTGTCCATTATTTTCCAATACTCTAACTAACGGACTAAATAGATTTGCAATTTATTGATGGTGGAAACTAGCATAATATATTGTAAATAATCCTGTTATGAGAACGTTTACCCTTTCTCGATCGATTTATAAGTAAGTCTGTAAACACAAAGTGTAAGCAGACGCTTCACGAAGTCGTCAAGCAAGCATTCTGCCCATCAAACTAAAGATTACCGTTTTGTATACCTACTACCAAATTAGGAGCAGAAATGACATCGATACTTTTTTACCTTTTGATTTTCCCATCCCTATTTAGATGGCTGTTTAAATAACACAATCGCAATATGTGTGCAGCTATTTCACGCCATTGTGTTGCGGGGCCCGGCACATCCGCTGCTGTGCGAATTGGTTCACATCATACATCAACGTTTTATTGCTTGCTGAGCTAAATGATGATTTATATCTTTGAAAGGTGTTTCCGCTTTGGTATATTTTTAGACTAGATTCTAGGATTAGAAGATAACTAGGTTATTCAGGTCATCTAAAATTACAGTCGCTTTTTAGCAATGACATGGCTATGTTATTTTAGTTGTAGAATCTCTAGAGTGTGTCTGAGACAAATCTATTAAGGCGACTACATGAGGTAAACGCGAGTTTTATAATGCAAAAAAGCATATGATTCACTGCAATAAACAAAATTAGAAAAATATATGATATTCTTCAGGATATATGCTAGTACGATAGTGTTTTGAAAACATAATACAACTTACTTTATTCTATAGAAAAAAATCACGAACTTATCTCTAAAACTTCTTTTTTCGAGTAAAAATCATACTAAAATACATGCGATCATTTTGATTTTTGGCAAATAATTCTACAAGCAACATATTAGCATCATAGTGTTTTACTTTTTTAGTCCAATCAATATTTTTTGTAAATCGCAAAAAACCACTCATTTCGCACTATTCGGCCGCAGTGACTGACGTAACAACCGCTTTGTAGTGCAAGCTGATTAGAACTTTAATGTAACAGTATTTCAAACGAAGTTTGAACCACCACAAATAGAGTTGCTAATTTAGCTGCTGTAATCGCCCTAAAGCGCATTGAAATCCTTCATTAGTGCATCCTGAGTAGCGACATTGCTAAAGAGTTATGAGGAATGGGTGTTAAGTTCCTGAAACTAAAAGGTGAGGACACTTCGACCAGATGAATGTTGTGTTGTGTCTGTTAGGCTAATGCCCGAAGGTTGTTTTAGGCTGTTATTCCTTTATCTCCCATTCATTGCGAGATTTTTTTGTATCGCTGCTACTATACCTGGGCTGGGACCCTTCTAGCTAAAGAGATATTGAAGGTCAGACTTTTACAAACGTTTCTGCGCAGTAGTTTGATGTACCTACAGAATGCTTGGTTAATCGCTTTCTTATGAGTCCGTTGACACCCTATATGTATATCCTTATCTCACCGATACCTCTGCTTACGCAAACTTCTGCAGGAATAGTTCGTATGTGGTGTTTTAAATGCCAACACAACACCCTTAATTGCTGACTAGCTAATATGAGATTATGAGGCTGACTAAAGAAAAACAACAACAGATTTTCCTCTACCTAAGCAAAAATAACTAAACCAACAAGTTAACTACTATTATTTATACACTAAGATTATTTATTCACGCCACCAGGCAGACTGTAAACAATGCAAGTGGAACACAACTGATTACAGGCGTCCTTACGTGATTCACAGCTTCTAAATATAGACGGCCCTTGGCGACCTGAACAAATATCTGATAACCGCAGATTGCATCTGAAATAGAACGTTTTACTACGAAGTGTAGGGTGCGCTTACTGCACATGTTTGGGAGATAACTTGGGTTTTCTGTTTTGTGTCATTCATACGATGATAACAGAAATATGACTGTAAAAAAATATAGACTTGAGAAAAGAATCGTCGCACTTGAATTGATACCATACAGGGTGTAAACAACCTCGTCACGAAGCCTTCAACCAAGCATTCTGTACATCAAACTAAGTAACTTTACGCAGAAAATTTGCTGGGAAACGACTTCTTTTTTTTGGGGGGAAAAATATGTTTTGTGGTAGGACTCAATGTAACGCACTCAAAACATTGTGCTGATGAATGGATGGGGGTCGTGAATAGTACGGGGGTCGAAGAGGTGTTTAAAGTAAAAATCTTGCAATAAAAACTTGTATTAAAAAAAAACATGTTAAAAAGTTGGAACTTTGACCCCAATATCTCCGTAACTAGAAGGTTCCCAGGTATGGTGTAGAACAAAAAAATTATCGCAATGAAAATCGCAATTTTTTAATGAAAATTGCCACAGATAACTAAACCTATACTTAGTCCAAATTGGTTCAATGCCGATAGTCTGAGGTGAATGTTTTTTTTTTAATTTTTGCAAAGCACTACGCGTCTTTACGGCATAAATATTTTTGGAATATTCAAATTGTGTTTAAAAATAGAATATCATAGATAAACATGATTATTTAAAACTAATAGTTACTTATATACACAAATTAACATTTATTTGTGTTCTGAATTCAAAAATATAAAATAAATCTATTTTTTATATTAGGCTGTTAAACGGCTTCATACCATTGCCTCTTCTTCAACCTGGCGAGACCAAAGCGCGAAAAAAAAAAAGAAAATTTAAATCATAGTTTCATAGTTCGTGACAAAAATATTATTCGTTATTTTATTTTATTTCTTCAAAAGTGTATTGAAAAACGTCGTTTGATACACGTGGACATTTGTTATTGCAATTCTCGGCACAAAAACACCCTCGCCTACGGCTCGGGTGTTATAATTCCGCCTCGATTGCAATAACAAACTTTCTCCACTTGTATCAAAATGTACTATTCCCAAATCTATGTTATTTTAAAGAAATAGTTGAAACTTAATTATAATAAAGATATTTAAAATATATATATTCTTTAATTAATACTTAACTTTATCTTATTTCAATTTTACATTGTGGCTGTATAAAAAGTTGGCACATGGTTCAATAGAAAAATAAACCATTTTTTTTTATAATTCGACAGCTGTCAGTTGAAAACGATTCTCCCTAGGGCTGAAAAGTATTAATTTCAACCCGCTCCTCAGGCAACTTCAGACCTACTTTCAGAGTATGAGTAATGAATAGTACATTGTTACCCTAGGGGTGAAAGTAACTTATTTAGTCCCGAGACGGGGTTTGGTGCCCGAGCGCAAGCGAGGGCGCTAATAGTTCGAGGGACTAAATAAGTCTTTAACCCGAGGTAAACACAGTGCTTTTCATTACGAATACAAGGAAAGTAAACATAAAAACATGAATCAACTCGAAAAAACAAATGAAGATCGGATTGCCGCTTTACCGCCTATTTTCCTTTTTTTTCTGTGGCCAGCCAGCTATTCAGCCATTAAGTACCTATTTTTTATTTTCATCATCGAAAAAATGGTAAATATTTTGCCTAAATCTAGGTTATTTTAAAGAAATAATTGAAAAAGTTATTTAAAAAATACATATTCTTTAATTAATACTTAACTTTATGTTATTTCAATTTTACATCGTGGCTGTATAGAAAGTTGGAACATGGTTCAATAGAATAATTAACTATTTTTTTTTATAATTTGACAGCTGTCAGTTGAAAACGATTCTCCCTAGGGCTGAAAAGTATTATGTACTTTCAACCCGCTCTTCAGGCAACTTCAGACCTACTTTCCGAGTATGAGTAATGAAAAAAGCTTTTTTAAACCCTTTATATCAGAATAGAACATTTGAGAAAAAATTGTGTCCACGACGAAGCTATCTTGTTTTGTGTCATATTAAGAGACCTGTTATTGTGTTTGCATCTGCATCGATATTTTTTTACGACTTATCGTTTTTCTTACCATTTTATTAACTTATTTTTCAGTGCAGAACTAAAACCGACCAAGATTGTGAATGTATCCCTTGGTCACCCTACCAAAAAGACCAGTTTGTGTTGATAAAAGATCCGTATTTCTTATCATTATATAAATAGTAACGTTTGATTGTGCCGACGTACTCTCAAAACTATTCCAAGGACATGAACTACTCTTATTTTATAAGTACCTATTTATGTATTTTTTACTAAAAGGTACTATTTGATACGCATCATGTAAAATAAATTGTGATACGGGCAGAAAAAAGATGAATGATGATTATTTTGATAAACATTTCTGGTGACATCTTATCCTAATTTTGTATCTAGATCGAATTGATTATCTCGCGAAAAAAAAAAAGATTTTTCTTAGTAATCGAGAGCTAAAAATAGAATTGGAAACAAAAAATATCCACGGACAAAACATTCTCTATTTTTTTTACTAATTTACCTCAAAGAAAAGACTGGTAGGCTTATAGTGTCTTGGGGAAGGCCTATTCTTAAGTACTGGACTATATGTAGACTGCGATTGACTAAATTGAGGATACCTAGTTAATTATGTATGGTCTACATCCGCTTAATTGTTCCTTTTGTTTTCATGTCAGCAAACATTTTTTTAATGTAGGCCTAATGGGGGCTATCGTTTTTGAGCTCACCAGATGGCGCCACTGTCGAGTAAGGTCTTGTCAATAGTTCTATTGAATACTTTAAAGTACCAATAACGTCATAAATAGTTTATTTCATTACGTATAACAACATAGTGTAAACTTCAGATACATATTTACAATATTCTCCCTAAAATTTTAAAACATGAAACATTTAAAAATCATTCTATCTCCAAGTACTAACAAATAAGATTCTAAGTTGCTAATTAAAATCTTCAAGTCATAATTAATCAGGAATGGCTCAATCTAGAACACAATCGTGAGTATTAGTATAAATACGTGATGAAAAAAGTACGCAACGCGCGAACAGTAAGTAGGTAGGTAGGTAAATTAATTAGTAATAACTTGAGTTATTGTACCCAAAACCATTGTATGCCAGGGTCAACATATAAACAGATTATGGAATCAGTAACAAAGACTGTTTGTGATCCTAGTACCACCATTACTATATGTGTTGGTAATAGTTCAAAGATTAAAAAGGAAGACATCACTGACTATGTTTCAGAGTTGTTGAAGTTAAAGTGTAATAAAATAATATTGTGTGCTTTCCCATACTTTGAAAATTTATGTAACAGAAAAAACAATTATATTCACATGTTAAATAAACATTTACATTTTTTAGCAGGTCATTATTGTGACAAACTCATATATCTTGATATAAACACTTTTGTTGATAAACTTAGATCGACTCGGGGTAAAGTGTATCTACCTATTAGTTGTAGACACAAAATAGCTCGGCTATTAGCTTATAATATTCACACAGACATAAATAGTATGTCTAAGTTTAGTTATATTATTAATACTGCGACTATTAGTAGTAATACGAATGTACAGGTGACTCTAAATGAATATAGCATTAGTGCTATAAATGTTTACAAACATTGTACTGAGGAGGATCCATGTGTCACCGTGGAGAATTCTCAATTAGGGTATATTAGTATTAGTGATAGGGTCTTGTTGTCTGAGGATGGCACGGGAGTCTCCGGCCTCACTCCAAATATTAATTTAAACTAGAATGTGAGACAACAGAAGCTACCATTAACAATATTGTTAATCCTACCAAAGTATCTTCTTGCACTCAATTAGTTAGTAAAAAAGGGCCTCAGCAGAACACTTTAAAATTATTCCACCAAAATATCCAAATTATTAGAAATTGAATTGTTTTTAGAAAATAGTAAGTTTGACATTATTTGTTTTACTGAACATTGGCTAAAGGATTACCAAATGCTTATTAATTATGAGAACTATATGGTGGGTAGCTGCTTTAATCGTAAAACTATGCTTCGTGGAGGTTTCCTAATATTAATAAAAAAATGTTTTAAATATAAGCAACGTAATGATATAGTAGGTCTCTCGGTTGAACATTGCGTCGAACTGTCCTGTGTTGAGCTAGATAAGCATGTAATTGTGTGTGTACAGACCCCCAAACTATCAAAACTTTTCCTTATTTGAATCAATAATGGAAGATGTACTGGCAAAACTTGCAGCCAGTAATAAATCTACAATTATTTGTGGTGATTTCAATATCAATATTTTAGAAGAAAGTTCAAATAGCAGTCGGTTATTAAATCTTTTTAAGTCATTTGACTTGACCAACACTTTTATAGAACCTACTAGAGTCACTCCATCTTCAGCTACTTGTATAGATAATGTTTTCTGCGATTGTGATTACTTAGATAAAGCCATAGTAAATTGTCAACAGTCTGACCATAGCGGACAAACTGTAACTTTTAGATGTAATACACCATTGCAAAAAGTTCAGATAAAATTTAGATCTATAACTTCTAGCAAATTAAATAGGTATAATATTTCCCTACAGAACAAGTTAGGTGTTATGAGCCATGACGATATTAATATAAATCAATTGTATGATCGTTTCTTTTCAATAGTTCACACAGAATTCAACAAAACTTTTGAAAAGAAGACAAAAAGTATTAGCCCTAAATTCATATTTAGTGATTGGGCAACTAGAGGTATCAGAAAAAGTAGAGAAAGACTATTTGAGCTTTATGGCCTTAAGCCTTTTATAAACACTGAAACTTTTAACAAGTATGTTGCTAAGTATTCAAAAATTTTTAGAAATACGCGCAAGGTTGCTAAAGCCCTGCACATTAGCAACAAGATCAAAACAGCAGAAAACAAAATAAAGACAGTTTGGAAGGTCATAAATAATGAGACTAACAGGAATAAAATACGTAACACTAGCTACACATTAAATTCAGCATGTGGTCCTAAAAGCTCTAATCTGGAAGTAGCTCAAGAATTTGTAAATTTCTTTACCGATATACCATTAAAAACTACAGAGGCTCTTAATTCCTCACCTGAAGTCTCAATTGGTTTATTAAAGGCGAATGTATCTGGCTGCACGGTTGAATTTAAATTTAAACACATAAACCCTATGATAGTTATTAAAGCTTTCCGGCAAATAAAAATAAAACTGACCGAAGATCTATGGGGAATGTCTATCAAAGTTTGTAAATCCGTACTTGAGACTATAGCCCCATACTTAGCTTTAATTTTTAATTTGTGTGTAGACCAAGGAGTTTTCCCTGATCTAATGAAATACAGTAAAGTCATACCTCTTTTCAAATCCGGGGACAGTAAAGATACTAATAATTATAGACCTGTATCCGTGTTGCCAGTTTTTAGCAAGGTGTTTGAAAAAATAATGCTGAATCAAATGCTCAATCATTTTAACACCAACAAAATTTTACACGATCAACAGTATGGTTTCACCAAGGGACGTTGTACGGCTGACGCCGGTGTAACCTTATTAAAGCACATATTTACTGCGTGGGAAGAGTCTCAAGACGCCATAGGAATATTTTGTGACCTTTCCAAAGCATTTGATTGCGTAAATCACGACACATTGCTTTTGAAACTTGAGCATTACGGATTAGGTCAACTTGCACTTAGTTTGGTAAAATCATATTTGAGTGATAGACAACAACATGTTCAAATAAATGGTGTTAATTCACAGGGTTTAAAAGTAAAAATGGGAGTTCCGCAAGGCTCAATATTGGGTCCTTTCCTCTTTCTCGTGTATATAAATGATCTACCCTATTTATTGAAAAACCAACCTCAAAATATGGTGTTGTTTGCTAATGACACTTCCCTAATTTTTAAGATAAATAGACGGGCCCAAAATCTAGATGACGTGAATAATGCCCTACTTCAGGTCCATAATTGGTTCACAGCAAACAATTTAGTATTAAATGAAAAAAAAACTAAATGCATAAGATTTGCTTTACCCAATGTTAGAAGTAGTGATTGTGAAATAATATTGAATAAAGAGAAACTTGAATTCGTAGATAAAACGGTTTTCCTGGGGATTACGCTTGATTCAAGGCTACAATGGAGTTCTCATTTAACATCCCTTGCGGCGCGGCTAAGTTCAGCGGCATATGCTATTAGAAAAATTCGTCAATTTACTGATGTAGATACCGCTAGACTGGTCTATTTTAGTTACTTTCATAGTATAATGTCTTATGGCATTTTGCTATGGGGACGGGCTGCAGATATTGAGTCTATATTTATTCTGCAAAAAAGAGCCATCAGAGCCATATATAATCTTCGTAGGCGCGATTCTCTAAGGGAACTGTTTAAGGATATTGGCATCATGACGGTACATTGTCAGTACATCTACGAAAACATAATGAACGTCAGAAAAAATCTGCACCTTTTTGGTAAAAGAGGTGATAGACATAATTACAGTACTAGAAATAGGGACCAACTCGTTCAGCCAGGCTTCAGACTCGCTAAAGTAGACTCATCTTTCATGGGGTACTGTTTGAGATGCTATAATAAAATTCCACAAAGTATTCTTGAACTGAATGAGACGAAATTTAAAACATGTATCAAACGCACACTATGTAAGCAAGCTTATTACAAGTTGGGCGATTATATCGCTGATAAAAATGCGTGGCTCAATGCTGGTCCTGCTCCACATGGACAGGGGCGCATAAATTGATAGCATTAAATAGATTTGTTGGAGCTGGTGAAGATTGTACAACTATCTTTGCATTGTATAGAATCAATCTCTAGTATTATATAATCGCATAGCCCATATTGTGTGAGTACTATGTACTAGAAAGCTATCATTCACTGAAATCCTACGTTTTTTTTTTTTTTTCTTGACTTGAATGCGCCCTGGCGGTTGAGAGTATGTCATGCTCACTCTAATGTCTCGCTGATGGTGGCGCGTGTGTCGGATCATTTAGTTCCCTTCGAAATGGTTGAGCTGAATGGTGCTGATCCATGCGTCATGTTCGTGAACATGGCCTATTTGAATGTTTATTTTTTAATTGTATTTTTTTTTTTGTTTTTACTATGGACACTTTTCACGTGCACATCTTGCTACATTGTTCTCACATAATATACCATCTTAACATGAATGATGTAACCAAGATTTTGTAACAACATTTTGATTTAAAAGAGTGTCCATGGAGTTTCTTGCCCGTTCTTCTCCATAGAGATCTACGCTAGGGAATGGGCAACTACAGTACTTTCACAGTTTTTATGTCTTGTGACTGGGACTGTAGCTACATTTAATTTTCATCTTTGTCTCGACAATTCAAAAGTGCCTGTAACTGGCCTACTTGAAATAAATGCTTTGATTTTGATTTTGATTTAGTGTATGACATCTGACATTTCGGAAGACCTTAGTCTACACGAACGCCTCTAGCCGCGAATTCATGCGCGATAGCCCAATTGAGGTCTGATTCTTAACCAAAATCGATTTGTGACCTGGAAAGGTCTTAGTAGTCATGGAATTCATTGTTTTTTTTCTATAATGGGCATAAAATGTACTTAATAAATAATATGATAATCATCTGCCTAGCCTTTTCCCAACTATGTTGAGGTCGGCTTAAAATCTCACCAAATGCAGCTGAATCGTCATTCTCCCTGCCATTATCCTAATTTATTTGGGGTCGGCGCAGCATGAAATAAATGTATCTGAATACCAGAATTAATATTTAAAAGCAAAAATAATATGTGATTTATAAATTATTCCCAAGCATTAAAAAGGTTGTCTGTAGATCATTTTGAAGATGGTCGTTTGAGTTTGAGTCATCTTCGTCAATCCAGCAGAACATCTTCCCCCTGGACAGGAACTGCAGTGGCCAATCTGGAAATCTCTTAACCGTTTGCGGGCCCAGGTTGGCCGCTGTAGAAGTAATCTGGCCAAATGCGGTATCATCGACCCGTCCCAAATACAATGTCAGTGTTGATCCCTCTGTAGGATATGCCCTACCTCCTTTCTTGCTCATCCTGCACAGCCACCTTCACCTTCCAGGATTTAAACGAAGCCAACAACAGAGCTGTGCAGGTGGCAACATACTGGTCGGGTATTATTTGAGTCTATCGACACGCAAAGAAGGAGAAGAAGATGGTGGTCGTGCTACGCGCAATAAACGTGCGTGTAGGACTACATGCTTGAACGTGGACAAAACAAAAGGAGAACCAGAGGAGGAGGAGGAGGAGGAATAGGAGGGGGAGGAGGAGGAATAGGAGGAGGAATAGGAGGAGGAGGAGGAGGAATAGGAGGAGGAGGAATAGGAGGAGGAAGAGTTACTTCTGTAACTAAGGATCGTAGCAGATGGCGTTCTATAGTTTCTGTCAACCCTCATAAGAAAAAGGCGTCTAGACTTTGTTTATACGTGTCTGTACTGACAATCAAACTGTACAACATTCTCCATGGGACCACCATCGTAATCGTATGATTTTTAGTAGCACACCCTTCTATATGACTATACTCTTTCTGTTACACGTTGTATAAAGGATGTAAAACACCTCTTAACAAAAACGAAAGGCACTTATTTTCCTCGTCATTGCGATCACTTTTTTGTTCACCATACCTGGGAACCTTCTAGTTACGGAGATATTGGGGGTCAAATTTCCAACTTTTTGACAACTTTTTTTTAAATACAAGTTTTTAATGTAAGATTTTTACTTTAAACACCTCCGCGACCCACGTACTATTCAATCCATCCATCAGCACAATATTTTGAGTGCATTACATTGAGTTCTACCACAAAACATGATTTTACACCCCAAAAAAAAAGTCGTTTCCCAGCAATAATGTTTGCGTAAAGTTACTTAAGAGCCATTTCACAAAATTTAAACGCTCGAGTTTAGGTAAAAGACCGCAGCTTTGTGTATGTGTGCGTAGCTATCCACACTTACACAACGCGAACAGTGCAGCGCGAGTGTCGAGACGGACTAAACAATCTTGGGCCGTTATAATCGTAATGCACCTTGGTTTGAGATTTAGGCAAAAAGATAATTATTTATTCAGTCTTTAATCTATTAAACCCTTCTAAACTAATAAAACACAAATATATGTTATGTAAATATGTTTTTTATGTGTATGTTTCTATTACATATTTATTTTTATCTACACCCATGCTATAAATCCTCTATAAAAGTATCTGAAACAGTTAGCTTATGGCCAACATTAAAACAGCCAGTGTCATAATAACCATTATAACACCCAAACGGGTGTTATAATGTTGTACTGAATTTCATTATGCAACTCGTTTTAAAAAAAGAACATTGTCTAGCACGTGCGATTCACTACCACAGCGCCGTAATAAAAAAAAAAACTTATAGGTTAATTCGAATTCACGTCGTATCCCGCCATTTTTGTTCGATATTAGTATTGCATTATGTACTTGGTTGTTTACAAAAATTAGTGATACAAGCTTTGTGCATTTTAATAATTGTACTTACAATCAAAATGTAAATAATCATATTACCTATACATGGTTTGTTTTTCCCGCCCGTTCTTCTCCATAGAGATCTACGCTAGGGAATGGGCAACTACACAGTACTTTCACAGTTTTTATGTCTTGTGACTGGTACTGTAGCTACATTTAATTTTCACCTTTGTTTCGACGATTCAAAAGTGCCTGTAACTGGCTTATTTGAAATAAATGCTTTGATTTTGTATTATATACTCAGCAACTAAACTTTCCTTGAATTTACATAGACTTCTTACAACACTACAACACTCTATGGTTTCAGAACCTTTATATGGAGGATTCATATCATGGATGTAGATAAAGTCTTGTATGCAACTGTACATAATTAGGTATTAAAACACTCATGTGATACTATTATCACACTCGGCTTCGCCTCGTGTGATAAACCCACATTCGTGTTTTAATACCCCTTATTATACAACAGTTGCATAAATAACTATTATACTTTTTATTATATTTAGTAGGTAGGTAGGTTGATAAACATGATAATCTTCATTTCGAAGCGCATTCTCTTTCTGGTTCCTTAACTAAATACATTAAATTCAAGCGTTTACAGTATTTTTCAGTAACGAGGTTTTTCCATATTCTTACTTTTGATCGACTGAGCTCTCAGAGTTGAAATAATTTTTTCAAGGATACCTACTCTCCGTGTCGACGGCGCGATGCCTGCTGGGGTTGCGGGACAGTTCGAAAGAGATACCGCGGCCCCGGAACACAAAGGGCGATGAAGTAACATGGATGGGGTTTTAGTCAGTAAAAGTCTGACACTCCCTCCTGCTCCGCCCAGAGCGGGAGGAGTTATTTGATGATTTCCCATCCGAAAAAAAAAAAAAAAAGGATACCTACTCTGCGTAGGTGTACCTATGATATATCATGAATTGCATCTATTTGCTTTGTTCATAAACTTCTTCCGTGTCGATGGCCATCTAAATTGATTCCCCTCAAAAATTTACTACGTGTTCCTTTAGTAGGTATTTAAAAAACAACAATAATACTAATAACAAGTTTTAATTAAAATTAACAGTAAGTCAGTTTATTAGTATGTTGTTTTGTAGAAGATGTAACAGGAATATACTACGACTTCACGTTCTCATGTAATGTTCCCTGATAATGCCAAAAGAATACGCGAAGCCGCGGGCACAGCTAGTTGTAATTGTAACTAAAACAATCAATTTTATTGAATCACTTTCCACTAGTTCCATGCACGGGGTCTCTTCTAAAAGTACTATGTTCCTCTACTCGATTCACGCGATTTCTCATTCTAAAATGAAAATAAAATAGCTTTCAAATTTCGGACCCCAAATATTTTTAAAGGAGTGTTAAGTGTTTTCAAACCCTTGAAATTGTAATTACGGTTCTATATTCCATGTCGATATAATTATATGTTAAGAAAAGAAAATTTATATGTCAGTGTCAGGTTGTATGTTAAACAAAATATGATTCGCGATCGTAGCAAATAATGGATTATCGGAGTTATAATCAACTCATCAATGAAATAGTCGTTAGAAAATTTGAATTTAGCGGGCTACCTTTGCGCTTTCACCTTACGTGATCGATAACTATGTATATGAATTGCAAATAAAAATAATATCCACCTCGCTTTTGTTTCTTTTTTCTTTTATTCTTTCCTTATATTGCCACAATGATAATACAACCCTTCGCCTCATTGCTAAAACTAATAAAACAGAAATATAACAATTCATTTACAAACTACTAAAATAATACTTTACTTGATAATAAACGAAATTCTAACCTAATGAAAAAAAATACAAAGAGAATCAAAATGTTGTAGTCGTAGTATAACAATGCGTTTACGATCCTATTTCTTTAATCTGAGTTTACGATAGATAAGCTCGAAAATCGGGACACGGAAAAAAATGGCACAGGTCCTTCGTCGATGGGCGCTCGGGCCGTACTAATCGGTGCTCGCTTATGCGTCGTAATTTATTCTGATTTAGAGTGATGTTAAAAATTATATTGTATCTTATTAAATGAATTGATTTTAATAAAACTTTGGAATTAGTTTAGTAAAAGAACATAGTTTATTTTAACATTTTTTTTTTCAATGTAATTACGCTTTATTCAAACCAAAAAATCACGATAAAATAGCAATATAAAACGTAAAAAATGACCTAAGACTTTATTTTTTTACTAATTAATGTTATTAATTATCGATATTCTAGTACATTATGTGTTGACAAAAGTATATGTCTGATGCTTTGTGTATTTTTTGAGTGGAATTTATAAATATTTATGATAGAAATAGGAGTCTAAATTGACTCTGCGAAGATTTTTTAGTAAACTAGTTGTGGGAGATTAATCACTACATAGTAAACAAATAAGTTTTTTGTAAATGTGTTACATTAAGTGTCAATAAGAAAAACTGATCTATTTTTAACATGTATTCAAAAATGCCAGGATGTTCTCTAAGATGGTAATTTAGGTGACTAAAGTCTTAGAATTTTGCGGGAAAACGTAAAATGGCTCTTAATTTGAAGTACGGAATGCTTGGTTGATAGCTTCGTGATGAGTCTGTTTACACCCTGTATATGTATATACTAAGTTCTCCGCACAACCAGAGCAACAATTGGGCTCAACCACAACACAACCACAAACATACCGTGCCACCCAACGTGACTCGATGAAAAGTGTGGAAACTAATACAATAAACAACAACTACACGTGACAACACTTCGTGCCCATCGACTACAAGCTAATAACCAACGCTAATAGCTCTTCAAACGAATGCTACACTAATAGGATCGCTATTTGTCATCAGGGCTTGAGCTGACATGAGAGTCGGATCTACATCTACACTAGTATTATAAAGAGGAAAGATTTGTATTTTTGTGTGTGTGTGTGTATGTTTGTAATGAATAAACTCAAAAATTACTGCGCCGATTTCAAAAATTCTTTCACCATTAGAAAGCTACATTCACCCTGAGTAACATAGGCTATATTTTATCCCCGTACTCCCACGGGAACGGGAACTACGCGGGTGAAACCGCCTGACGTCCGCTAGTAATAAATAAATTTCGATATTTTAAGTCGCAAAAACGTCTTGACTTGACTTGAAAAAGAACAGGTGGATCGCTAGTATTTATAAATAAATACGGCTCTAAGCTATCATAAATACCTCAAACTAAAAATACCAGCTATTTACGAAACAAAAATAAATATAGGTACTTACGTCACAGACAGCGCTATCTATCGTTTAGCCTAAACTGTCACCAAAATTTACCAGTTAATCCCTTTATTCAGCCATATTTTTACCTCCCATTCATGTAATACGTGGAGTTATATGACGTGTTATGCTCGTATTCAATCAATTATCTTATCTTAGTCCTATTATGGGTGCTCCAGTTCTTACCAAACATCAACCCACGTGTGTGACGTAGAATCTATGCCAATTAGGTACCCACCAAATTTTGAGGAAAACACTTTGTTTGACATACTGTTGAACTCTGTTGACAGAGATGCGGTGCAGACTGCATCCACATTAAGAGCCATTTCACAAAATTTAAACGCTCGAGTTTAGGTAAAAGACGGCAGCTTTGTGTATGTGTGCGTAGCTATCCACACTTACACAACGCGAACAATGCAGCGCGAGTGTCGAGACGGACTAAACAATCTTGGGCCGTTATAATCGTAATGCACCTTGGTTTGAGATTTAGGCAAAAAGATAATTTATTTATTTAGTCTTTAACCTATTAAACCCTTCTAAACTAATAATAAAACACAAATATATGTTATGTAAATATGTTTTTTATGTGTATGTTTCTATTACATATTTATTATTATACTTTTTATTATATTTAGTAGGTAGGTAGGTTGATAAACATGATAATCTTAATTTCGAAGCGCATACTCTTTCTGGTTCCTAAACTAAATACATTAAATTCAAGCGTTTACAGTATTTTTCAGTAACGAGGTTTTTCCATATTCTTACTTTTGATCGACTGATTATGCTCTCAGAGTTGAAATAATTTTTTTAAGGATACCTACTCTGTGTAGGTGTACTATCGAGGACACTCCCGCCTGACCACCACTAAGCTTATTTTTGCTTGCACTCGCAACATAGAAACGCTCTCTAGCCCCGCCCCGTTGACTTTGTATAGAAATAATGAATGAAAAGATACCGAATCGGCTGAGTGCACTGACGACGCACACCAAACGAGAGTTATTGTTATTTTGCGCGCCAAAGTTGACGCTTTCCTAATAGGCCCAAACTTTAAGGGGGCGCGGAGCCGTGTGGTATCCAGCAGAGTAGAATAGAACCAACCAACCCATTACAGTCACGGGTGTCGTATAAGGCAACTAATGTCTGAGGCAGAACACCTTGCGCCTCCGTAGACCAGAGAATGGGCAGCAGCGTTTTCTGTTAGTCTTTCATCACTGCGATCTCCAATCCGCCTGCCAAGCGTGGAGATTACGGCAAATTCCTCCCATCATGGGAGAGGCTTATGTCCAGCAGTGGACGTTATGGGCTGTTGTTGTTGTTGTTAAGGGGGCGTGGCTCGGCGCCTCCGTGTGATTTAAGCGAAAAAAAAATTAAAATGGTCAGGCGGAAAAGACCCCCATAGTACCTATGATATATCATGAATTGCATCTATTGGCTTTGTTCATAAACTTCTTCCGTGTCGATGGCCATCTAAATTGATTCCCCTCAAAAAATTACTACGAGTTCCGTTTAGTATTTAGTAGGTACCTATTTAAAAAAGAAGTACTAACAAGTTTTAATTAAAATTAACAGTAAGTCAGTTTATTAGTATGTTGTTTTGTAGAAGATGTCAGGAATATACTACAACTTCACGTTCTCATGGAATGTTCCCTGATAATGCCAAAAGAATACGCGCTGACGTGAGCAAAGCCGCAGGCACAGCTAGTTGTAACTAAAACAATCAATTTTATTGAATCACTTTCCACTAGTACCCTGCACGGCGTCTCTTCTAAAAGTACTATCCTCTCTTTTCACGCGATTTCTCATTCTAAAATGAAAACAAAATAGTATCAAATTTCGGCCCACAAATATTTTTAAAGGAGTGTTAAGTGTTTTCAAACCCTTCAAATTGTAATTACGGTTCTATATTCCATGTCGATCTATTTATATGTTAAGAAAAGAAAATTTATGTCAGTGTCAGGTTGTATGTTGAACAAAATATGATTCGCGATCGTAGCAAATAATGGATTTGCGGAGTTATAATCAACTCATCAATGAAATAGTCGTTAGAAAATTTGAATTTCGCGGGCTACCCTTGCGCTTTCACCTTCCGTGATCGATAACTATGTATATGAATTGCAAATAAAAATAATATCCACCTCGCTTCTGTTTCTTTTTTCTTTTATTCTTTCCTTATATTGACACAATGATAATACAATCCTTACGCCCCATTGCTAAAACTAATAAAACAGAAATATAACAATTCATTTACAAACTACTAAAATAATACTTTACTTGATAATAAACGAAATTCTAACCTAATGAAAAAAAATACAATGAGAATCAAAATGTTGTAGTCGTAGTATAGCAATGCGTTTACGATAGATACGCTCGAAAATCGGGACGCGGAAAAAAATGGCACAGGTCCTTCGTCGATGGGCGCTCGGGCCGTACTAATCGGTGCTCGCTTATGCGTCGTAATTTATTCTAATTTAGAGTGATGTTAAAAATTAAATTGTATCTGATTAAATGAATTGATTTTAATAAAACTTTGGAATTAGTTTAGTAAAAGAACATAGTTTATTTTTACATTTTTTTTCAATGTAATTACGCTTTATTCAAACCAAAAAATCACGATAAAATAGCAATATAAAACGTAAAAATTGACCTAAGACTTTATTTTTTTACTGATTAATGTTATTAATTATCGATATTCTAGTACATTATGTGTCGACAAAAGTATATGTCTGATGCTTTGTGTATTTTTTTTGAGTGAAATTTATAAATATTTAAGATAGAATTAGGAGACTGAAATTGACTCTGCGAAGATTTTTTAGTAAACTAGTTGTGGGAGATTAAGTACTACATAGTAAACAAATAAGTTTTTTGTAAATGTGTTACATTAAGTGTCAATAAGAAAAACTGATCTATTTTTAACATGTATTCAAAAATGCCAGGATGTTCTCTAAGATGGTAATTTAGGCGACTAAAGTCTTAGAAATTTGCGCGAAAACGTGAAATGGCTCTTAAGGAAGATTCATAAACTGAGAAAATGCATCGGTTGGTATCAGGCACTTAACCACATTTTTAAAACTTATCGTATCGTAAGGCTAGTCGGGACCCATATTGGATGTAATGATTTTAGTCTAGATTACTTAATGGGTCCCGACTGTGGCAGTCAATATGTCCTGTTTCCTAAACTTGTTTTTTTCTTTTCAATTTTTTATTTAAAGTTATTAGTTATTTTTACGCAGTCGCGTTTTTTAATATTTTTTTTATTTTTCACTTTTTAGTTACTTAGATTTACGATTTCTAAATCCTCATGATGAGCCATTTATCAAGCCGTTCAGGCTACAGAGCTCGCCAAACATTTGAATTTGGCGCCAGAAATCCGCCATTTTGTTTTTTTATTTTTATTTTGATATACCCAGTGTCACTCTCACAGTAAATACGAATCTAACGACACCTCTCAAGCTAAAATCCATCCCGCCGTTCAGGCTGCAGAGCGTGCCAAACATTTGAATTTGGCGCCAAAAATCCGCCATTTTGTTTTTTTAATTTTGATATACCCAGTGTCACTCTCACAGTAAATACGAATCTAACGACACCTGTCATGCTAAAATCCATCGAGCCGTTCAGGCCACAGAGCGTGCCAATCAATTATACATACATACATACATACTCTCGAAAAACATAACCCTCCTGGCGCAGTCGGGTAACAAGTCTCTTTTAAGCAAAGCAATTATTTTCTTGCATACCTAACATAGACTTTCTTACAGCAATAAAGCCTAATATGCCACAGCCTCCCCGATCTTATCTTCAAGCCCGTAAGCCTCAACTAAAACCACTCCAATCGCTCCATTCAAAAATACCTTCGTATATTTTTAGTTTTCGGCCTTTGAATTGAATCATGTGAACTGACGTTTCGTAATAGAATTAGTTTATCTTACAAGGTCTTCGCAATAAGATTGACAGCATCCGTGCATCCGTTTTGTACGTAAAATGATATCATAAAGGAGACACCAATCTCTTTCTAAAATGTCGTTATTTGGCATGGCATCAGTCAAGAGTTTACATTGTACTTTTGAGACCAGCGGTTTTGAAGTGGATATTTCAAGTTCATGCTTTTGTTTTCATTCTACTTTATTGGGGATTGGTGCAGAATATCTATCACCTTTTTATTAATTATTAACCAGTTGTTAGAGATGTATAAATATATCTCTAACTAGCGGACATCACGCAGTTTCACCCGCGTAGTGCCCGTACCCGTGGGAGTACGGTGATAAAATATAGCCTATGTTACTCAGGGTGAATGTAGCTTTCTAATGGTGAAAGAATTTTTGAAATCGGCGCAGGAGTTTTTGAGTTTATTCATTACAAACATACAAAAATAAAAATCTTTTCTCTTTATAATATTATACTAGCTGACGCCCCGCGGTTTCACCCGCGTAGTTCCCGTTCCCGTGGGTGTACGGGAATAAAATATAGCCTATAGCACTCACGAATAATGTAGCTTTCTACCAGAGAAACAATTTTTAAAATTGGTGCATTACTTCCGGAGATTACCCCCTACATACAAACTTACAAACAAATGTTACCTCTTTATAATATTAGTATAGACTATAGACAACTAGTTAATAAAAAGGTGAGATGATGCCAACCCCCTTTTTTTTTTTTTTTTTTTCGGATGGGAAATCATCAAATAATCCCGCTCTGGGCGGAGCAGGAGGGAATGTCAGACTTTTACTGACTAAAACCCATCCATGTTCCTTCATCGCCCTTTGTGTTCCGGGGCCACGGTATCTCTTTCGAATAGTCCCGCAACCCCTGCAGGAATAATTACCCCCTGACCTTGTCGTCATCGGTTTACAAAGAGGGAAAAGAAACCATATCATTTCCACACATTTCGTTCTTCATTTCTGCCTCTATCTTATAGCCAGCTAAGCCAGCTAAGCATAAGTAATAGTGTGAATGTACACTATTACGAGAGTTTCTTTCAAATAACCGTAAAGCAAATAAACGTTTGTAATGTTTATCATCGAGTTCAACAGAACATACGTCACTGAAACTTTATTGTAAGCGAACTAGAAATGATATTCTATTGTTTATTTTATTGAGACGTCACTTGGGTGGTGTGCAGTAAGGAATTTATATCCTAGAGACCTAGCTATAGTATAGTATTAGAAGACTAGTTTACTACCCGCGACTTCGTCGGTGTCAAAACAAAATTAACATTTGCCTCAAGTGTTTTGAGTTCATGAAATTGTTTTTCATTCAATAGGGTAATGTACTACTAAACGTAGTTTGTATTTATTAATTATGTAAAAATAAATATTTGTAACAAACGCAAGTCATACTTTGATCAATCAACACAAACTGATATTGATCCGCCAATTACACTCGAAAGAAAAAAGATTATTCGCAGGCCACCTCAAAGACTCTCTGTCTCCCTAACTTAATAAAAAAACGAACAACGTGAAGAATGCTGAAACTTTCACAAGGTAAATTATTAAGAGTTAAAGCCACAAGCCCTCGTTTAGCCAATTCTCTGCACTCGGTACACTGACATCGGTCAATTACGACTAAATTAGCCGCGCGGGCTCGCTGACCGAGCAACACCGGCGGCGGCGCCGGCGCAGACATACTACGTATGCCCGACAAATAAGAAGGCCCACTACAAAAAGAGGTGTGTGTCATATCATAAGGAAGGTAATAAATATATGATATTAAAGTAGCACTAAAATATCAGGTTCCTAGGCTAAGTCTACGATCCTATAAAGGGTGTAAAAAAACCTCTTAACGAAGCCGAAAGGCACTTGTTCTCCCCGTTAATGCGATCATTTTTTTGTTCTACGCCGTACCTGGGAACCTTCTAGTAACGGAGATATTGGGGGTCAAAGTTCCAACTTTTTGATAAGTTTTTTTCTTAATACAGGTTTTTAATTTAAGATATTTACTATAAAAACCTCCACGACCCCCGTACTATTCAATCCATCCATCAGCACAATGTTTTGAGTACGTTACATTGAGTTTTACTACAAAACATGAATTTTCACAACAAAAAGGTCGTTTCCCAGCAATAATTTTTGCGTGAAGTTACTTAGTTTGATGTACATAATGCTTGGTTGACGGCTTCGTGATGAGGTTGTTTACACCCTGTATAAGCATGTCTGGCGCATCCTGGTCTACACGAAACCTGAAAGATATGGAGCGCCCATTGCCCAGCAGTAGGACACAAAAGGATTGTAGACTAGACTACTAAAAACATAAAAAATAGGCTTTATTATCACTAGTTATAAGTAATGCTGGGAAAAATTTATTATCACTAAGTACTGTATTGGGAACGGATAAGTAGATGAGGGGAACCACAGAACAGAGAAGAATGACAAAAGAAAGGGGAGGCCTATAGAGGCTTCCTCATTCTTTTGTCATTCTTCCGGAATCGGAAGAACCCGGAATCACCCACTGTTGGGTATAGACCCAACAGTGGGTGATTCCGGGTTGAAATGATGATGATGAAGTATTGTAATATAATAGGTTAAGGCGAGGCATCGTTCTAAAACCGGGCACGCGCGCATCGGGACTGAGCGGGGGACTGGGCGTCTGAGCGGGGCGAGGATTGCTAGCTTATAACTTAAAGGACGTAAACGACAAAATGGTTTTTGTTATTTAATTCAGTTGGGAACGATAATTTCAGAAATTCCTTCTATAATTTTAAAGAGTATGTATAGGCTCATCTACGGAGAAAGTTAAGGGGCCGGGGAGCATGAATTTGTCCATACAAACGTAATACCAAAATCATTTTCAGTATGAGCATATTTCCACCTTAATATGCTGTTATTCGGAACAAGATGGTAATTACCTAGGTTTCTATATTTTTTTTTTTTCAAAATACTTACCAAAAGCGAAATGCAAACATATTGAATATCTCACATTTTTACAGTTTAAATACGATGTTTTCATCTCATCTGTTCTATATTAAAAACGGTAGTATTTGTAATATTGTTCAAATCGAAACATGTCTTATATTGTTAAGTTATATAATATAAAAAAAATAATGGAAAAGCATTGAGTTTTCATTCATCATTTTTGGTATTACGGCACACATTCAAATTAATCACAAATGTTCATCGGAAGTCGTGCTATCGCATCAAGCATTGAGCTGGGGCGGGGCGCAGGGCGCGGGACAGAACATTTGGATGTGTTGACTGTGTTGAGTATAGTGACAAATGTAAATGTGTGCGTGCGCACCTCGCCACCAGGCCGGGCCGGGCAATTCGTTCGGAATCGTTCGTCAGTGTTAGACGATTACTTGATTGCATTGTGCGTGCGTATTGGTGCGTATTTGTTTGCCAATTGTATCGTAATATTTCTGACACTTCTTGACCTATGCTACGGATTTGGATTTAGATTTGCCTTGTGATTTGGAATCGAGTAACCTACCTACCTACTTTATTACGACTTTTGTTTTGTTTACGGACTTCGATATTTGCTTACGATTTGGTTAAATTTAGGTTACAAAACAGGTACCTACATAAACATAATTATATAAAGGTTAGCAACATGCGGGTCTAAAATGGCCGCTTTAGCAGAATCCACGCAGATCTTAGTATAAATCACGTTAAAACAATTAAATTCTTAAAATGGACTTTATGTCCATAATCATAAAGTCCATTTTAAGAATTTTAAATTTTTAACGTGATTCATATTACGATTCTGATAAAGTGGCCATTTTAGACCCCATGGACTCCAAACGTTGGGATGTATGTCACAATAAGTATCTACCTACCTTTTTGTTTTCATCATTTTTTTAAACTCAGACCAAGAAAATGCCTGCCTACCTACACATATTTTTTCTCGTTCATAATCGAAATTACATTACACTGGGTTAGTACATACTGAATTAGATGTGTTTAGGATTCAAATGTCCGACTAATAGGTTTCATTCATAATCAATCATAACATAAGGGTACCTACCTACCGACTAAATAAATATTATGTTTTATTTTACAAGCTTTGATATAGTTTCACGTGTCCCGATGTTTGTCTGTAATCTGTAAGTAATCAAATCTTGCAAGTAAAATTTGATCCACTTCCCGATTACCGATTGAGCTGAAATTTTGCACGCATTATGTAGGTATATCGCGTGACAACTGGTGGCCATAAGAATTCTGTAATGTAACGACGTAACCCCATCGAGTTTGAACTTGTTTGATTCGTCGTGACGAGTAATTTGTCTTTAGGTTATATCCAGAGTCTGATGATGGAGCTAGAAGGTGTCTATGGGAACTCCGTTATAAAACGACATAACCCCATCGAGTTTGGGCTCGTATGATTTGTCTTGACGAGTACTTTGGTGCTAGGTAGTATCCAGGGTCTGATAATGGAGCTGGAAGGTGGCCATTGGAAGTCCGTAATAAAACGAAATAATCCCGTCGAGTTTGGGTTCGTTTGATTGATCTTGAAGAGTAAATTGGTCCTAAATGGTAATCAGGGTTTGATGATGAAGCTGAAAGGGGGGCCAAAGGATCTCCGTAATAAAACGACGCAACCGCTTCGAGTTTGGGCTCGTTTGATTCGTCTTGATGAGTACCTACTACCTACCTACTGCCTGCCTACTGCCTGCCCACTGCCTGCCTACTGCCTGCCTACTGCCTGCCTGCCTACTGCCTGCTTACTGCCTGCCTACTGCCTGCCTACTGCCTACCTACTGCCTACCTACTGCCTACCTACTGCCTGCCTACTACCTGCCTACTACCTGCTTGTTACCTGCCTACTACCTGCCTGTTACCTGCCTACTACCTGCCTACTGCCTGCCCACTGCCTGCTTACTGCCTGCCTACTGCCTGCCTACTGCCTGCCTACTGCCTGCCTACTACCTGCCTACTACCTGCTTGTTACCTGCTTGTTACCTGCCTACTGCCTGCCTACTGCCTGCCTACTGCCTGCCTACTGCCTGCCTACTGCCTGCCTACTACCTGCCTACCGCCTGCCTGCTGCCTGCCTACTACCTGTTTGTTACCTGCTTGTTACCTACCTACTGCCTACCAACTGCCTACCTACTACCTACCTACTACCTACCTTCTACCTACCTACTACCTACCTACTTTTAGGTTCTAGGATACTTATGCCGGTTTCCTCACGATGTTTTCCTTTACCGTTTTGAGAGCAGAGTTGATGAATAATAATTACACAAAGTAATGCGCCTGTCTGGGTTCGAACCTACGACTTAGGCGCGGGCAGTATTATAAGTAGGTACTAAGTCTATGGGCGCGGGACAAATATAACACACGGTATATCGTCACATCCTCGTCAGCGCAATGATATACCGTGTAGCCTAAATTGCACTTTATTTCCATGCATTTTGTATGATATTTGAATGCAATAGGAAGTCACCCGCGCCATGTCCGCGCCCGACGCCTCTTGTATTTGTCCCGCGCCTTACTGTTCGTAAGTCGGGGCCGCCACCACTGAGCCACCAGTACGTACTTTTATTTCAGATTTTCAGGCGAACCGTATACTTATTCCTTACCTACATTAGTGGTATAGAAAGAGTAGTAACCCAGATTTTTTTCAAGCCTAGATTTTGAGTTAATCTAACATTTGAGATAAAAACATTGTAGACAGATTTCCTAAAAACGCATTACTATTCTGCAGATACACTAACGATTGCACAAAGTAACTAACAAAAATAAACCAAATAATGAACATGATAACTACCTAAAAGGTAAACACCAAACACGATTAACACACGCATAGGTAAACACTATTCACACACGCTCACGCGCGGCTACGCAACGGGCCGGGGAGTGTGAAACAGAGACAACAATATTTGAACGTGTTTTTGCCTTCGCTTCGAATTGCAGTTGCGAGCGGACGGCGCCGCACTCTTAAGAGGCTTAAATTGGTCCCGTTTGCCCATAAAATGTGAATCTCTTTTTAAAAAGAGGTATGTTTGATATTTTTTTCTCTGTTACAAAAGTTACTTAATCATGTATTGAAAACTAACAAAATAAGGGTTTTATCATGAATTATCAGGTCACCAACTTATATTTTCATTTGTTTTGTAATTACTGACAAAAATTGAGATCATTGACTACATGATTTCCAATGCGTCCTCTTAAGCCAACACGAATCATGTAGAGAAATAGTAAAGCCTCGAACCAGGAAATTCAATACCTACCAACATTAAGCAGATTGAACCATTCATTCCCATCTACCACCGCGGTGGTATTTTTGTTTTTTTTTAAGTTTTTTTTTAACATAGGTTGGTTTGTTGATTATTTGAAGTTATTTTAAACCCATCTTTAGATTTATGTAAAAGTAATTTAACTTTTTTACCATTAAAGAAATATAAAAGTTAAAAATATTGTTTTAACATTTCTTCAAGCCATGTTAATCGTTTACTGTTTTAAATTTGCCATTATTTGCCTTAAAATCAATACAATTGATAATGTCCAGTACAACGGTAATGAAAATCGACCACCGGGGTGGTAGATGGGAATAAACCGATTGAACACGCATCAACGATATTTCTAACACCAAACAAAATACCACCATTATCATCCACCAAACATATTAGACCTACTGAAAGCTATTTGTTCCGCGGTATAAAACGCATGTATAGTGTATATATACATTGCGTGATGTGTGGTGTGTGTATAATTGTACTCGACAGACTTACAGCGTGCAGCGTAGCGCCGCGGGTAGTTAGGTAGATAAGTATGTATGTGAGCAATCATCAATGTAAGTTTATTGGTGAGGGCGCACACTTTAGGATGCGTGATTTTGACTAAGGCTTTTGGGCAGGAAAAAGTCTCAGCATGATATCACACATTCTACTACACACACACATTCTTCACATTCACATTTTGTAGTATGCAATATGACCGACGTGCATCCCACCTGTACAACAAATTAAATAAAGAACTACAAATATACAACAAAAAATATTATGAATCATCATCATCTGCCTAGCCTTTTCCCAACTATATTGGGGTCGGCTTCCAGTTTTACCGGATACAGCCGAATACCAGTATTTTACATGGAGCGACTGCCTATCAGACCTCCACAACCCAGTTAATACCGGGTAATACGATACCCCTTGGTAAGACTGGTTGTCAGACTTATTGGGTCTCTGACTACCTAACAACTGTCAAAGATCTACAAATGACAGCCGGGACCAACGGCTTAACGTGCTTTCCGAGGCACGGAGGAAACTCGGTATGTAATGGGTGGTCACCCATCCACAGACCAACCTAGGCAAGCACGGCTTAACCTAACGATCGACCCGAGCGGCTGTTATTATTTAGCCACGAGCTCCTCAAAAAAAAAATATATTACGAATGCAAAAAACTTATAACTGAATGGATTAAACCTCTTCCAAATGAGGAAACCGAGGCCCTCTTACAACATGCATCGTAACTCTGTCATACACATGAACACCCACTCACAAAAACACATATACTCCTCACTCACTTACACACATACATCACACTCACACCCCACTGACTTATCTCATTTACCACAAAACACACACACCACTAATACTGTTTTTATATAAATGTATAAATATGAGTAATATTCGCTGCTAAATAACTTACTTTTGCTTTTGTATATTTTTAATTCAAAATCTTACATATCTTTTTCTTTTTGTAAAAATACTTTGAAATGTTTTCTTAAGACAATAATATTTAAAATTGTTTGTACACCACGTAACTTTAAGGTATAGCTTAAGTAAGCTTATTTCACGTACATAACTTGTGAAAGAAAATAAATTATTTGTATTTGTACTTTCTGTAAGGCAAAATGCTAGTTTAAAATATGATCATTGATAGAAAGATAGTCGAAGTTCTTGGGTCTTAGAAGAAATAAAACAAAATAACTAAAGGAATTCATGGAAGTCTTTAGGCCATCAATAAGTCTCTCCTTTTGTCGGTCCAAGGCATTATAATTTACGAGTGTGTTTTAAAAGGTAGTTTCTTTTTTTTTGACTAAGTTCAGACAACATAACAATTATGTACGACTACCGACCTGCGACAAATAAGTCGCAGACGCAACCACGCGCCCACACTAACGGCGATAAGCCAAGAATGTTGGTCGAGTATGAATGGGCGTCCATTCATAGAATCGACGGACGACATTACTAAAGAATGCTTTGATTCAAACTACTCGGAATCGAGTGTGCGATAATATCGATAATGTAACAACGAATTTATTTGTATTGGAGTTCAGAATTGGAGAAGGAATTTAGAATTGATTGAATACAAACTAGCGATTGGGTCTTTTTTAAACGCTGACCGATGTGTTTATAATTCCCATTAGTATTTAAATGTTTGTGTTAACAAGGTCATTAGCGTATTCCTTGAGGGATTAGGTAGCCAATAGCCAAACGGCTAGTGTCGAATTGTGCACTGTAATTATTCTTGCCCTATGTGCAACTCCAGCTGTACTTTGAGGGATCTGTCCGAAGCACCTACTAAGTTTGTCACTGTCTAAGCTAACGCGACCTTGATTTTGGACTCCATGAACTGAAGAAATATTAAATTATGTAAATGCAATGAATACTTTTAAGGCCTGCGCAGACGGCAGACTATCCGTGAAGCACTTTTTAGTCTGTGAAAATAGAACCAAAGCAATTATATATGCAGTAACGCATAAGACGCGCAAAAAGTGAAAAATTCCGTGTCATTCTGGCAGATAACGCCGCGCCGCGCCGCACAAAAGTACGCGAAAAAAATATAACGTTTGCTTCAACTTGCGCTAACGCAGACGGCTCACAGCGCACACTTTTAGTATGCAATCTGCACTCGAATAGAATGATCGAAGATGTGCGTTGTGTTCATTGAGTCTGCGTAAAATCCGCGACGGACTTTTTGTATGTCATGCAGACATTTTGTGCGCCACAGACTCATCCGCACAAAAGGTCTGTCGTCTGCTAGAGGTGAGACTTCCTCGCTTAGAGTTAGGACTTATTTATACGCTGAATAGACAGAAGACTTATACTTAAATATAGTATAATGTTGTTCTCTTTAAGTAATACCCTCGGCTAATCATTTGATGATCTTACACCAATGATTTGATAGGACACTAACAAAAAGAAAAAACATATTTTATTGACATTTTCGTCTATTTGGATGCGTGACGACGCGACGGTGGCGCCAGTAAATATACTGATGGCGCCAACGTGACAGACTGACAGGACGTCGTAAAATCATCGAATTGTTATTCTAGCATGTTATCAAGTCATACACTTTCGTTTTATAAATCACCAAGTTGAATTTTAATGACTTCTTTCTAATAGTTTTAAATGTAGCACAGGATATCACGAAAGGGGTGTAGTCTGGTAAATGAATGATTGTGGTTGGAAAAGTTGAAAGCAGAAAATGTGACTTATGAACTTTGTTTGGACTAGTTAGAAGATAAACATATTAAAAGTCCTGACCCCTCCGAGGTGAGCCCGAGGGGGGGGGGGAGCAAAGAAGGTCCCGTTTTTTGGTTTTTTGCTTATATCTCGAAAACGATGCGTCGCACAGAGGAGTATTTGACTTAAAAATCGATCAAAATTATTTTGTGATAATTATAGATTGGATATAAAATAAAAAGTGGTTTAAGATGATAATTTTGTATTTAAGACACCAGACACATGTACAATTTATATAAAAGTAGAGAATGGTTGACTGGTAATGAATTCCTTGTTGCATAAGTCCGCCTATGTACCACTACTGTACATAAAGTTTAAATAAACAGTTTTTACATAAAAATCTTCTAGTCAGGATCACCTTCACTATATCCATCGTCCTCCTCTTTGTCAAACTCTGTAGACGAGACGTACGATGTCTCCGGGAGCAAGAGTTCCAATGCTTCAACGGAAAATGGCTTACTTTTTTTTCGTTGCCTTTGCCTGGTACTGCTCAAAAAAGGATGTATAATAAAAAAGGATCCGAAATTAGCAGAAGTCTGTTTAGCACATCTTTGTGTTGTTTGTCGTTTGTCTTTCTGGAATAATTCTGCCTATACATGCGGAAGTGTTTGTTTCTGGTGAGGTTTCTGGCCTCAGCCGCCTCTTCCGACAACTGGCCAATAGGCAGAATTGCGTGATCAATTACTGTGGCCCTATGTCTAAAATGTTGTGCATTGTAGGCGACATGGGGTGCCACTCATGCAAATCTACATATAGCTTTGCAGTTTGGTCAGCAAAGTTTTCAAATTTCTGCGTATCAATTTTGAGCCCACTTGACAAAGTCTCCAATATGACACTGCATTTTTTTAATTAAATTGATGTCAATCCCAGTAATGCGGGAAGAAGTTTCGGGATTTGAGAAAAACATCCTTGAAGTGTTCCCATCATTGGTGTTCCCAAACCCTGCCTTCGGAATATCCACTAGCAGCCCCATTTCCTCTTTAAAAGCCTCTTGAATTTTCTTCTTCCTTTCTGCTACTACATTTGTATGTTCTTGAGTTCTTGCCTGCCATTTTTTTTTATTATTTTAAGACGATTTTCTAAAAACTCAAACTTTTGGTCATTTTTTCTGTCTGAAGATTCTTGTATGACTCCATAGAGTGATTTTCTGGTCATCTCTATCGACGTCATTGGAGATTCTGGAATAGAAAAATAAAAATAAAACACTGTTTAATGGAAGCTGATTTCGACTAATTTTGTAGAAAATAAAAATAAAAAAATGGCGTGAATATGCGGGACCTTTTCCTTTAAAATCCTTATCTAGAATAATGAAACTATATGTTACATCCAAAATCATAAGTTAACTCGGCTTAACTCATAAACAAAAACACCTTTAATTACAGAGTTTACTAAAAAAAAGTTGCATTTTTTATGTAGTACATTTAAGGTGCAAAATGTCACTTAAATAAAGTGTAAAACCAAAATAAACATGCTTTTATAAAGTAACGACATACCTTCTTCCAAAATATCCATAATGGTTATCACACAATTTCACCAAACACAGATTAAATGCAATTTAAAGATCACGTTTTAACTTTAGTGCCGAGAACAAAGACATACGATTCAGGCAAGGACTGAGTTCCGACTGCTGCTACGGTTGGTGGAGAGGCGGTGTATGGCCAAATTGGCCGTTAAGTGACGTAATAGCTATTGGGCTCTCACGATACAATAGTTGTAAAGCAATATAACAAATTTCGACTTTTCGACTTTTGATCGGGTTTTTAGATGAAATACTCGTCTGTGCGTCGTATAAAATTTTGTTGTACTACATAATAAAACCTCATAAAATTTTCTTCAACTTTGCTTTTCAAATTTTTTATCTCTTATCGTTGAATTGGTATGAGCTCCGAAAAAGTTCGTTGTTTTTGGTTTGTATCTCGAAAACGGTGTGTCGCACGAATACTTGTTGTACTACACAATTAAATCTGATAAAATTCTCTACAACTTAGCAAAATTGTTTTTTACTTTTTTTTTTTTTTTTAATATTGGAGATAGATAAAAAGTGTGACAAACAAAGTTGTAGAGAATTTTATGAGGTTTTATTATGTAGTACAACAAAATTTTATACGACGCATCGTTTTCGAGATATAAGCAAAAAACAAAAAAACGGGACCTTCTTTGCCCCCCCCCCCCCTCGGGCTCACCTCGGAGGGGTCAGGACTTTTAATATGTTTATCTTCTAACTAGTCCAAACGAAGTTCATAAGTCAGATTTTCTGCTTTCGACTTTTCCAACCACATACCCCTTTTGAGCACTCATTTACCAGACTAGTGGCAAGATTTTTTTAGAACCTATTAGAGGGTGACAAGAGGATGAAGAGAATAGATGAAAAGGTGTCTTCATTCAGGAAAGAATTATTCAGGCAATCACATATTTGATATTGTAAATGTTTTATAGAAGCTTTTAGTTAAATAACTATAACTTCTCATTCAATCCCGTAAAGCCGAACTGTTGAAGGATTCACTCACTTTCAGATAATGTCTAGAGCCACAAATAGGCCAAACGCAGTTAAACAATAAAGATGAAGCAGTTGATAAAATCAAATCAAATTTTGCAATATGGAATAACACAACAGATTCCAAGAATTATGAAATCAGTATGAAAGACCTTACTTTATAGGAATTATCGCATCCGTAGCATTGAATTACCGCCAGACTTTGACGTAAACACTGACATCTGGCGGGTGCAAGGATGCACTAAATAATATTTCATTATCACTGCAAATGTACTCCTCTAGACGCATTTGAGTTCTACGTCATGACGCAAGGTTGAAATTACAATGATCGTCGCGCGTTCGTGAAACATAGAAACTGTTATTTTTTGAGAGTCAGACTTAACGATTTTCGACTTAGTTTGTATTCGTAGTCATAGTATTAGGTGTACTTCTTTTGGTTTGGAATGAGAGGTTTTCTTTTTGAGATATTAAAAAAAACTTAGTTTCCAAGAACTCTATAGATGGCGTTGAACTTACTATGATAGTTGGTGCCAAAGCCAAAACGCTTGGAAAAAAAACATTGTGTCATGTCACATACTCTCGTTGACTGACACTTTCATTTGCTTAACCTTCCGAATAAAACCTAGTTTTCTCGCGCTTTGTTAAAATCAGTTTTTTTAGGTTCCATTCCTTGCATTATCATACTAACTCCTAGCGCCATCTATCCAGCGACTAGGGAAGAGCTAAAAAGAAAATCCCTCATTGAGCTGTCTATGAGTGTGGAGTTTCAATACTTTCTTCTTGGGTTAGTAGCGACACCTATACAGCTATATAAACACTACGTAGTCAGTTAAACTACAAAATAAAATGTTAACTCTCACTCAATAGTCCCAGGACCACATACGCACAAAGAATATTCTCAAAAATTAAGAATATCCTTCATTACTGAAGGATATTCTTAATTTTTGAGAATATTCTTTATAATTAACATACCGAATCCAATATAAAATGATTTAGACTAAACAAACTGACCCTCCAACTAGCGCAGTCGGGTAATGACAGTTTTCTTTTCACAATCTGTCATTTTGTCAATTTCTTCCGTCGACAAAACGCGTTTCTATGGTGGTCGTGCTACGCGTGTTCGTCTTGTAGTATCCGATTTGAAATTGAAATTGCAGAGAACGAACCAACCAAATCGACTGGATATCAGTTATAACGCACAATGGTCCACTTCAAGGACTAAGTGCGGAAACCTATACCCCATGATAGATAGACTGGATATCACTCTCACATTGTAACTCCTATCAAACACAGTAACACTAACCTGTGTATCCCTCAGATCAGGCTCACTGGCTGCAGCCGGCAGCACCTCGCCCTGCATGTCTGCGCTCGCGCCGGTGACGTCACCAGCACTAGCACTGATCGCCCGTCGCCGCTCCTCCTTCTGGCGCTCGCGGTCCTTGCCAGACGACAGCATATGCTTCGTCTTCGAGAGAATGTTTAGAGGTTTCATTGACTTGCGAACCTGCAAAATAATAATGTTTAATATCATAAGTCACAGAGACGAATGTGCCTCGGTCGAACCTTTAGGCACTGTGTGGATGCGGTGCTTCCGACCAGACCATGGCCCACTGGAGTGCGCTAAGCGTCCCTACCCTGTACTTCAGAAGACAGGACTCGTAAGTAATTTGTTGGCGTTCTACTGGACAGATTTGATAAGTACCGTCGATACGAAAAGGGTCCGATCCCGAGGTTATTGGTTGGGTTTGCCACTAGGAATTTCTCAGTAGCAGCTGAGAGGCTGGATTTGAACACAATTGTTGGCAATAGGTTCGCCCCATATTACATGGACTTAAACATAACTGGTGAAATGTGGGTGTGCTAATTGGGTTTTAATCTGCTTAAAGTAAGAATTAGGAAACACTCACCTTGCATTTAACGCTGGCAGGATGTACAAAATTATCATCATCCTTATCTCTCACTGGGGGCGGATCTCTCAGCCCTAACACCAGCATATCATCCAAGGAGGCTTGCATATGCCGCCTCCTAGAAGGTCTGGCTTCCTCATGAGACCTTGAAGAATACATAGACACAGAATCCATACTAGCTTTACTGGTCCCTCCAGAAATCACCGTCACATTCTCCACAGATTCATTGGACTGCCAATCAGGAGGATGTCTTGGCCTCTCCTCATATATTTCCACCGAGTTGAAAGTCTCAGCTACGGCGTCGATCTCAAGATCCATGTCTAACTGTGGTGGAATAAATTCGTAGTGGTGGCCTTCAGATTCTGTATACACTTGATCGTAGACCGCTCCGTTCACGTAACCTCTGGAACTTGAAGGAATGTTCCCGTAAAGGTTGTTGTAGTTATAATTATCGTCTTCGTTTCTAGGGCTCACGTGACGTACTGTTTGAAGGTCATTCGCGTTGAGGATAACATCGTCTAAATTCAGAGGTCTTCCTTGCCCCCCAAAGCCGTCTACTACAGGGGTGGTGTTCGATAGGAATGAACCGTCAGCGTCGAAGCTGCTGCAGCCAACTAACCCGATCGGTCGTCGAGGCATGTCTTGACGGAATCTGCCTGGTGCTGGTTGCTGTCCAACAAAGTCTACTACCAGAATTCTGTCAGCTATATTTCGGCAGTCGTTATGAAAACCTATGCCCGAATCGCTGTTACTGGAGGTAGTTGTTATCTCGCTGTGGTTGCTCGGTTGAGGGGAATTCGCGACGAAATCCTGAGCTTCTATCCTTTCCTCATGTCTACACGGACGTCGGTCTCGCGGCACTCGAAAAACCGGTCTATTACATCTCGAAAAGTTACCAAGCGCAGGGCTATCTCCTTTTATGGTAAGCTTGGAGATCTGTTGCAAATTTGGGCTAGAGCAATCTTCTGCAGGTAAAGAATACATTCCTCTAATAACACCAATCACATATTCAGCTGAAGGTGGGAACTCCAAACATCTTTCAGCCACGGGATCCCTAGTACACGCGATTTGGAACTCTCTAGCTCTCGTTATATGAGCTTCGTGTTCCGCCATTCTTGGATCTACGGCGAAAACGTGGCAGCTGTGGGAAGCTTCGGCTTCCGAAGTTTCTGCTGACGTCACAAGTCCGAAGTATCTTCTATCTGCATCGGAACCAGAACCTGCGTATACGATTCTTTCACGTTGGTATTGAGCTAAGACTTGGCCGTTTGGGCGGCGGAGAAGCAGCGAGTTTGGAAGAACTGAGAGAAGAACAGGGGCGGCTGGACGACGTTCCTGTCTTAGCCTCCTGACTGCAGTTCTAACGTCTCCTGGAGCAGCGTTGGAAGCAGCTTGTGGCGTTTCTATGGTGCCTAGGTACCCGACTACGGCCCGGCACTCGAGCCTGGCTGCGTGGTTGGGCGTCAGTTGCGCTCTGCTTAGGTTCTGGAGGATCTCGTTGACGCCTGATGTGCTGGGCGCCGCGTGGCAGGCTGTAAGTATAAGGGTGAGGGATAAGTTGTTTGCAAGGGATGGTTTTCAACACAATGTGAGTTAAAATTACACGAAAACACGAGCGTCATGTGTATAATACATATTATATCAAATAAGGGTATTGGGAAATTATTTCTTTGGTTTCTTCATGTCTTTAGACCCTGTCTTTGGTTGCTGCAACTTTTTTATTAACATGAACTGAATTTTATTAACATAAAATAACATCACGCCTGTAATCCACGAAGGATTAGGCAGAGGTGTATCAAATAGTTCACAAACATTTCGCCAGTTACGTTTCAGTCCCATGTAAGAGGGGCGAGCCTATTGCCATCAACTGAGCTCAAACCCAGACTCCATGGCCGCTACTGAGAAATTCCTGTAGGAAAAATCCAATAACACTTTCCCCGACATGGGAATCGAACCCAAATATAAATAATATTGTGTGTTCTTTCAAAATAGTATATTATATCATGCAAACATTGAACCAAAAAAAAATTAAAGTATTAAATACAAAAATTAGTAGGGTGCGTAACATGCAGTGTAAGTATATTAACAAAGAAGGCATTAAATATCAACATTTTGGTGTTATTAGTAATTGCGAGTTTGATCTGTGCACGGAACAAATATTTGTATGACCTACAGATAGTTGTTCCAGGTCTGACTGTTTGTGTTTGTGAGTTTAAATATTAGTAAACACACCCATGTTACAGAAGAGATTTCAAGTGTGGGGTAAGGTACAAAAAAAAACTTTTTTAAAGAAGGTAATTAAAATGACTAAAGCAATACATGCCAATGCAAGGAATTAAATAATTTATTTCTGCTATCTAATAACATAATCAAGGTATTCTGTAAATGAAACATAATACTGCAATTCTAATGGCTTATAAAAATCAAAGCTTTTATTTCTAAGGGATCACTAATAGCTGAGATTTTAAGTAATTACATATTAATTCACTATAGAAGTATTAAAAACTCAGAATTACGAATTACTTTTGAGTCATAAGCAAGAATTGGGCATTTTGGCCTTATTGGTGCGCCCCATTCTTGCTCATAAGAATCGAACAGGCACTCGGATTATCAGATATTATTTTAAAGTTAATAAAATAATGGCAACATATTATTTTAGTGCACAGTGCAGGCTACAACACAAAACATTGATAGTGTGATGTTGTAATGCACTCACATAGTTGGAAACTGTTGTCAGTCCACCTGCAAAAAAGAGTAAACAAACCACTTTTTAAGTTATAAAACAGGTATGAATGGAATGGGAATCATCGTCACAAAGAGGAAGAATGGAAGAAGCACCTAGATGACTCATTATAAGCCCGGTTTTGACTAGTTTTTAGCAGGCTGCTGCATCCATCAATGGATATGTCTCTACAACTCATAAAATACCAATCTAAGTAGAGTACACATCAAGTTGGCCACATGTCTAACTGTTAAGGAATTTTTACAGTAAATAAGCAATAAAAGTACTAACTCAATCTATCACCTCTTTACAAAGCATTTTAGGATATTATTAATTTATAACATTGACTGACCACCGTATAGGGAGATCTATTTCTTATTAGGCACCTGACCCACAATAACTATAATAAAACAAACTTTCTATCATTCTGTAAACATACCTGGATGGTGCAGCATAGCTTGCGGCCTACGTCTCGGCGGCGGGTGACGTCTCCTAGTCCTCGCTCGCTCCTCAGGCTCTGTATCCTCAGTATCCGTCGGTGGAGCTTCCCGAGGCGACACCGACAGCGCTATAGCCCCCGGCGCAGTCGCCACCATGCGAGCCACGGAGGCATGCGGCGCCCGAGCCACGCTTGCGCCGTCCACAGCCAGCAGAGCATCCCCCGCACGGAGACCAGCGCGCTCCGCCGGCCCGCCCGCCGCCACCGCAGACACCACACATGGCCGCTGCCCCGCTATCGTGAACCCGAAGCCCCCAGCTCCCCGCGCAACAACAACACGCCGCTCAGCTGTCCGCGCCAGCGCCGCACGGCGACGTCTTCGCCGTTGCTGCTGGGGCACCATCACAATAACTTCACAAAACTATTGTTCTTCAATAAAACAATCCCATTTTTGGTTTTATATCAATAAATACAAGACTAGTATAGAAGAAAATGGATAATTCCGTTAGCTACAAGCACAGTTTTATTTTAGAAAACTAGAAAAACGAGAAATATGAAAGTTTCGAGGCCTTCTGTAACTGACATTAGAAAGTTTGAACGCGTTCAAAAGTTTTCGTAAAAGTTTTGAAAACTTACAGAAGCTTTCGCAAATAAATAAATATTGTTAAATAAAATCATTAAGTATTAATTTGTGAATTTGATTAATTGACAAAGCCATTAAAGATTGGTAAAACAACGTTTTAAATACCAACTCGACAGAGTTTTGTTCCAAGCCTGGTAACACAGAACCAGAAATGAATAATTTCTAAACTGGAAACCCGTTGAATCTATTGTCAAAATAGACAATAGATTCAACCCATCAGTGTTGCCAACCGTACGATTTAAATCGTATTTATACGACCTTTTTGGCTCTTGTATGATGTACGATCGAGTAATCGAAATCGTACACAAAATAAAGTCGATCTTTTCAAATCATATACCCATCATCTCAGTGAAGTAAAAATAGATGACAAATTTAATTAATTTTTGATATTATAAAAAAAACAAGTAGAAGACATGAACGACCTAAACTTTTTTGTATTTAAGAATGCATCCAATAATTTTTAATCCATAAGGCAAATCTATCTGAGTTATAGAATGTATGTAACTTTTCTCTTAAATAAGAATATAAAACTTCAGTTATAAATCTTAATTCTAAATGTTGATTCATGTTCATGATAAATATTGACTCAAAATTATAATTACACTCCGTTTTAAAATCATTTACGTTGTTTTAAGGCTGATGCTCCAGGGTAGCCCGCGAAATTCAAATTTTCTTATGTTTTTGGCAAATTGCAAGCCAGTGCAAGGTTGTATATTGATTAAAATATTGGACGCGATTGTAAGACGTATGTAGTTACAGAATTATAATCATCAAAACCATCAGTACAACCCTCCAAGTTCATAAAGGTCTAGCAATGACTTTGACCTTGAAAAAATCGTTTCTCGACCTTTATGAACTTGGAGGGTTGTATTGATGGTTTTTATGATTATAATTCTGTAACTACATACGTAAGAAAATTTGAATTTCGCGGGCTGGTCGAAGCATTCACCTTAATGAAATTACATTACGTACAATTTTTTTCTTTGAAATGTTAGCAAAATACGATCTTTTCTAGTCCATGGTACGAACTTCTAAAAAATAAAGTTGGCAACACTGATACCCATTGTGCTGATTGTGCATTTGTTGTACGGCCCTGTCAAACTGAAACTTCAAAATAACCCACGTTGGTTTGTTATTTTGTGATAAAAAAAATAATTATTACTAAAATACTAATTCTATTAATTGAATAGTGAGTAAAACAAACAACAACAATGGCTGTAAGTATTTATACAAACTATTACACACTTTATATACCTAAGTCCTCATAAAATTACACATAACCAAAACATTCTTTATAAACCGCATAAAATCGCAATTTTCACTCAATTTTACAGAAAAAAGGAAAACCTAAGATCAGTAAGGTGAAGAGGAACAACCAGACTACGAATAAAATGAGAAAGAAGGGTCAGCTGAAGCTGCAGAGGCACCAAAGGCATACGCAAAAGCAGAAGCAACCAGTTCAACAGGAACAGGTTGAATACAGCAGTGAGAGCGAACCAGCGTCAGGGGATGAGTTCGGAGACATGTTGGATGATGAAGAGCAGCAGTACCTTATGAGCCGGCTGGCCAAACAGCCGTCTTTATTGTCTAATGTACCAGAAAATGAGAAGCAGAATAAGAAGTTAGTGATAGTTGTACGAGTCAATTTATTCTACAAATTACAGATTACTAGTAGGGTGTAGTTTTTAATTAATGCCTAAGTTGTGGGTTTACTTTATATATAGACTTAAGTTGTATAAGTGTTGTTGTACAACTGATCACTTATGATCAGTTGTTCCAAACTTTATTATATTATATTTTGGTTTATTATTTCAGCTGGGTTTTCTATATTTTCAAAGGAAACTTTTTTAGGGGCATTTTGAAGCTTATTACCAGTAACACAAGAGTTCCTCAGACACAGTTCCTGTTATTCACATGCCTTTTACAATCACCAGGTTAAAAAAACGGAAGCGAGAAAAGAAAGAGAAGATGCCAAAGCCTTCCGCAGGCAGTGACAGTGGAGCTGAAAGTGACGGCCTATCAGACAGTGACTTAGAGGAAAAATATGAAAAAGAGCAAGAAGAACGGCCGGTGAAGAAGATGAGGGCATTGTTGCCTATTAAGACGAAGGAAGGATTGATGGAGCGGTCTGAGGAGTGTGAAGGTTAGTTATTTCTTTTGGGTAAGCTATAAATGTTGTTTTGTAATGTTGTGTAAGAGTATTCTGAAATGAATCAATTTAAAAATCAATGTCCGTTCATCTGTTTATATCCTATAGACTCCTAAACTACTGATTGATGAAATTTTGCATAGTTTTTCTACATACGCCAAGGAAGGTTACTGAAAGAAAAAAAAGGCATTGCAAAACATTCCGGGGCCCAACTAGGGCTTATTAAAAATGAGGTTTGATGCACTTAAGACATTCAAAGAACTAAAATGTAGTCTATTTGTTATAGTTACTAAATAGTACTTATAAAAAATGGTACGCTTGGTTTACATATGGATCCTTACGCTTGGTTTTCATATGGATCCTGATACTTGCGCTATCTAGTTATATCCATGTCTGTGGCGCAGCATGGCTTTTTCCATGGACTATACATAGATAAACTCATGCCTTTTACCTATGGAAGTAGGCAGAAACTACAGAATGCTACCTGCTCAAAACTTAACTCAACTTAAATCCAAACTTACCCCTACTCCATAGATTCAGAATCAGAAGATGAAGAACCCCATCCACCTAAGAAAAGCAAACAGACAGAGAAACAATCAGATTTAGAAGATTCAGCCTCCGACTCTGGTATGGAAGGTACGGAGGAGTGTGAGGCCCCTCCTGCGGACGGTGAGGAGAAGGTGGTCACTGCCGTGGAGCTGTTAGCAGCGAGGAGAGACAAGCTGCAGCATGATAAATTGAGGATAGGAGCGCTGTGCTCATCTTTGTTGGAGAGTCCAGAGAGGAAGGTGGGTGACTGTATAATTGTTGTATTTTGTTCTACATGCCTAACTCGTGCTTGCGGGAACAGTACAGTATTATGGTGATGTGGAACACTCACTTAAGTCATGAAAAGCTTTATGAAGCCATAATATAGCCAGATTCTAACATCATTAAACTTATATTGTCACTTACGGGATACTTTTAATTACTTCAGTGATTATTAATTGTTTTGAGTTCCCGATATTTCGACGCTGTTAAAAGCGCTATGATCGCGGGTTGACATAGGGAGCCCAAAACAATAAAATTCCATAAGTGACAATATAAGTTTAATTTTAAACAGTGAAAGCTTAAAACATTGATTAAGAACTTTGTAAGTAAAATAATCCTAAATGTTTTTACAGCCAGTAGCGTCTTTTACATGGCTATAATGACACAATTTATATCAATTTGTGATGTATATCAAATAATACATGACATAACTCTAGTAATCCCCGAAGCGTTAGGCATAGATGTCCCTACAGTGCACCCACATTTCACCGGCTATAACTGAAGTTCCATTATTAGGGGACGAGCTTAATAGAAACCTTACCGTTGCAAACCCTAAAGCATATCATAACATCTAACTATTAATAAAATTCATTATTTTCAGCTAAAAAACCTGTTTCCAATACTATACCTAATGGAGGACCGTTTGAAGGACGGGTCATTGAACCTGCACTCTATCCGCAAGCTCGCCACCGTGTCTGCCTATGAAGTGTTCAAGGATATACTGCCGGAGTACATGTTACGGCACCAGGATTACTCGAATATTAAATGTGGGTCTTACTTCATTCTTTTTACTACTTCTTAATATTTTTAGGCCTCAATAATAAAGATGGAAAGGATATAAATTTAGAAAACCATCTTTAAATAATAACAATAATAAAGCTCATTTATTCCATATTTTTCTTTACATATGTTTTTACAAAAAAATAATCTAAATATATAAAAGAAGAAACTGACTGACTCATCTATCAACGCACAGCCCAAACCGCTGGGTCTACAGATTCCAAATTTGGCAAGTAGGTTCCTTATGTGGTCTAGGGGTGCACTAAGAAAGGATTTTTCAAAATTCACCCCCTAAGGGGGTTAAAGGGGGCTCCAAAGTTTGTATGGGGAATCAAGATTAGTTAGACTATTTTATTCGAAACTTCACAGGAGTGCTCCTATTGATAAATGAGTAGAAACGGGTTTCAGGTTTTTTCAGAATTCAACCCCTAAGAGGGCGAAATGGGGTGGCAAAGAATAAAAATCAATGCACAGCCCAAACCACTGAGTCTAGAGTTTCCAAATTTAGCACATTAGTTCCTTATGTGGTCTAGGGGTGCACTAAGAAAGGATTTTTCAAAATTCACCCCCTAAGGGGGTTAAACGGGGCTCCAAAGTTTGTATGGGGAAACAAGATTAGTTAGACTATTTTATTCGAAACTTCACAGGAGTGCTCCTATTGATAAATGAGTAGAAAGAGGTTTCCGGTTTTTTCAGAATTCAACCCCTAAGAGGGGGCAATGGGGTGGCAAAGTATAAAAATCAATGCACAGCCCAAACCACTGAGTCTAGAGATTCCAAATATGGCACATAGGTTCTTTATGAGGTTTAGGGGTGCATTAAGGAAGGATTTTTCAAAATTAACCCCCTGAGGGGTTGAAACGGGGGTCCAAAGATTACATGGGGAAATAAGATTAGTTAGACTACTTTATTCGAAACCTAACAGGAAACTCCTATCGATAAATGAGTTAACATTTGTGTTTCAGGTTTTTTCAGAATTCAACCCCTAAAGGGGGAAATGGGGTAACAAAGCCTGAAATTCAACATAGGTATTGTTTATATGGTGAATTGGGTCGGGTGTATTACAAAAACAATGATTTTAAGATTTAATGTGGTGGACCTGAATTACCATAATTCTCTGTTGGGGTGCGATGGGGTTGAAATGTTTAAAAATCAATATGGGTGTCGAAACCGAGATTATCAGGGGTGCTGATTTCGAAAATGGCATTTATTTTGAGATCCAGAAGATTGGGGATTCGACTTCTATACAGGGTTATTGTTGATTTATTATGATGATTGTGATAACGATGATGATGATTGTTATAAAGATGATGATTGTGATTATGATGATAATGATTGTGATTACGATGATGATGATTGTGATAGTGATGGCTATTGTGATAGTGACGGTGATTGTAATGGTGATAGCGATGGTTGTGATAACGAGGATGGAGATTGTGATAATGATGATTATGATTAAGATGATAATGATTGTGATTACGATGATAATGATTGTGATAACGATGATGGTGATTGTGATAGTGATTTTGATGGTTATTGTGATGGTGATTGTGACAGTGATGGTGATTGTGATAACGATGAAGATGATTGTGATTACGATGATAATGATTGTGATAACGAGGTTAATGATTTTGATAATGATTGATAGATTGATTTTGATGGTGATTGTGATAGTAATGGTGATTGTGATAGTGATGGTAATTGTGATAATGATTGTGGTTGTGATAGTGATAGCGATTGTGATCATGATGATTGTGATTAAGATGATGATGATTGAGATTACGATGATAATGATTGTGATTACGATGATAATGATTGTGATTACGATGATAATGATTATGATGACGAGAATGGAGATTGTGATGATGATGATTGTGATTACGATGGTAGTGGTTAAGATTACGATTGCTAAAATGATGATAGTGATTGTGATCGTGATTGTTATGGTGATTGTGATGAAGATAGTGATGGTGATTATGATTGTGATTGTGATGGTGATAGTGATTGTGATGGTGATAGTGATTGTGATAGTGATGGAGATTGTGATTGTGATAATGATTGTGATTACGATGATGATGATTGTGATTACGATGATGATGATTGTGATAAAGATGATGGTGATTGTGATAGTGATTTTGATGGTGATGGTGATTGTGATAGTGACTGTGATGGTGACGGTGATTGTGATGGTGATTGAGGTTGTGACAGTGATTGTGATAGTGACGGTGATTGTGATGGTGATAGCGATGGTGATAGTGATTGTGATTGTGACAGTGATGGTGACAATGATGAAGGTGATTTTGATTACGATAATAATGATTGTGATAGTGATTGTGGTGGTGATTGTAATGGTGATTGTAATAGTGATAGTCATAGTTATAGTGATTGTGATCGAAATTGTGATGGTGATTGTGATGGTGATAGCGATGGTGATTGTGATTATGATGGTGATTGTGATGGTGATGGTGATTGTGATTATGATGGTGATTGTGATGGTGATGGTGATGGTGATAGCGATGGTGATTGTGATTATGATGGTGGTTGTGATAGTGTTGGTGATTGTGATAATGATTGTGATAATGATGGTGGTTGTGTTAGTGATGGTGATTTTGATAATGATTGTGATAATGATGGTAGTAAGTTGTGATTGTGATGGTGGTTGTGATAGTGATTGTGATGATAATAATAAATTGTGATGACTATGAAATTTGGCACATAGATATTTTACAACCTGGATTAACATGTAGGACACTATTTATCCCTTTAGTATGATTCAGTGGGACAGTTACCGAACTGCACGCGGGCGAAGCCTCGGGCAACAGCTAGTAGTTTTATATTTTATTTAGATATGGATCCCTTTTGGGTAAAAGCCTCCTCCATCTTTAAGAAAGGCAATTTAGTCAGTTATGTTTTATAATTTTTAAAATTCTGTGTGAAAATAATCGCAGTATTGATTACTTAGTCAATTTCAAAATAATACACATTTTCGGTATCTTAAAATGTCAAAATGTTATCTTACTAATTCATTTTGTATAAATCCACAGTAAAGAAGGACACATTATCCTTATACAAGTATGAAAAGGAACTGTTAGAGTTCTACAAGAGGTATTTGCAGAGGTTAGAAAAAGCGGCTGGAGTGTTACGACGAAAAAAGGGAGATACAAGGTACTTTTAAGTCTTTTGGCTTACTTTAATAGAAACTTGTGTCCTATTAAACTTTATTTATTTACACCATTAAAAAACCGTACATGTTCTAAAAATAAAACTATAACTATTTCCCTAAAATGATCTTCAAAATACTTTTTTTGATGACAGTCTAACAATAACACAATGAACAAAAAACTTTTAGTGAGTTAGTATGATAATACAAGGAACGGAACCTAAAAAAACAGATTTTAACAAAGCGCGAGAAAACTAGGTTATATTCGGAAGGTTAAGCAAATGAAATGAAAGTGTCAGTCAACGAGAGTATGTGACATGACACAATGTTTTTTTTTCCAAGCGTTTTGGCTTTGGCACCAACTATCATAGTAAGTTCAACGCCATCTATAGAGTTCTTGGAAACTAAGTTTTTTTTTTAATAACTCAAAAGAAAACCTCTCATTCCTTATAACTTTATGTAATAAATGAACAACAAACTTGTTTGTTTAGCAGTTTGAAGTATTTCCTTCTAACTTTAAGTCCGGGGTCCCATTGCTAACCTTATAAATAATTTTAGTGTATCCTTAACCCCTATAACTCATGTTAACCTAGTTATTAAACTGTTGGTCATTGTTTCCTCCACAGAAAACTGGACGAGCACACAATGTCCCTCGCCCTGGTGTCTCTCCGCTGCATGTGTGGCCTGCTAGTAGCGCGACCGCACTTCAACTACGCGACCAACATAGCGCAGTCTGTGGTACCACATCTTGACAGTAAGGACGTGAAGGCACGGAACACCGTCACTGAGTGCTGTACTAGTGTGTTCGCAGAGGATAATAGAGGAGATATTACGCTCACTGTAAGTTTATTTTGATGTTCTATTTGGTCAATGACACGAGGTAAAGGTGTGCAACCACACTTAAATTACTCAACTAACATAGCGTAGTTCGTGGTACCACATTTTGTGGCTAATTTATAATTTTGCAGCCCTGTATTCCCCGGAAGTTTTCTGAGATAAGGTTGAAACACTTCATGTGTCTGTTATTTTATCAAAATGAAAGTAAAGTTGTATTTTAAAATGCTTCAATTTCACATGACTTTTAAGAGCACGATTGTCAGTCTTAGCTAATATTTTTACTAGAAGAACCCTAAAAATAATAAGGGGAACGAGGTAACCAAAGACAGACTGATTTAACTTCATCATAAAGGAGCTTCTACTCTATAGAATCTATACTTCATCAGATTACAAAAAAAAGCTTATTATCTACACGCATGCTATAAATCCTCTATAAAAGTATCTGAAACAGTTATCTTATGGCCAACATTAAAACAACCAGTGTCATAATAACCATTGTTGTTTAAAAAAATTGTGATACAAGCTTTGTGCATTGTAATATTTGTACAATCCAAAATGTAAATAATTATATTATTACCTATACATGGTTTGTTTGTATTAAATACTCAGCAATTAAACTTTCCATGAATTTACATAGACTTCTTACAACACTACAACACCCTATGGTTTCAGAAACTTTTATATGGAGGATTCATATCATGAATGTAGATCAAGTCTTGTATGCAACTGTACATATTTAGGTATTAAAACACTCATGTGATACTATTATCACATCGTGTTTTAATACCCCTCATTATACAACAGTTGCATAAATAACTATTATCTACACCCATGCTATAAATCCTCTATAAAAGTATCTGAAACAGTTAGCTTATGGCCAACATTAAAACAGCCAGTGTCATAATAACCATTATAACACCAAAACGGGTGTTATAATGTTGTACTGAATTTCATTATGCAACTCGTTTTAAAAATAGAACATTGTCTAGCACGTGCGATTCACTACCACAGCGCCGTAATTAAAAAAAAAACCTATAGCTTAATTCGAATTCACGTCGAATCCCGCCATTTTTGTTCGATATTAGTATTGCAATAAGTACTTTGTTGTTTACAAAAATGAGTGATACAAGCTTTGTGCATTTTAATAATTGTACAATCCAAAATGTAAATAATTATATTATTAAGTACCTATACATGGTTTGTTTGTATTAAATACTCAGCTATTAAACTTTCCATGAATCTACATAGACTTCTTACAACACTACAACACCCTATGGTTTCAGAACCTTTTATGGAGGATTCATATCATGGATTTAGATAAAGTCTTGTATGCAACTGTCCATAATTAGGAATTAAAACACTCATGTGATACTATTATCACACTCGGCTTCGCCTCGTGTGATAAACCCACATTCGTGTTTTAATACCCCTCATTATACAACAGTTGCATAAATAACCATTAAAAGCCCCTTCTTACTCCAGGTGGTTCGCCTAATAAACCAGTTAGTAAAACGTCGCAACGAGCGCCTCGACCCGGCCGCGCTGGACTGTCTGCTGACCCTCAAGATACGGGACATCGACATGGACGCCGAGGCCGAGATCAAGAACAAGAAGAAACAGGACGAGAAGCACAAGAAGAGGATCGTTAACTTGTCTAAGAAGGAGAAGAAGGTAAAATTAGCATAGTATAGTGCTGCATAGTTTTTAAAGCGCGTGGTCATAGTTGTAAAGCCGCCAGTTTGTTTTTTCAATTCAATGCCACAGACAATTCCACAAATACTTACCAACAGCGCCGTTCTCACACTGTCATTCATGGGCCAAAAAAACATTCAACCCTATATCTTCTACACTTCAATTCAGTCATTGACAGACGATTCACACTCTAAACCTCTAGGGCTAAAAGCATTTAAAGAATTCCATGAATTAAAAGAAATGAGCGACAATCCGCCGCATTTATTTATTTATTTATGTGGTATCCGGCAGAGTAGAATAGAACCAACCCATCACACTCACGGGTGTCGTATAAGGCGACTAATGTCTGAGGCAGAACACCTTGCGCCTCCGTAGACCAGAGAATGGGCAGCAGCGTTTTCTGTTAGTCTTTCATCACTGCGATCTCCAATCCGCCTGCCAAGCGTGGAGATTACGGCAAATTTCTCCCATCATGGGAGAGGCTTATGTCCAGCAGTGGACGTTATAGGCTGTTGTTGTTGAGCGACAATCATCGGGAGTCCAGACGTACTGCAGGTTGCACATTCGCTCGAAGCGCTTTGCTACATCTTTTATTCTGCGCACAGCCAAGGTGTGGAATTCCCTGTCTGCGTCGGTGTTTCTAAGTTCAAATAACCCCAATCTATTTAAGTCCCAAGTTTATTTTATTTTGGCTTTATTTTGGGTTAGCTCGTTCCATCGTCGACTGCATCGTCCTCAGGACAAGATTTAGGTCAAGATTAGGCCCAAAAAATAATTATTATTTTTTTAATTGTCTAAAACTTCGTCCATTTTTGCTGACATTAAATTCCGTCGGGCATACAATTTGTTATGAAATGTGTACGGTTTACGTATGTACATAATGTTTGTTCTAGGAGACCAATTACCTACCTACCGCACCGCTGGCTCCGAAGCTTTCTGTGATTCTGTTCGCCGGCTAGGATGTAACATAAAATACACAAATTAACTTATTTTCTAAACTCACCCCTCGGCTTCCACAACTCCTAGTTTGACTGCAATATAGCCTTTTGTAATGGTTCCGCGTTAATAGTTTTTGTTCCTTTTAAATCAAGTTATCCACTCCGCCATGCCTTTTTTCCATCTGTCAGTGGCGCTAGCATCGCCCAACATCGCAGGCGCGTGGCGTATTTCCGCTTCCGCCATTGAATACAAGGCTTTTGAGATGTGACATTGCCACCAGAGACCCATCCCAAAACGTCAAAGAGGAACAATAAACTAATACAGATACATACGTGTAATGTGCATGTGTGTGTTCCGCGAATTCTGTATTCTCTCATATATATTAAACATCCCCCCGCCCGAGAAAGGCTGAAGAGCCTTTATCAAAACCGCAAAATATAAAACCGCAAGATAAAAACTACATCTAAAACTAAAATAGAATAGGTTCGTAGTAACCGGATCTAGTCCAGCGGTAACCTACAAATTTTTACCACTGGCCTCATAAACGAGCCTGAAAGAGTCTTCAACCTAACGGCACGGACTACCCCGTCCTTCCCAGGCAAAAGCTCTATCACTCTACCGCGTCTCCACTTGAGACAAGGGACGTTTTCTTCCTTAATCAACACGAGGCCACCTATTTAGAATAGAATATAATAGAATAGAATATTCATTTATTCGTTAATGGACAGCAGCAACACAATAGAGCAGCACATACATATACATATAACAACAAACAACTTAACAATTAATTAAACAGCTCAACTGCGCTGTGCATGCCCATAACGAAAGGGTAACCAACTCAGCATATGCTATTTCAGGTGGATCCGTAGGTGTTGTCCTCTTATTCCTGAAGACAATACAGGTACCGGTCACTCCATTGCTTCCAGAACCGTTGTGAAATCGCCTGTACTAATTTAAACCGACCAAACCGCGTGTCGGGTACATCCACCAGATTGTACTCTGGTACCGAAAGTAAGGCCTTACCGATTAGAAAATGTGCTGGCGTCAACACTTCGAGGTCTTGAGGATCCTGTGATAATGGACAAAGTGGCCGAGAGTTGAGTACCGCTTCAACTCTGGCAAATACCGTGGACAGTTCTTCATATGTCAAAACCTGCTCTCCTATCATCCGTTATAAAAGAGTTTTTGCAGATTTGACAGCTGCTTCAAAAAGACCACCGAAATTAGGAGCCCCTGGTACGTTAAACAACCAAGTTATGCCGCTCTTGGCTGCAACGTCCTCCAGAGTTTTCTCAACGTCCTTGCTATGTAAATATTTATCAACCTCGTTTAAGTGCTTGTTCGTCCCTACATAATTGGTACCATTATCGGACCTTATAACACTCGGGAGACCGCGCCGAGCTGTGAACCGCGACAAGGCCGCTGTAAAGGCCTCCGTCGTTAGGTCACTTACGACCTCCAAATGAACCGCTTTTGACGACGAACATATAATATAAACACGCATAGATATGCCTTTAAAACCTTCGCGTTACGAAGGCGCGATGCTTTAATAGAGAATGGCCCTGCAAAATCCGTTTGCACCGTATGAAAAACCCCAGTCGCGTTAACTCTATCGCTTGGTAGCGCAGACATCATGGGTTCGACAGGCTTCGCCCTAGTTCTAAAGCACGCAATGCATTTAAAAACGCGACTTCTAATGGCTTGGCGAGCCGATAAAATCCAAAAATTTGATTGTAAAATTGCTTGTAGGGCTGTTGGGCCAACATGACAATGAACCCGATGTGCATTGTCAATAACCATATTAGTCAGAGGGTGGTTCTTGGGTAAAACAACCGGATGTTTCACCTGAAATGGCAAGCTTGAATGTTCTAGGCGTCCCCCTACCCGCAAAAGACTATATGTCGTGATGTGATTGTCTATGATGGGAAACAACCGCCGCAACCGCGTGGAACACTGCTTGTCCCGCTTTAATGAGTCTAAATCCGCAGCAAATTCCGTTTGCTGGACTAGACTGACAAGCCGATCCATGGCAGACTTGCGTTCTTGAACCGTCAAAACACCTAACCTTTTGTTGGATTGATTCCTAGCATTATGCGCAAACCGAATGCAATAAGCTACGACCGACTGTAGCATTTCTAATGAGCTAAACCGATTGAAAATGGAATCTGGTTCCGTCGTACCCACATAGACTTGAACCTGTAGGGAGGACTTCCGCATTCCTGGTAGGTCTTTGTCCTGCCTAACTCTATCCGCAGGCCAAAACGCTGCTTCAGCGTGAAGCCATCGTGGGTCCCACCATAAGGTATGTCCGAGCAGTTCCGAAGCTCGACAACCTCGACTCGCGACGTCCGCAGGGTTCAGCTCAGATGGTACGTGCCGCCATTTTAAATCTAACCCGCAATTAACAATTTGGGAGACCCGGTTCCCCTCAAATGTTTGTAATGTGTGAGGACTGTGAGGAGGTATCCGCAACCATGAGAGAACAATAGTGCTATCCGACCAACAGACTATCTCCTCTATCCCCACTTTCCCCTTGATAGATTCAGCGACGTATTTAACGAGCCGTACCAATAAAGCCGCGCCTAATAATTCCAGTTTAGGAATTGTGACCTTTATCTTAGATGGCGCCACTCGTGACTTTCCCATCATAAGAGACACTTTCACTTCACCCCCTCTGGCTATGGTTCTCAGATATACCACTGCGCTGTAACCGCTTTCAGACGCATCTGAGAATCCATGCAAGGTGCAAGTGTTGGTGTTACCGCCTAGAGCAAAACGCCCCATATAAATATTTTCAATTTGAGGTAAATCCGCAATTATTTCACCCCATTCCGCTACCATATCCGGTGGTGGAGTCTCATCCCACGACAAATTTAACCTCCAAAGTCGTTGCATGAGAACCTTGCCCTGGAAAAGCACCGGTGCTACCCAACCTAGTGGATCGAAGGTTCTTGCCAAGGTGGACAAAATAGTCCGCTTGGTACAACCTTTGCTGTCCTTTATTTTGCAATGATAAGAAAAGGCATCCCTATTGGGATCCCATTCTACCCCCAGGATCTTGAAAAAACCAGGCCCGTCTACCTTGTCAAAGGTCCGTGGTTTCTCTAGTTCCTCCGCAGGAACATCATCTAGCAACCGTTCACTGTTCGAGACCCACTTGCTCAACTTAAAACCGCCAGAGCGAAGCAAGTTTGTTAGGTCCGATTTCAATTTTTTAGCTTCCTCCTCAGAGTCGGCACCCCCCAAAATGTCATCCATAAATACTGCGGATCTTAAGAGATCCGCCGCAGCTGGATACTCAGCAGCACCATCATCAGCGAGCTGCCGCAACGTCCTAATCGCAAGGTATGGACTGGACTTCATACCGTAAGTCACAGTGTTTAGCGAATATAGACGCAAAGGCTGATCCGCAGCCTCCCTCCATAAGATGAGCTGATACCGCCTGTCTTTTTCGTGGATAATAATTTGACGAAACATCATCTTAATGTCGGTTGTGAACACGAATGCCGACATTCGAAACCGACAAATGATCTCCATAACGTCCCGCTGCAACTTTGGCCCCGCATGTAAAGTATCGTTTAATGACAACCCCGTGGTCGTCCCGCAACTGGCATCAAATACCACACGAATTTTCTCGGAGTCCGCCTTGAAAATACCGTGATGGGGTATGACGTACCCCTTTCCGCTGGCATAGTCGGCCGGGTCCCGGTCACAGACCGACATATGCCCCATTTGCTCATATTCCCGCATGAACTTAATATGTTTTTCACGTAGTGCTTCATTAAAGGAAAGCCGCCTTTCCATAGCTAAAAACCGCCTTTTGGCTAACAAAACCGAGTCACCTAACTCCGGTTTATCATCCAAAAAAGGTAACCTAACGATGTACCTACCCGACTCATCCCGCTGATGAGTGTCCCTAAAAAATGTTTCGCATTCAGCATCTTTAGGGTTAATAATAACCTTGTCCGGAATGTCCTCTACCTCCCAGAACCTCTCCAGGATCTGATCGGTAGTGACATGCGCCGCAAAAACCGAATGTGTATATTGAACCGCATTATATTCACTTTGTGGAACCGCATAGGTCACCGGACCCAAAAGTACATGCCCGAAAACCGTGTTCATCGCACATGGTAAGTAGTTATTTACCTTTATTATGCCACCTATCATAAATCACCCATCAAATCTGCCCCTATCAGGATATCTATTGGTCGGCTAGAATAAAACTGTTCATCTGCCAGGTAGATTCCCCTATACCAAGCCGCTATATTCGGCGATAAGTTTGTGCTAGGTAAATTATGAGTAATGTTACCCAAGATCGTGGCCGTAGTAACAAGGCGAGGGTGATCCGCATACCTGGGGCTAATCTTTAAATTAACTCCCCCCCTGCAATCACTAACTGGTAACCCCCCTAATCCTGTGAGCGTAACGATTTCCGACCTAAACCGCCTCAAACCTAGCCTACTAGCACAAGCCTCGGTAACAAAAGTGCTCTGACTCCCCCCGTCCAGTAGCGCCCGCACTTCCTGATATTCACCGCAAATATCCATAACACGCACTACGGCCGTCGCCAGTAGCAATGTTGTCCGTTGACAAGGATTCCGAACCGCCGCCTTATTATGTGACGTCAAAACCGCCCCTTGGTCCGAAGTTGCCGAACTTCCCCTGTTCGGTTCATGACTGGGACCGCCTACCCCGTTTGGCAAATTTACCCTTTCCGATCCGGGTATACTTGACCGACCTGTGTTGGCAGAAGGACTACGAGGTCCACCCCCCGCTGGTGGCCCTCCCTCCCCCGCACTAGCCGCCGCCGCCGCCTGTGGCAAATCAAAATGGATGAGGTTGTGATGTTTGGTCGATTTGCATTTGTAGCACGACCAGCCCGATTTACACTGAGCGAAGTTATGTTCTCCTAAACACCTGAAGCAGAGCCTGAACTCTTTGACGCGCTCCTTTCGCTGGCGCGGCTTCAGTGACAAAAATTGTTCACATTTTGCTAAATTATGGTTACCCTGTTTACATAACTTGCACCCATTTGTGGCGCCCTGAGAAGCACTATGGTGTGCCCTAGATGTGGAAGCACCACTTTTACCGCTGTGGGTTTCCCCGCTTGATTCCAAAATTCTCACCTCATTTTCCAAAAACTTGATGAGGTCCGCAAAGCTAGGCAATTCTTTTTCAGAAGTCTTGTCCTCAAACTGCTTCTTCAAACTTGCCTCCAACTTTTGAAAGTTGATGAAGAAAAGAAGGTATGACCAGTCCGCTACTGGAAATTTCATATTGTCTAGAGCCTTGGTGTTCTCCAACAATGTGTTCAGAAATGGCTTTAGCGAGCTCAAATTCTTATTAACATGGGATGTGCCTAGCAAGTTATGTAATAACTTATCCGCAAGTAACCTTTTATTTTTGTACCTACTTTTCAATAGCTCTAAAGCAATTGAGTAGTTGTCCCCGGTGACTGACAAATGTTGGATGAGTACTTTAGGCTCTCCGGTCAATGACCCTACAAGGTAATACAATTTTTCTGTATTGGTCAGTGCAGTGTCCTGTCCCACCAGTGCCTCAAATATCAAAGTCCATGAAGGACACAAACTCTTCTATTTTACCCGAGAAAGTAGGTAACTGTACCCATGGTAAAATCACCCGCTAGCCTTTACTTGTTCCATCCGTGGAATGTGCAGTACCATCTTCAAAAGAATGGCTACTGACCTCAGGAAACAATTCTAAATACCTACGCTTAATATCATAGTATTTTTTATTATAACCTAATTATTTTATTTTAAAATTATCAGGCTCCTCATCTCCCTCAAGACCAGCCAGCAATTCAAGATGTGTTGATGTGAACTCTGAATAAATGGTTTCCACATCCTTATACCTTAGTTTGAACTCATTCCTTTCGGCTTCAGAGGTCAAACCTGACTGTGAAATTTCATGCAGCAGATCTAAATTCACAATGGCCATATCATACCGCACCTTGAGGAACTTATTAGCCTGAGTTTTAGGAGGCATTTTGACTGATTGAACACTCTTTCAGTCTAAACACTTAAAAATAAACACACAACAACACAAACAATTTGTAAACAAAAATCAATTTCCCCCGATGGGAACTAAACCAGAATGCAACTTGGATACCAGATCTTGACTGCTTAGATTGCTGGATAACCTGCTGACTACTAGGTAGGTATACCGCTATCGTAGGCCCGATACCACGAATCCGTTCCAATGATGTACAACAAAATACAAACAAAGTGATTGAAATGTGCGCAATGTTTCACACAATATAAGTACCCCGAGTAAATCACTGTTTTACACTCTTAAATAGCACCTGCTTACCTATCCAGAGCCGCTAGATAGTAAGCCAACTAACCTTGAATACCCAGGAAGATTTAAGTATCTACAAACTTAATACCAATAAATGACTTCAAGTGTGAATGTTTGTGTTATGTAAACCTATATACTATAGGCTGTTGGTATATACTATTTTTATATTTTAGGGGACACTACTTATAAACTATGTGTAGCCCTACTGCAATACCGTCGATAAAGTGTGAGTTTCTCTGTGCAGTGTAACTTGCTACGCACCTTACCGCTCGGTAACGTCACCAAGAAAATTTGATTGAAAATACTATAAACCGCCAAGTATTTTCAGCCGCCGCACAGTGTGACGGTTCGAGAAACTAGCTTGACAAAAGTCTTTTTATCGTTTTATCTTTCGTAAAACAGTTTGTAAAGTATATTTTCATAACCTAAACTAGTTGTGCCCCGCGGTTTCACTCGCGTAATTCCCGATTTCCCGATCCCATGGGAATTTCCGGATGAAAGGGATCTTATATGGTAATCCAGGTCTCTAGCTATCTGGTTACGAATTTTTCATCCAAAAAGGTCCAGCCGTACAAGGATTTTCTTTAGAAATCGGTTATCTTTTTAATAAAGAAAACACAATATGAAATAAAAAGACATCTCTGTATTTATTAAAATTAAAGGTAAGTACACAGAAATATACTACTACAACATGATTGATTAATGATTAATGCTAGAGCTTGGTCAACTGAAAGTCCATCTGTCCTTTGGGTTGCCACGATTTTCCGTGCTTTTTTGATGTTCGTACCTCTTCTGGGTGAAAAGAGACAAAGCTCTTTTACGATTGCTGCTAAATCTCTTTTTCCTGACTGGCGAAGATGTGTTTCAGTTGCCATCGATATCTCTTCTTTGCTAGTTGTATCCAGAAGATGCTGAACTCGCCGTTTTTTAGTTCTTTCGCTAGTACTTGCGAAGTCTTTCCGAGGTCTTCCAGTTTGCCTACTAGTTCCAGGCAGTGACATGTCAATTGTAGACTCACTCAATATATCAGCAAACGAAATACTTTCTTCCAACCACGAACAATTTGCGTTCAAGAAACGTTCCCGATGTCTCCCCGATTTCGTCCATTTCCGCATAAATAGGAGTTGGGTTTGAAAGATTCCGTGCCCAAGTTACTCATAGACCGCCAGAGCACTTGGACCAAGGAACCGACCGCGTGTTTTGTGTGCTAGCACGGGATGACGACAAAATCACAGGGCTTCGGAATTAAACAAATCCGCGCTCGAGTAAGGAACAATGTTTGTTCTAGGAGACCAATTACCTACCTACCGCACCGCTGGCTCCGAAGCTTTCTGTGATTCTGTTCGCCGGCTAGGATGTAACATAAAATACACAAATTAACTTATTTTCTAAACTCACCCCTCGGCTTCCACAACTCCTAGTTTGACTGCAATATAGCCTTTTGTAATGGTTCCGCGTTAATAGTTTTTGTTCCTTTTAAATCAAGTTATCCGCTCCGCCATGCCTTTTTTCCATCTGTCAGTGGCGCTAGCATCGCCCAACATCGCAGGCGCGTGGCGTATTTCCGCTTCCGCCATTGAATACAAGGCTTTTGAGATGTGACATTGCCACCAGAGACCCATCCCAAAACGTCAAAGAGGAACAATAAACTAATACAGATACATACGTGTAATGTGCATGTGTGTGTTCCGCGAATTCTGTATTCTCTCATATATATTAAACACATAACATCAGGCTGCAAACGCAACAACCTACTTTTCGCTTTAGTATTTAAAACCATGTTTAATATAATTTTAAGTTAGTTGACAAATTACATACTTACGCGAACACCGCGGATTAGCATCCAGCCTACTTTTACTTTGTTGTGATCGGTATATACTCTAATAAACTTTTAGTGTTACCAAATCTGTGTGTGTTTACGTCAACTCACCTAACTCCAAGTACATACTTACTTGCCGCTTCTTACTTAAAACGCAAGTGTAAGGTGCTGACTACTACGGGATCTTACAAAATGCCTGAAGTAGGTTTTGGTGAATTTTATTTTTTTGTTCATTAACTAAGCGGTACCGACCAGAATACCTAAATAAATTCGCATTGTGGAATTTAAATGCATCACTCAGCGCCGATAAGATTTAAAATACAACAGTGCTTTGTGTCAGTGGAAAAGGTCTCATTAAGTCTTTAACATCGGTATTCTAGACAAAAATTTAAATACTTGGACACTAAACTAACCGTTATCGATTATTCATATTTTCAGCGAGCAAAAAAATTAAAAGAAGTAGAAAAAGAGCTCCTAGAGACCCAAGCACAAGAGAGCGAGATGGCGCGACGTAAACAGCTGACCGAGGTCACCAAGACAGTGTTCCACATCTACTTCCGGCTGCTCAAGACGGCGCCCAGGTCCAAACTGTTGGCGGCTGCACTAAACGGATTGGCTAAGTAAGATTCTATTTTTTTTATATAGTCAACAATCTTTCTATTAATAATAATAAAAATCCTTTATTTTTAGGCTTCTTTGGCCCATAGATAAATACCTTACAGACTAACATATAATATCATAATAGTACACAGTGTGTTAGTGTATAAACTTAAAACTATGGTAGTAAAACACACTTCACTCGAGCACTGTCTTTGTGCGATCGTGTGGCACTAAGAGAAACGCGTATGACAGTCCCATTACCCTAAAAACTAACATTTTTGCTTTTAGATTGTTGGCTTCTTCTTTGCACCAACATTTTTCTAGCAGTAAGTAGGAGAGCTATTTGTGGAGAACTGGAGACCTTATATACCCGTATATAAGGTCTCCACACTGTAAATAACCTCATCACGAAGCCGTCAACCAAACATTCCGTACATCAAACTAAGTAACTTTACGCAAAAATGATTGCTGGGAAACTATGTACTTATTATTTTGGCATTATGGCACTCAAAACATTGTGCTGATGGATGGATTGCATAGTACGGGGGTCGTGGAGGTGTTTAAAGTTAATAATCTTACATTAAAAACTTATATAAAAAAAAAAAAAAAAAACTTGTCCATAAGTTGAAAATTTGACTCCCATTATCTCCGTAACTATAAGGTTCCCAGGTATGATGTAGAACAAAAAAATGATTGCAATGACGGGGAGAACAAGTGTCTTTCGGCTTCGTTAAGAGCTGTGTTTTCAACCCTTTATATGGGGATTTATCCAGGAAAGTGCCTACAAACGTGGCCACGTTTCGATTTCCAGTGTAATACATGGAAATTACCTACTTTATCTTATTACCAGCTTTCGTCCATGGCTTTGCTCGTGTTATATCATGTTATACAGATTGTATAACTGTATTAGTTACAATTATTTCTATAATTTCCATTTCACTGGACAAAACTTATGCCAAAATGTCTGTCTTTGACATAGGTTACAATTGAAAATGGTCTTTCTTTTTTGTTATTAAAGCTGTCATCTAACGCGCAAAAAATTGCGAAATTAATTAATATACCTGATGTTAAATCTAAAATTGTATTTCCCCAGGTTTACCCACGTAATAAACCTGGAATACTACTCGGACCTGGTGGGCATCCTGGCGCGCCTGATCTCAGACGAGCTGATCGGCGCGCGCGAGCGCCTGCTGTGCGTGCGCACCGTGCTGGCTGTGCTGGCCGGCGCGGGGGACTCGCTCAGTGTGGACCCCGCCAAGTTCCACGCCTATCTGTACTCCTGTATGCTGGGGGCGCATGCTGGTGAGTTCTGTTTAACACTATCACTGCTAGTATGTGGTGCAGGGGACAGTAAAAGGGGAAATATCCATTAGCCGGATCCACACCAGACGATCCAAATGGATCGCCAATTCCTGCGATCCGCGATCCGGGAGCATAAGGCATGGATCGTGGATCGTATCGTCTGGACGAACTTAACTTTTCTTGCGATCCCGCCGCGTCGCACCGACACGCTCCAACCGATCCACACTGATCCGCCTAGCACAGTTGAACCATAATGTGTGATCACGCGCTCCACACACAAACGTGTACACCGAGCGCGCCGAGAGACAGGCGCCTGTGTGAGTGTGTGCTAGTAATAAAAACCGACAACTGACGGACGGATCGGATCGCTCGCTGCAAGCAGCGCGCGCTCCTGCCGCGCAGTTTGGATCGCGCGAGGCAAGTCCGCATCAAACGCTCCTATAGAGCGCGCTCCTGCCGCCCGCGATCGGAGCGCGTTGGATCGTCTGGTGTGGATCCGGCTATTGACATCCACAAGTTTGTTGTCCCATCTTTGCACTGACAGAATTCTACCCAAAATACCTTATGGATGAGTAGGTATTGTATATTGTAAAATTGAAGGGTATTCTTAAGAGTCCGTGCACAAAGTTCACTCGCTAGAGTTTAGGCAAATTCGTTGCGATCCTATGTTAGTGTGCATTGTTCATGCAGATACACGCACACACGGGTTAAGATCGAGCGTAGTGATCGCTTAAGAGCCTATACTACCTCAGATTAGCAACTCATTTGTGGTGGTTCAAACTTCGTTTGTAATACTGTTAGAATGACGTTCTAATCAGCTTGCACTACAAAGCGCTTGTTACGTCAGTCACTGCGGCCGAATAGTGCGAAATGAGTGGTTTTTATTATTTATAAAATCAAATTTTCGTCTTTTGGAAAAAATTAAAAACATAAGACCTGCTTTTTATTTAGTTCAGTTATTATGCAAAGTTTCATGATCTAATTTGAAGTACTTTTTGAATACCAGCGGTTTATTGTTCGATTTGGAGGTAACTGGGATTTTTTTCTAGAAAATTTTATGAAATCCTGTTTTTGCCAAACATAAGACCTAACATTAATCCTCGACTTTACCATATATTTATTTCAAAATTAATGCTGCAGTATTTTAGGCGTAACGGAGGATCATGCTAAGCCATTTGAGGTAGTATAGGCCCTTAAACCATTTTGATCCTGTAGACGATATTATTATTTTATGATACATAATTATAAAGTCAGTACGGTTTAGAAATAAAAGTCTGGAATGTGTGTCTATATTTATCACAATCAAAATAAAAATGGTTTAATTTTGTATTAGAAGAATTTAGATACATATAAACATTTTACAAAATGATAAATAAAAGTGCGAGTTGGACTCGCGCACTGAGGGTTCCGTACAAACTTTTTAAAGGAAAAACTTAATTTTTCTGGATCTGGGACTTTAGCGCGAAAGACAAATGCGCGCATGGACTTTTGCGCGATTGGACTTATGCGCGATTGGACTTATGCGCGAACGGACTTTTGCGCGCCTGGACACTTGCGCGAATGGACTTTTGCGCGATTAGACTTATGCGCGAACGGACATTTGCGCGCCAAGACACTTGCGCGAACGGACTCTTGCGCGAAAGGACACTCGCGCGACTGGACTTTAGCGCGACTTAATGGCCACTGAGGTTCACTCTGTAGAGTAAACATAACACACCCCTGTTATTTATACTTGAAGGTGGTTTGTTCTTTTGGTTTTTCTGTCATGGATGTCATTTTCATGGTTAAGGAGTCGCTGATAACGAAATGAGATCAAAATGAAAATCCAAGATGGCGCCGAGGAAAACTTCTGTTTTTTCCATCATGGGTGTCATTTTTATGGTTTTCGGGGTCGCTGATTACGATAATGAGGTCAAAATGAAAATCCAAGATGGCGCCCAGGAAAATTTTTGTTTTTTCCGTCATCGGTGTCGTTTTCATGGTTTAAGTGGTCACTGATAACGAAAATGAGGTCAAAATGAAAATCCAAGATGGCGCCAGGGAAAATTTTAGGTTATTAAGTCATGGTTGTCGTTTTCATGGTTTACTTGGTCGCTGATTACGATAATGAGGTCAAAATGAAAATCCAAGATGGCGCCCAGGAAAATTTTTGTTTTTTCCGTCATCGGTGTCGTTTTCATGGTTTAAGTGGTCACTGATAACGAAAATGAGGTCAAAATGAAAATCCAAGATGGCGCCAGGGAAAATTTTAGGTTATTAAGTCATGGTTGTCGTTTTCATGGTTTACTTGGCCACTGATAACGAAAATGAGGTCAAAATAAAAATCCAAAAAGCGCCGAGAAAAAATTTTGATTTTCCGTCATGGGTGTACTTTTCATGGTTTTTAGGGTTGCTGAATACGAAAACGAGGTCAAACTATAAATCCAAGAAGGCGCCCAAAAAAAATTTCGTTTTTTCTGTCATGGGTGTCGTTTTCATGGTTTTGGGGGTTTTTGGTTACGAAAATGAGGTCGAATGCAAATCCAACATGGCGCCGAGAAAAAAAATCGGTTTTTCCAACGTAGGTGTCATTTTCATGGTTTTTGAGGTCGCTGATTATTTTAATTTTTTTGCTTCCTGGGTGCCATCTTGGATTTTCATGTTGACCTCATTTTCGTAACCAGCAACCCCAAAAACCATGAAAACGACACCCATGACGTAAAATCAAAAATTTTCCTCGGCGCCATCTTGGATTTTCATTTTGACCTCATTTTCGTAACCAGCAACCCCAAAAACCATGAAAACGACACCCATGACGGAAAATCAAAAATTTTCATCGGCGCCATCTTGGATTTGCATTTCGACTTCATTTTCGTAACCAGCAACCCCAAAATCCATGAAAACGACACCCATGACGGAAAATCAAAAATTTTTCTCGGCGCTTTTTGGATTTTTATTTTGACCTCATTTTCGTTATCAGTGACCAAGTAAACCATGAAAACGACAACCATGACTTAATAACCTAAAATTTTCCCTGGCGCCATCTTGGATTTTCATTTTGACCTCATTTTCGTTATCAGTGACCACTTAAACCATGAAAACGACACCCATGACAGAAAAAACGAAATTTTTTTTGGGCGCCTTCTTGGATTTATAGTTTGACCTCATTTTCGTAATCAGCAACCCTAAAAACCATGAAAAGTACACCCATGACGGAAAGTCAAAAATTTTCCTCGGCGCCATCTTAGATTTTCATTTTGATCTCATTTTCGTAACCAGGAACCCCAAAGACTATGAAAACGACATCCATGACGGAAAAACAAAATTTTTTCTCGGCGAAGTCTTGGATTTTCATTTTGACCTCATTTTCGTAATCAGCAACCCCAAAAACCATGAAAACGACATCCATGACGGAAAAACAAAATTTTTTCTCGGCGAAGTCTCGGATTTTCATTTTGACCTCATTTTCGTAATCAGCAACCCCGAAAACCATGAAAACGACACTCATGACGGAAAATCAAAAAAATTCCTCGGCGCCATCTTGGATTTTCATTTTGACCTCATTTTTGTAACTTGCAACCCCAAAAACCATGAAAACGACACCCATGTCGAAAAATCTAAAATTTTCCTCGGTGCCATCTTGGATTTTCATTTTGCCCTCATTTTCGTTATCACCAACCCCAAAACCCACGAAAACGACACCTATGAAGAAAAATATCGCTCGCTCAATCGTCCCCGCCCGCCATACCCTTCTTGTATACCTCCTACTACCCACACACACACACAACAACATACGGCATTTTTCATACGTGACGATTTCTACCAAATCGCACTTCCAAAATAGAAAATTATCTTTATTTCAAAATCAAATTGTAGGTAGGTTACCATGAAAACCAATAATAATATGAAGTAGTGAAATCCCCTAAATGTAAGAATTTTCGGAATCGGATCAGTAGTTCCGCAGATTATTACCCTTACATACAACATATTAAGTACAAACAAAGAAACTTTAAATAATATGAAGACGAAATAAATCTTAATAAACAACCAACGTCAAAAAAATCTCTTATCTTAATACAATCAATCAAAGTTTAATAATTTTAATATAAATACTAGATCGAAATGTGGTAGTCTGCGTATATCTCGGAATTATATTCACGTAATAACTCGGGAGCGCTTGCGAAGCAAAGTGATACGTGCACACGCTGGGAGAACCCGGTCGTTACTGACGGGAGCGGGTTTGCGCGGTCGATAATATAGCTCACTTTGCATTTAATTTACGAAATGAAGTTATTGTTTATTTATAAATTAAAATTCAGATTCTAATAAAGGGCTACCTTGAGATTAATGAGTAATTTTTAAATTTTCTTTCAAGTATTTCTAAGGTATAGAAAAAAATACCCTTTTGTCCCGATATTCCATAAATTAAGTTTTTTCAACATTTTTTTTCTGCTATATTTCGTATAGAAATCAATAATGTTTTCCCGTATGTTACGAGTAGACCATATATTGATGTTATTCATATTTTTTAATATTCAGAATATTTTGTAGTTCTTTGTTCAGCGAACAACAAACATCACTCGCTCGTTACTTTTGCTGAAAAGGGGTTTTGAATATGGGTGATTGCCATTAATATATGCATTATTTAAAAAAAAAATTGAAGCCGTCGACAAGATGAAAAACCTGTCTCTTATAATAAAAATGAATAAGGTTCAAATTCTTCTTGCCTTTCCCACAAGCAGTGATCAAAAATGTTCAAAATGTCTTAATTTTGTGCACGGACCCTTAACCATTTTAGGTGAAATGCATCAATAGGGATGATGACTGCCTAAAAAAATATGATTCTGTTTAGTCCGTCAGTTAGATTATCAGAAAATATTGGATACGTGTTTTTTGTTTTATCAAATTAATAAAAATTGACGAAGATAAAACGTGTCAAAGATAAAAAATAAAAATAAAAAAATAAAAATGTACCCAAATGTGACGTCACACGAGTTTTCGACGCACTGTATCGTCTTCATTTTTTGTTTACGTGAAAAAATAAAAAAACCGGCCAAGTGCGAGTCGGACTCGCGCACGAAGGGTTCCGTACCATTATTTGAAATAATTTTATTCTGTTTTTAGTATTTGTTGTTATAGCGGCAACAGAAATACATCATCTGTGAAAATTTCAACTGTCTAGCTGTCACGGTTCATGAGATACAGCCTGGTGACATACAGACGGACAGACAGCGAAGTCTTAGTAATAGGGTTCCGTTTTTACCCTTTGGGTACGGAACCCTAAAAATATGTGTCCAATATTTTTTGGAAATCTATCTGACTTACCTACTAACTAGATTTTTTTTGTCATCTACCCTATGAGTAGGGATAGTATACGTATTTTGCAAAATTAAAGGGTATTCGTATTCCGAATTGTTACCATAAATGTGTGTTTGACGGTACAAGCCAAACAACTCATTACAGTTTTTTTTTTAATGTAACAACTTAATTATTTTTGATAAAATGTTCCAGGCAAGACCCACGCCGACTCTAAGATAATCTTGGAGGCAGTGACGCAGATATGCGCACGCGCACGTCGCGTGTCGCCCGCGATCCTGCAAGCCTTCGCCAAGCGCGTCACCACTCTGGCGCCGCAGCTCGCCCACAACGGGGCGCTGGCCTGCCTGGCGCTGCTGCATCAGCTCGCTCAGGTATGTCACACCTTCGCCAAGCGCGTCACCACTCTGGCGCCGCAGCTCGCCCACAACGGGGCGCTGGCCTGCCTGGCGCTGCTGCATCAGCTCGCTCAGGTATGTCACACCTTCGCCAAGCGCGTCACCACTCTGGCGCCGCAGCTCGCCCACAACGGGGCGCTGGCCTGCCTGGCGCTGCTGCATCAGCTCGCTCAGGTATGTCACACCTTCGCCAAGCGCGTCACCACTCTGGCGCCGCAGCTCGCCCACAACGGGGCGCTGGCCTGCCTGGCGCTGCTGCATCAGCTCGCTCAGGTATGTCACACCTTCGCCAAGCGCGTCACCACTCTGGCGCCGCAGCTCGCCCACAACGGGGCGCTGGCCTGCCTGGCGCTGCTGCATCAGCTCGCTCAGGTATGTCACACCTTCGCCAAGCGCGTCACCACTCTGGCGCCGCAGCTCGCCCACAACGGGGCGCTGGCCTGCCTGGCGCTGCTGCATCAGCTCGCTCAGGTATGTCACACCTTCGCCAAGCGCGTCACCACTCTGGCGCCGCAGCTCGCCCACAACGGGGCGCTGGCCTGCCTGGCGCTGCTGCATCAGCTCGCTCAGGTATGTCACACCTTCGCCAAGCGCGTCACCACTCTGGCGCCGCAGCTCGCCCACAACGGGGCGCTGGCCTGCCTGGCGCTGCTGCATCAGCTCGCTCAGGTATGTCACACCTTCGCCAAGCGCGTCACCACTCTGGCGCCGCAGCTCGCCCACAACGGGGCGCTGGCCTGCCTGGCGCTGCTGCATCAGCTCGCTCAGGTATGTCACACCTTCGCCAAGCGCGTCACCACTCTGGCGCCGCAGCTCGCCCACAACGGGGCGCTGGCCTGCCTGGCGCTGCTGCATCAGCTCGCTCAGGTATGTCACACCTTCGCCAAGCGCGTCACCACTCTGGCGCCGCAGCTCGCCCACAACGGGGCGCTGGCCTGCCTGGCGCTGCTGCATCAGCTCGCTCAGGTATGTCACACCTTCGCCAAGCGCGTCACCACTCTGGCGCCGCAGCTCGCCCACAACGGGGCGCTGGCCTGCCTGGCGCTGCTGCATCAGCTCGCTCAGGTATGTCACACCTTCGCCAAGCGCGTCACCACTCTGGCGCCGCAGCTCGCCCACAACGGGGCGCTGGCCTGCCTGGCGCTGCTGCATCAGCTCGCTCAGGTATGTCACACCTTCGCCAAGCGCGTCACCACTCTGGCGCCGCAGCTCGCCCACAACGGGGCGCTGGCCTGCCTGGCGCTGCTGCATCTGCTCGCTTAGGTATGTCACACCAACGCAAAACAACACGCCTCTAATATCTGAAGGGTTAGGCACAAATACAGCCACATTTCACCAGTTTAAGTGTTATGTAATAGGGGCGAGCCTATTGCCTAATTAACATTAGGTAGGGTAGATAAAACGCCAAGATCTACCATTACCACGTACAAATTGGTTTCCTACAACTGTCTGTTGATTAGCTAAAGGTATTCATGTCTAGGGTATTCTATGTACAGTACTCCCAAATTAATAATGCGCATGCAAATCTTCGCCAATTGTCGTGTTCCCGGAAACACCCGAATCATTGAATCGGAGAGAGCCCTAAACAATGCACTTGCATTTTGTACCTTGTTCGAAAGAAACAGGAGTCAATGTCATATGTCAAATCATGTGAAACAATTGAAAACAATTCGGGCGGTCGGCGGCTGTCGCCGGTCAGTCAAAGGTCTGTCAGTCGTCTTTATATATTGGTGGTGACTGCACGTGTTCTCTCTGTGTGGAATTATATAGAGCTGCTATTACACACCCTTCTTGGTTTTGTTTTCAAAGTTGAATTTAATTTCAACTTTAATTATCTTACTCAAATTGAAATAGTTTATTTTGTAAAATAGGTAAATACACTAACATTTTTCACGTTTTTTAATATTAAAAATACCTACGTTATATACATTTTTTAAGAACTGAGATTTTAATGATTAGATTTTAATGTAAACCTGTGTTTGAAAACCATTTTTTCTTCTTCTAGTATAAACCTTGTGTTATTCAAATCTTCTTTTCTTCCATCATTACACCAGCTTCAGTATGAAGAAGTAAATCAATTTAACAAAGATTGTAGCATATTCGCAATCGTGTCGTTTTCCTCGCTATTTACTTACATCGAATTATCGAATCAATTTCGTTACTGATAAATCAATATTTATCTCTTTTAGCACAAAACACATAATTCTACTAAATTATGCATGAAGAAAATGCACTTATCCACTCTATATACATATCGTCTTCCGACGCTCGGTGTGGGGGAATTTTAGGTGATTTTCCAAAGAAACTTCAAAAATGCTGATAATTAGTCAATCTATGTATTGCTTCGTTGGAGAACAAAAATGGAAGACAAAATGACAAGAAAGTACATAAAATCCTTACATCTAACTACAAACTAATGAGTACGCAACGTTGATTGTTGCTCTCTCCAAACGAGCAGGCGTTAGCTCGAACATGCCCCCGGACGTTGGAAGCAGCAGAGGCGCTTTCAACCAAGCGCAGAATCAACGGGCAGTGGGCAAATCCTATTGAAGGCTCTTCTGACGACTCCAGTGGATGTTTTGACGTCTGCCACACGAACAATTCCATCTGATCCCGGGTGAACGGCGACGACTCTCCCCAATCTCCATTTAAGAGGAGGAAGATGGTCCTCCTTTATGATGACCAAGGAACCCAACTTGAGCATATCTTTGCTGGTATGCCACTTGGTCCTGTGCTGCAGCTCGGACACATATTCCTTACTCCAACGAGCCCAAAAATGCTGACGTAGCTGCTCGATTCGTTGGAAACGAGACAATGAAGCAGTGGAGTGGTTCTCTAAATCTTGCTGCGGGAGTGACGTCAGCGGTCGGCCAACAAGAAAATGACCCGGAGTCAGTGGTGTGCAATCCGCTGGATCAGATGACAGCGGCGTCAGTGGACGTGAATTTAATATCGCCTCAATCTGGACTAATGTGGTGTTAAGTTCTTCAAAGGTTAAGTGACAATTTCCCAACACTCGCCTGAGATGATATTTAGTTGATTTTACACCCGCTTCCCAGAGTCCGCCAAAATGAGGAGTATACGCGGGTATAAAATGAAATTTAATTCCGTCATTAGCCAATTGCTCGCCCAAGGAATTGCAATTAGATTTAAGAAAATTCGAAAGTTCGTTGCATGCACCAACGAATGAGGTACCGTTGTCGGAGTAGATGTCACTGGGTTTTCCCCGTCGCGAGATAAATCTAAATAACGCTAGTAAATACTTGTTGCTGGTTAAGTCACTCACCAGCTCTAAGTGGATAGCCTTCGTGGTGAAGCACACAAAAATGGCTATGTACACTTTTACCAGCCTACATCCCCGACCCTGCCTACTAGCAGCCATGATGGGACCAGCATAATCCACACCAGTGCTCTCAAAAGGGTAACCACCTGGAAGGAGACGCTGCTGCGGTAAATTACCCATTAATGGAGTAACTGTTCTACCCGACATGCGACAACAACGCACGCAATTACGATAGCAACTCTTTGCTAGGCTTCGTCCACCTATAGGCCAGTATGAATCCCTGATTGAAGCCAGCAATAACTGAGGACCTGCATGCATAAGCTTTCTATGTTCAAATTCGAATAGTAATTTCGTAAATTTATGAGTGGACTGTAAAAGAATAGGGTGCTTTTTATCAAAAGAAAAAGTTGAATTTGCTAAGCGTCCTCCGACACGCATGATTTTATTATCATCTAAAAATACATTAAATTTTATTAGGGCGCTTTTATGAGGCAACTTCTGATTACTAATGAGTAATTTGTACTCGGGAAATGATTCAATCTGACTCCTAAGTATTATAATATTTAATGCGTCCTGCAACTCGTCTTGTGATAGGAAACTGGGACAAGGAAGCTTTCTACACAACTTTATGAATCTTAAAACTGTTGCTACACTACGGATTAACCTTAAATAACTAGAAAAACGATTAAAATCGATGATTGTATCACATTGATCATTACAACTAACACTGGCGCTCAATAAAGCGTGAGGTCGAGTTTCAGGCAGCTTGTCTGACTCTAATGATTTATGTTGCGACGGCCAATGAGACTGGACTTGCTTCAAAAAACTGGGACCACTCCACCACAAGTCCAAAGATTGCAGAATTCTAATATCCACGCCTCGTGATATTAGGTCTGCAGGGTTCTTGGCAGTTGGGATGTGTCGCCAAGTACAGTGCCCTGTCTTGTCTAAAACTTCAGCAACGCGATTGCGCACAAATGGCTGAAGCTTAGAAGGTAGCATCTGCAACCATCCCAACACGACGGTGGAGTCAGTCCAGCAATAAACATGACTAAACTTTAGTCTCATTGAGCTCACAACCTTCTCGCATAAACGAGCTCCGACTACTGCGCCACACAATTCCAATCTTGGAATGGTGGTCGGCTTAATCGGCGCCACTCGACTTTTAGCAGCTAAGAGACGAATCATGTACTCACCCTCATCATTGGCACTACGTACATAGACGCACGCACCATACGCACGCTCTGATGCGTCTGTGAATACATGTAGTTCCAGTATATTATGTGAATCACATATAACGTGCCGTGGAACACGAAAGTTATTGATAAGCGGCAATGCTTTGACAATAGCATTCCAACTAGCATTAAGTGGCGGGGATAATGGCTCATCCCACGAAAGCTTGTCTAACCACATTTGTTGTAGAAACATTTTCATTGTGACTACGCAAGGAGATAAAATTCCTAAGGGGTCAAAAATACGTGCTATGTCAGAAAGTACATCACGCTTTGTTACAGAATCCTTAGATGGCAACGTTAAACTTGAAAACCCAAATTCGTCGGAACTAGAATACCAGTTAAGCCCTAATAACTTATTAGGTTCATTAGATCCCATTTCTAAATCTAATGACGACTGAGAAGCTTCGGAGACTACGCTAGGGACGTTGGATCTCCACTTTCTAAGCGGCATGCAAGCAGATGCTAGTGCGTGGGTGACCTCTGTGCGGATAAACATAACCTCATTCAAATCATCACTTCCTGTCAAGAGGTCATCAACGTAAAAATCATGCATGATGACGTCAGCAATCTTATTTCTGCTACCTGAGGATGACTCACCTATTGAACGCGAAGAGATCTTACTGTCATTTGACTGATAATCCATCCCTATTTGCTTGAGGCAACGTGTAGCAAGAAATGGTGCACTAGCTGTACCATATGTGACGGTATTCAATTTGAAAACCTTGACAGGATCACATGCATTATCACGCCACAGAACCTGTTGGAGGTACCTATCAGATGGGTGGACGTATATACATCTATACATTTTCGCAACATCAGCTGATAAAACGAATTTGTGTTGTCGAAACCGAAGAAGTATAGATATAAGATCGTCCTGCACTGTAGGACCCACCATCTGCACGTCGTTGAAGGATACCCCTGAAGAAGTAACACAACTTGCATTAAAAACAACACGAAGTTTGGTAGTTGTGCTACATTCACGCAGTACCCCGTGGTGTGGTATGAAATATCCACTGGGACTGTCATTATTTTTATTTTCGGTCATATGTCCTAAAGTCCCATATTCAGACATAAAGTCGCGATATAATTTACCAAACTCTGGCTTGGACTTTAGTCTGCGTTCTAGGGAATATAGACACTTAGAAGCCCTTTTGAAGGATTCTCCTAAAATAGAAGGATTTTGCTTAACAGGAATACGAACACAAAAATGACCGCTGTCTAAACGTGTCGTATTCTTGACAAAATGCTCTTCACACAACTTTTCCTCGGGTAAATAATGCGAGGATTGTGAACTAATCTCTTCTAGATTCCAGAATTTCTCTAAATCGGTGCGAATTTTATTTAAATCACCGTTACTGAGGGAATCAGTATGAGTTAAATTGCACGAAATATTATTCGACCATAACTTACCATTATTATAAGTAACAGGGCCAGAAACAATCCAGCCTAACAGCGTTTCACACAACACGGGCTTACCTATTCCTAGTCTAATTCTCTGTGAACCAACCAAGTCCCAGAAGAGATCCGCTCCTATTAAGACATCTACTTCTGAAGGCATGTAAAAGTTAGGGTCAGCCAAACAGATATTATCTGGAATATTCAGGTCTGAAATGTCGACTTCACGACAAGGCACAACTGTCGTTAACGATGGCAAAACAAAACAATAAAACTTAGCAACATAACTATTATCTAATGACGTCATTTTTACATGACATGTTTTGCCTACGCGAGAACTTACGTTATTAATGCCATAGACCGATCCATTTATCTGACTAGTATTTAAGTTAAGCCGTGTACATAACCGTTCCGTAATAAAACACGATGTACTTCCGCTATCAAGCAGGGCCCGCACTACGTGCTCACGATCATTCTGATCACATAACTTGATAAGAGCGGTGGACAATAACACAGCGTGTTGTTTACGCTCACCACTTAGCGAGCTGAGATCCGCAGACAAAGTTAAATTATTCGCACTCACATCAGTGCTAGCCACGGCGTCAGTGGGTGATGACGTTGATACGGAATGGGACGAGCTACCGTTTGATTTGTTATCATTAGTGCAAGAATTCACCGTACCTTTGTTCTCCGACAAATGAATCAAAGTATTATGTCGGCGTTTACATAACTTGCATCCCGGCTTTTTGCATCGGTTAGCAAAATGACCTGCATGAAAACAGTTAAAACATACTTTATAGTTAGGTATTAATTTAAGTCGGGCGTTGGTGCTAAGTGAAAGGAATTGTGAACAACTACTTAACACGTGATCAGCCTTACAGTGCGGGCATAACTTACTTAATTCGGTGCTGGAATTATTAGAACCTTGTGACACAACCATAGATTTCATCTTATTAGAATGGGAACTAGGCTTACCGGGAGTGGGATTAGTGCTATTTCGTGCTGTTTCTAGTGTTTCTAACAAGTCAGCGCGAAAGCGAATAAATTGAATAAGTGCAGCAAATGTTATTGTGCTATCCTTGTCTATACGACCTTTGTGCTCCTCCCACTCACGATAAGTTGACCGATCGAGCTTCTGAGTCACCATAAATATTAATAAAGTATCCCAATGCTTGATGGGCTCACCTAATGCTTCCAACGCACGGAGATTTTTATTAAGTTGATCAATCAATCCTTTCAACGCCACAGAGGACTCCTTTGTAATAGCATTCAAATAATATAAGGACGACACATGATTTTGAACTAACATTCTTTTGTTATCGAAGCGATCGCAAATTAACTTCCAAGCTGTATCGTAATTACTTGCGGAAAACTCAATCCCATGGATTACAACAGCAGCAGATCCTTCCAGAGACGCTCGCAAATAATGGAATTTATTAATTTGATCAATTTCATCGTTAGAGTGAATGAGGCTAGTAAAAGTGTCGCGGAACTCCAACCAATTGCTAAAACTCCCATTAAATTTAGGTAGCTGTATCGTGGGTAACTTAACAGGCTTACGTTGACTAACACGGGTACATTTTGTACTAATCATGGACTCATTATCGCTGTTATATTTACATAACAGCTCCTGTGCCCTAGCCAGTGCTTTGTAATACTGTGTATCGAATTCAGTACGCTCAGAGACTTGAGCTTTATCATCATCTACCAGACATTCTAATCGCAACTGTACCTCATCGTAATGCTCATATAAGGACTCGATTCTTCCAATCCGTAACTGCAACTCCTTGACCTCACAACTAGTCAACTCCTTGTCGCTGGATGCATCAAGGTAATTGATAAATACAGTTAAGCGTCCCTTTATGCTTCCTCGTTTTTTAATTAGTTCTCTTTCTTCGGACATACTGGGAATCGAATGTAGTCAACCTGAACGAGTGTTGGGTGATGAGTTTTTAACTATAATATTCTTAACACCGCTTGCAGCTTGAAGTTCACAATCACGTTGCCGGCTTATAACCTCGTCGGCACATCTCCCGGGTAATATTTACACAAATCCACTGATTTTTAGCAAATCTTCATTGTATTACCAATCCGGCTCGGTAATGGACCAAAATGTGGGGGAATTTTAGGTGATTTTCCAAAGAAACTTCAAAAATGCTGATAATTAGTCAATCTATGTATTGCTTCGTTGGAGAACAAAAATGGAAGACAAAATGACAAGAAAGTACATAAAATCCTTACATCTAACTACAAACTAATGAGTACGCAACGTTGATTGTTGCTCTCTCCAAACGAGCAGGCGTTAGCTCGAACACTCGGGGAATACGACCGTTGCCGAACAGTGACGAAGATTTCTATGTGCATTATCACTTTGGGAGACCTGTACCTGTTGTACAGTGCAAGCACAGCACAGTTTTCATATCAATATTTTAGCAATTTACCGGCGCCGGGCGGCTAATTTAGTACACGAATAGCATTCATACCGCGTGCACTCATATATCATGCAATCATACGTTTATCAATAAATATCAATCAATCAGTAATCAGTGTATCAAACAGCATCAACTCAAGGTATAAGGCCCCTAACCATATATCTTAATGGTCCTTCGAGCCGGATAAGCGGGTGGTTGTTTCTGTAAACACGACCTGCGGACGACGGTCACCGGTCCCTAACCATACACCTGTGCTGTATTACCTGTACAATAAACCATTTTCCATTTCTCACAGCAAAGCAAAGCCGTGTCAACCCTCCTGGAAGCAGACAGCGAGGCTAGCGGGTCAGGTCGCTTCGAGCCGACGCTGCCGTCGCCGGAACATTGCAACGCGCACGCCGCAGGGCTGCACGAGCTGTGCACGCTCGTGCGACATTACCACCCCACTGTCAGGGGCACCGCTAGCGCAGTCCTGAGAGGGAACTTGCCGCAGGAGTTGAATAAGATGTGAGTAGCGTTGTTCGTTATGATTTTACCCGACTATCCCTTTGAATGGATAGAAGCAAATGGATGGACTACAATACACTATCTATGCGTAGAATGGTCGTTCCCGAAGGGACACCGGCAGGAATCGGGTTTTTATGTGCTTTCGGGCCTGCTGTATGTAATTCTAGTGTAGCTCACTCACATTTCCAATGTTATTTATTAAGGCAATTCAACCATATTCATTGGTGTCGATTCTGTTGTGCACAAACTAAACTTAATTTAGGCTATTGGTATTGCTATCTTTTCCTCTCTAATAAAACGAGAAAGAGACGGACGTAATTTAGAGCTGTCAAATTTAGTTAGAACCAATATTTCTATACAAATGAAGGGTGCACGTAAAAACATGTCGACTAAAAACCCGGTGAAGCGCAACGCATAAACTAGTTTGACATCTCTAACTTAGTTCATAGCTATAGCCGTCCTTTTCTCGCACTGCCTTTTAGTAAAAGATAGCAATAGCCTAAATTTAGTTTGTGCACAACAGAATCGACACCATTGTGTGTTTTATATTGTCGAACGAGGTTCTTCTTCCCTGTTGAAAAACTAGGAAGTGGCAAAGACGTAGGGTCGATTTGGGAACTGTCTTTTATAACTTTGTACATACAAACGTGCCAATGATTAGCCTCAAAATAATTGTACACCACTGCATCTGAATGGTTTTATTTAAACGGATCTCTTGTTTATCTATACTATCTATACTATATAATATTATAAAGCTGCAGTGTTTGTTTGTTTGTTTGTTTGAACGCGCTAATCTCTGGAACTACTGGTCCGATTTGAATGATTATTTTTTTAGATTTATCAGTGTTGGGTAGTTCATTTATCGAGGAAGGCTATAGGCTATATAACATCACGCTGCGACCAAAAGGAGCGGAGCATAAATGAAAAATATTGCAAAAACGGGGAAAAATGTATTGCTTTTGTGAGCTGTTTCTCTTTTATGTGACGCAGACGAAGTTGCGTGGGTCAGCTAGTAACTTATATAATTATTATACAAGAGTTTAGAGAGAATTACATAGTTAAACTAAGGAGAATATATTGTGTAGGTTTGAATAAATATCGCACCTTTTTTCTGGCTGGAAAACGCGATGGAGACGCCATAACGTATCTGTTTATAAGACAGTTTTTTTCTTTCCCAGGACACCATCCCACATATTCAAAGTGTACGACGGCTCAGAGATGGCGTTCAAGCCGGCCGTCCCACCTCCGAAGAAGGCCGACACTAACAAGAAGCTCGCACACAACCACTTGTGGGCGCAGACCGACTTCAAGCTGATCTGCGAGGAAGTCGAGAAGAGTGTGGACTTGGTCATCAGTGACAGATGAGGGAATTAAATGATGTTTTTAGTCAAAATTTTGTTTTATTTTTTGTAACTAGCTTCTAGCGGATTCGCCCGCGCGAAGTTTGATAATTGTCCCATGGGAGCTTACTACCGGCTTATAAACTACCTGCGTGTAAATTTTTATCCAAATCCGTTCAGGGGGTCTAAAATGACCGCTTTATCAGAATCGTAATATGAATCACGTTAAAACTTCAAAATTCTTATAATGGACTTTATGGTTATGAACATAAAGTCCATTTTATGAATTTAAATTTTTTAATGGTATTCATACTAAGATTCTGCGTGGATTCTGCTAAAACGGCCATTTTAGACCCCCAGTAGTTTTTGCGTGAAAGAGTAAGAAACATCCATACTCTTGATGTGTCCGTTTCGACCGCGCGGCCACTGCGTTTTTTTTTTTAAATAAACTATGCCAAGATTTTGTAAAAGTTGATTCCCAAAACCATAAATTTGTCCAAGTTATGGTTAAAAAGTTATAAGGGTTTGAACGTGGCCGCGCCATCGAAACGCGGAGAACCGCGCGCCACGGAGATCTTTAAAACTAAGCGTTGCAGAGACCTGAAATTTAGGTAAATAACAGATTGAATTTGTAAAAATATTCAAAAAAATCCTAGGATTATATCTTAGGAGCTGTAAGACTTAAAACCCCATGGCCGCGCCATCGAAACGGTGAAAAATACGTTATCGCCGATATCTCGCTGAAAAAGCATCGCAGAGGTCTGAAGTTTTTTGTAAAACACAGATTTGAATTTGTCAAAACTTGTAAAAATACACAAAAAAATTCGTAGGTTTATATTTTAGGAGCTGTAAGACTAAAACCCCATGACCGCGCCATTGAAACGGTGAAAAACACGTTATCGCCGATATCTCGCTGAAAAAGCATCGCAGAGGTCTGAAGTTTTTTGTAAAACCTAGATTTGAATTTATCAATACTTGTAAAAATACACAAAAAAATCGTAGGTTTATATTTCAAGAGCTGTCGTACGGTATTGCTTAGAAATAAGTCGTGATTATTTATCGAAGAAAGTAAGTATTAGCTTGATTTTTTTTTGTAAACAAAACCTAATTAAGTAGAACTAACGCGATAGTAGGCAAAAAAGTTTTTTTTTTATAATATAAACCCTGTAATAACGTTTTGAATGTTTCGATAGGGTGACCATGACTTATTTTGTTTATGTTTACAGAAAACTTTCCACCTATTGTATTAGAAATTAATTCTCAAGGATCCTAAATTAAATAAAAATGAAGAGTCGTATGTTTATTTCTTATAAACATAATGATGTTTTTGTATCTTATTGTTTGACATTGTGTAACATCTACCAATCCGCACTGGGCCAGCGAGGTGGATTATAGCCCATTCCCTTTCAGAGGAGGCCTGTGTCCCAGCAGTGGGAACTTTAATAGACTGATGATGATCTTATCGTTTCATTTTTAGTTTATTTTTTAATTATAAAAAAAAAACAAATCACAGATTATTCAGTTAGGTGCTTTTTCAGCTATCAAGCAATGAAGGGGTCCATTGCTTAATAGCTGAAAAAGCATCTAAATTAAAAAAGCAATTGTTTTGAATATGTCTAAAGGATTTGAAATATATGTATTATTACAGAAATAAGTGTCATTGCATAGTATTTCCAGAATGATTTGTTATGACGATGGTAAATCCGAAATGCACGCAAGTTCTGAACAACCTATGACAATACATAATCTAACTTATTTATGGTCTATACATAGATGATTAAAATAATTAAAAAAAAAAAACATTAATTAAACCATACTTCCCGGTCGTATTAAAAAAATATTATATAAAAAAATTTCTTAGTGTAAATAAATAATCTGTGATTTGTGGTTTTGTCAGAAATATGTAATTTGCAATCTGTGATTTATGTGATTTTTTAAGAAATGAACATGTTTTTGTATCTTATAATTTTAATTTAATTTATAATCCTTGAAAAATAATTTATAATGCAATAGGTGGAAGTTTTCTGTAAGCTATAAGTCATGCATGGTCACCCTTACCAAACATTCAGAATGTTTTGTAGGATATAGGCGATACCGTACTACAGCTCCTGAAATATAAACCTAGGATTTTTTTGTGTATTTTTACGAGTTTTGACAAATTCATATCTAGGTTTTACAAAAAACTTCAGACCTCTGCGATGCTTCTTCAGCGAGATATCGGCGATAACGTATTTTTCACCGTTTCAATGGCGCGGCCATGGGGTTGTAGTCTTACAGCTCCTAAAATATAACCCTAGGTCTTTTTGTAGTATTTTTACCAGTTTAGACAAATTTAAATCTGTGTTTTACAAAAAACTTCAGGCCTCTGCGATGCTTTTTTAGCGAGATATCGGCAATAACGTGTTATTCACCGTTTCCATGGCGCGGCCATGAGGTTTTAGTCTTACAGCTTTTAAAATATAAACCTAGGATGTTTTGTATATTTTTACAAATTCAATCTGTTATTTACCTAAATTTCAGGTCTCTGCAACGCTTAGTTTTAAAGATCTCCGTGGCCGCGCGGTTCTCCGCGTTTTGATGGCGCGGCCACGTTCAAACCCTTATAACTTTTTAACCATAATTTTGACAAATTTATGGTTTTGGGAATCAACTTTTACAAAAACTTGGCATAGTTTATTTAAAAAAAAAAAACGCCGTGGCCGCGCTGTCGAAACGGACACACTCTTGATATATCATCCAAACTCTCCATGTTCTTTGACAGTCGTTGAGTAGTGTCCGAAAGTAGCAAACAGTCTTGTCCAAGGAGTATCGTAATATTACACAGTACTATTAACTGGGTTGTGGAGGTCAGATAGGCAGTCGCTCCATGTAAAATACTGGTATTCAGCTGCATGCGGTTAGACTGGAAGCCGACCCCAACATTGTTGGGAAAAAGTTGGTAGATGATAATGAATAATGTTATAAGTGTGAAAGAGTGTTTATCAAACCCGAACGGAATTTATCATCCCGATAGCACACTATCGGGATGATAAATTTACTCTTATGATAATTTACTTTTTTTTGAGTTTACTCACGGGAGCACACTCCCGTGAGTAAACTTCCACGCACAGAGCATCATATACGCAAGCGACGCCGCAGGCAATAGCCGGCCATAAACTAACTATATTTAATTAGAATAAGGGAACATACATAAAAAAAAAATACCAATCGACTTGAGAACCTCCTCCTTTTGGAAGTCGGTTAAAAATTAAATACATCTTTTGCCTTTGGAAGCTTTGTTTGGATGAGTTTATTAATTGACATAATGGTGTCGATTCTGTTGTGCACAAACTAAACTTAATTTAGGCTATTGCTATCTTTTTCTCTCTAATAAAACGAGAAAGAGTCGGATGTAATTTAGAACTGTCAGTTGGAACTAATATTTCCATACAAATGAAGGGTGCACGTAAAATCATGTCGACTAAAAACACGGTGAAGCGCAAGGCATAAACTAGTTTGACATCTCTAACTTAGTTCATAGCTATAGCCGTCCTTTTCTCGCACTGCCTTTTTAGTAAAAGATAGCATTAATAGCCTAAGTTATTAAGTTTAGTTTGTGCACAACAGAATCGACACCAAGAACAACGTATTTTAAGGGAAAATTAAATACATGTTTTGCCTTTAAAGAGTTTATTAATTGACATAATATATCTTAATGAGAAACTTAATACTAAATGGTAGGTGGTACAACAAACTATGTATAATAATTATGCTTCTATTGTGATAGCTTCTCATTCCACTCCCGTATGTTATTAACAACTAGTTTCACTCTCTTGGCTCGCGCCGCCTCTAGCAGACGCTTAGATTCCGCGCGTTGAGTCGTGATGTACTCTTGTAGGACTGTCAGTTTTGAGCGCCAACTGGAATACAAGATAACAGAAGTTTAGTCATTTGACTGGAACTAGGATCTTGAATAAGTCTTCAAATATACCAAAACATTATCACACATAGATTTCCTGTAGATATATGCTGTGGCTGTATGGTGTCGGACGTAAAGCACCTTATAGCACCATCCCATATCTTCCCGTGGGTGTCGTAAGAGGCGACTAAGGGACTCACCAGAGAATGGGCAGCAGCGTTCTCTGTGCTTTTGTAACAACCGTACTGCGATCGCCAACCCGCCTGCCAAGCGTGGCGATTATGGCAAAAACCCCCCTTGGGGGAGGCCTATGTCCAGCAGTGGACGTCTTTCGGCTGAAATGATGATTATGATATGCTGAGGTGTATAATAAGTGTTCATATTTTGCCAGTTTTTTATATAAGTCCTATCAAATACAGAGTGAGCCTATATGCCACGCACAAATAGATGACTACTAATATCACACCCAAAAAGATTGCCCAGCCCAGGAACCGAAGACTCGGAGGGGTAGCTCAACATCCAGTCTATAAATACCAGACAAATGAGGCCAAGCTATCATATTTTGTGGAACAGTACTAACAGACTAAGATATAAGACAACTGCAAGAAATGCTCATTCAACATTATTTCCAGCAAATACCGTCGTTTTATCGTGTAATATCATGAACTGGTAACTCACCTATTATTCTGCTGTTCCCAAAACTGTAGCTCTGCATCCACTCTCTGGTAGTGTGCTTGTTGCTGCTTCAACTCTTGCATCCTCGCGTTCAGTTCCCTCAGTTCGGCGGCGGAAGCGGCTACGTCGTTGGCTTCCTTGCTAGTTTCGTTGTCTAACATGTCTTGCTCACGTTGCACTGTGGTTTTCATTTCGCGGATTTTTGCGCGGGTTTCATCCTGTTTAGGGAGAAAATAGTGGATACAACATCAGTTAAGAAACTCTCAAAGATGCCTAGAAGCAAGCACACGCTTCTAGGCATCTAAGCATCTGTAAATAATATATAATAATAATAAAAAAATAAAAACGTTTATTTCAATTACAATAGGCATTTCGATACATATTATTGGAGATCACCTTTCAAGCAAGGAATTGCTTGTATTAGGACACTCCGCACTTGCACTTGTCATTTTTATGCAATTGAAATGTAGGCAGTGTAAACATGAAAGACTAAACAAAGATAAAAATAAAATAAAAAATAAATGGGTAACTTAAAATTTATACAAACAGCTCTGCAGATAAATAAATGAGCGTTATGTAGTAAATAGGTTGACAGTCCAAGAATTTTCAAGGTATACAAATAAATGTGCCTTCTTGACTAACTCATAAGGGTATTTGACATGTTACGGGTTGAAAGCAATCATACAACTAGTAAAACATTGAAAAGTAATGCAAATAGGAACAAATGGTTGGAATCGGGAACTGTACACATTTCTTTACATAGCATACAACTAAGTTGCTCCCGCTGTTTGTACGCTTAGATCTTTTAAACAACGCAACGGATTTTAATGCAGTTTTTTAGCCATAGATAGAGTAATTCAATAGGAAGGTTTATATGTACTATCGTGGCCTTTTCCGCCTGACCAGTTAATTTTTTTTTCGCTTAAATCATGCGGAGGCGCCGAGCCACGCCCCCTTAAAGTTTAGGCCTATTAGGAAAGCCTCAACTTTGGCGCGCAAAATAACTAACTCTCGTTTGGCGTACGTCGCCAGTGCGCTCGGCCGATTCGGTATCTTTTCATTCATTATTCTATACAAAGTCAACGGGGCGGGGCTAGAGAGCGTTTCTATGTTGAGAGTGCAAGCAAAAATTAGCTTAGTCGAAGCCGGGGCGGGTTGCTAGTTAGTAATGACATACAATAACCATACAGATAACCACAGATTTTCAAGAAGCTTATAACTTACAAGTAACGCAGCACGTTTTCTAGCAAGCGCAGTTTTCTCCCTGGTCTGTTCCGCCCGTTTCTGCGCCAGTAGCGTCGCCAGAGAGCGCAGGGCGTCCAGTCCGCGCGACACGCTGGTCGCACACTCCGAGCTCATCAGTTCCCTGGGACACAAAACACATGACTGTGTTACTAGTAGCTTACCACCAATTCAAGGTATTGTTACGTCGTACTTGTACCTACAATTACAAGTAGGTAGGTAGATAGTAGTAGGTAGGTATGTAGGACGAGTCTCGAATGATGTAGGTATAAGAATTTTTATTGTAATTTCAACCGTACGCCGAGGGCAGTGGCGTGCAGTGGTCGTACACGGTGGGTAGGCCACGAAATAATGATAACAAAAAACAAATTTCATCAGCGCCATCTTGGATTTTCATTTTGACCTCATTTTCATTATTAACTACCCCAAAAACCTCGAAAACGAAACCCATGAAGAAAAAACTGAAAATTTCGTCGGCGCCATCTTGGATTTTCATTTTGACCTCATTTTCATTATTAACTACCCCAAAAACCTCGAAAACGACACCCATGAAGAAAAAACTGAAAATTTTCATCGGCGCCATCTTGGATTTTCATTTTGACCTCATTTTCATTATTAACTACCCCAAAAACCTCGAAAACAACACCCATGAAGAAAAACCTGAAAATTTTCATGATTTTTTGATGAATTTTTATCTGAAAAATATAATAACAATAATATTATTAATTATTATAATAATAATACGCGCTAATAACGCCCGGTAATAATTATTTTAATCAACATACAACCTGAAACCTAGCACTGGCCTGCCAATTGCAAAAAACGTAAGCAATTTCGAAATTTGAGTTTCGCGGGCTAAAGAACATCCACCTTGAATCCTGGCCTTGTGTTGAGCAGCCAATCACAGCCCAGCTACACTCGCAGGAGTTACCGCCCTAAAATGACCGCAATCTATACATGTGTGCGGTTCATACACATGAAAATATGCACTAATGTGCCGCTGTGTGCGTAAAATTATCAATGGATTTTAGGCTAGACGACTGTTTGCCTGTCCGGCGGAGCTCCAAGCTTCGTAGTAACTTCCAGTATAGTGTGAGTTACGTGACACGGGAGCGACAAATTGCTATAAGTATTTTAACAGGAGATCGAACTTTTTTTTAATATTTTGTACATAATGTGTTATTTTATTACATAGTTAATTAGTTATAATAAATGCCCAGTTGGTAGGGTAGGCTTGACCTAATTGCCTATTAAGGGCGCACGCCCATGGCCGAGGGCATAAAGTTCCTACTTCTTTATTCTGTACAAGTTGTGAAGGGACAATGACCGACTATGTAATTATTATAAATTGTGTCTAGAATAATTCGAGTAATTCGTGGATTTTTCTATAAGGGTTGGTCACCATATAAACAGCGGACATGTTTACGGGTGCGGCAGTCTGATTTTGGCTACGCAATGAAGAGAATCGAAGTGAACTAATAAGTGCGATATCTAAGCGAATAGTGATCAGTAGCGTACTTGTGATTGAGTTTGAAGTGTTTTGTGATTATTAAAGTTTTTCAGTTGTTTCATCGGTAGTAATTAATTTATCCCGTACCCAGCTCGTAACAGTATTTTACCAGTTAAAACATTTACCGGTACCATTCTTCTCCGAATCAACTGGTAATGGATCTAATGTCAATCCCAGTTATGTTCACTGATTAGAAGGCCACCCCAAGTCCTACTAAATAAATCCAGCATTAACAAGCTCTTGTATCGACAGGGTAGGTCCGTAGCGTGCAACATCAGTAACCATTGTCTACCTATTGCTGAATGTCCTAGGAAAGATTACAATGGTAAAAATTAAAAATATTATGCTATTAATCTTTCTCAATACCCGTAACGCCACATACCCGTTTACGGATTTTTTACCCGACTGCGCCAGAAGGAGAGTTATGTTTTTCGAGAGTATGTATGTGTGTATGTATAATTGTTTGGCACGCTCTGTGGCATGAACGGCTCGATGGATTTTGAGAGGTGTCGTTAGATTCGTATTAATTGTGAGAGTAACACTGGGTATATAAAAATAAAATAAAAAACAACAAAGTGGCGGATTTTTGGCGCCAAATTGAAATGTTTGGCACGCTCTGCAGCCTGAACGGCTCAAAAAGGGCTCATCATGAGGATTCTAAAATGGTATATCTAAGCAACAAAAAAGTGTAAAATAAAAAGTAAATTCCTGAACTTGTTTTTTTCTTTTCAGTTTTCATTTAAAGTTATTATTTATTTTAATTTTTTAAATTCCTTTTTTTTGGCATATCATTTTATCCCTACTATCCCTACTATATATTGTAATGACGTCATGTCTAGCGGCATCATGCGACCCCAAATTTCAAAGTTAAAATTAATATCAGAAGTAGCAATGAACGTATGGTTGCGGACTGCAGTGTTGTGTGTCGCGCGTTCAAACCCCGCCGACTGCACGTCTTTTTGTAAGTTTTAAACTTAAGGCCGTCTACGCCAAGCAAAGTAGGTATTTAACGCTACCACCCTTTACGCGAAACGAGTCGTGCACACGCGTCGCCGACTTGAACCCAAAGCTGAGCGAAGTGTCACAGTATAGGTAAGCGTGTCGTGTAGGCAGTAGGTCAACTTATTTTATGAAATTGTCAGCTTGATTTATTATAATAGGTAGTAATTGCGAAAACCTAACATTTAAATGTAATAAATTAATTTGAATAGATATTGTAAATGCAAATTGCTGCAAGTCGTATTCAATTATTTGTGTACCAGACGGGTGGACTCGTGTTTGGAAATTCAAAAACTATAACGGAACCAAATCTGAGCCACTAACCGCCCTGTACCGAAAGTTCCGGGTGTAAACCCTAGCTTCGTGGAACGGAGAAGTGGGTTTGGAAAATACTGCACTATTATTGTAGATGGAGAAGAAATGATACACTATTTGACTATGGTAAGACACTACAAGCAGACAATACTGGAAAAACTGAGCTGAAACTATAATCGGAAAGAACTGTTAACTATTCGGATATCGAAACGAAACTGACTGCTTGAATATCGTAAACAAAACTGACTGTTCCAATGTCGAAAACAAAACTTACTATGCGGTGCCTGCACTGTGCTTTCATACTATTAGCAGACACACAAAAAATATTCGCGAATCCTCTAGCGGTGTGTAGTATTTGTTCGCTAGACAATCTTTTAATTCATACAAAAAGCATGAACAAAAAAAATACAAAGGAAACTATAAGCAAAAGGATAATAAATAACTCGAACGGAAGAAGGAAGTAGGTACTTTACGCTCTCGACGTACGGTCGAAATTAAATTAACATTTCTCGATGTTTTTTATAAGTAGTTTGCGTACGCGCACCTGTGACGAGACTATTCTAGAGGGAATTTGTACCTACTTACTTTTAAAACTAATAATAACAGAAAGCACTCGACAAAGAATCACAAACACGGCAATAGCGTAGGTACTTTCTCGAACGTTCTTTCTATAGACTATATAAAAACACTGTTTGAGACACTTGTCGCGAACAATTTGACTAGGTTTCTTACATTGTTTTTATCTCACGAAGAGACACATGCTTTATCTGTTGTATGTGTCACCGTAAAATTGTAAATACCGTTAGATTATAATCTATCTCGTGAGATTGTAAACTCGTTCGTTGAGGAATTCCCTCGACTGTCTATGGTCTCCATCATCAGACCAATGGCACTTACAACCCATATGGGTGCAAAGTTCTCATCAATAGAAATGAATTAAATCTAAACACAAGGTAGCTACTGTAAAACGTTGAGGAGTTCCTTTGACTGTCCTTCGTCTTTATCATCAGACCCCTAAAGATGACCACAACCCATTTAGGTGTAAAGTTCTCATCAATACAAATTAATCAAGCCCAAACACCAGGTAATTATTGTGAATCGTTGAGGAGTGCCCTCGACTGTCTTCGGGTTCCATCATCAGATCGAGTCCAGACTTTCTTTAAATAGTAGTGCTCTAAAATACTCAATGAACAAAAAAACAAACGCACTAGTCGCACTACGATGTTCAAAGGTTCCCCTCGATTTCTCTGAGATGCCATCATCAGATCCCAGTTTCATGGTCATGGTACTATTCTTAGAATATCTTCTTTCCAACAAAAAAAGAATTATCTAAATCGGTTCATAAACGACGAAGTTATCCTACGGTCAAATTGTGAAACCTCCTCCTTTTTTTAAGTCGGTTAAAAAAGACTGTACTGTTATAATTACACTACGTTCTTGAAATAAATCGTTCGATAAATCGACGGGACAGTCGTGCGCCAGCAAAAGGGACATAGGTCCTACCTCGTCAAGGCCTGGCGGGCGACGGAATCCACGTGCGCAAGCCGTTTTCTTATATAATAATTTATTATTAAAAGGATTAAATTGTTTTGAAAAAATTAACCACAAATAATCGTTCTATATGTTATTAACTTTGCTTAGATATTTTTTTTTGAAGTAAAACTTTCATATTCTCCAAGTAAAATAAGAAAAACATAAAAAAATATTCGAATTAGGCTCCTGTTCGGATTTTTTTTTCATCGAGTGAAGTTTTTGATATCATGTTTTGAACCACAAATTATCTTAGTAAATATAGTCAACTATAATATCTATTTTTTTTGGCTTTAAAAAAACACTATTTCTTTGTTTACTATTGAATCAAAGTTATGTAAAATTGGGAAAATTGGGACTACCTGCCCTTAAGACTAAATCATTAAAGAATAGTTATAACGGCGACCGTGGGTTTGAAGGACACATAGCAGCGCAAACAGTATTCAGGGACAGACGTGTGTCGCTCGGTGAGCGTTCGTTGTCCACATACCGCCATCTCAAATTGTAAATTGGTTGAGACCAAGTGATATTGATTTTTGTGAAATATTCAACAATAAAGGGGTGAGTTATCATTTAATTCCACTAGTAATAGTCGCTTACCAGTCTAATTTGGGTTAGTTATCTCTGTTACTTAAACGGTGATTTATTACTTGTTACAGCCTACCGTCACGCCCTTTAGTTGTTGAAGATTTATGGAAATTTTCCTATGTGCACATGCCGAACCGTATGTAAACCTTGTTTTATTGATATAATGTTGTCACCACATTACTGGTGAGAATCCACGCCAGCCGGCTGTTCCTCTTTGGACTGGAAGGTTCCATGCGCGTAACACCAGCCAAAAACCTACCTGGCGCCCTCTTAGTTATAGTTAGGTATTAAGTAGTTTATTTAGGTCTTAGGTTATTTATAGTTAGTTCGTTAAGTTATCACATGAGTTGGCACATTGCACTTCCATAATAAATTCTTAGAACTAACGTCGCTTTATTTTATTTACAAACCATCGCCAAAAGGGAACGTAACATAAAGGAACGTAACATAAAGGAACGTAACATAAAGGAACGTAACATAAAGGAACGTAACATGGCGCCTAACGTTAACATTACTTATTAGTGGTTTGTATAATAATTTTCTTTGAAAAGGGCTATTTTTGAATCTACTCAACTGGGTTGTGTTTCGCGTAATATCTAGGAAGAGCAGGTTTGTTTTTTTTTGGTGTTGTCTGATATCTACCGTTACTTTACAGTCTGTTATGTATAGGAGTTAAATCGGTATTGTTGTTTTTTTTTTAGGTTGTTTCCAAGTCATTTTAAGTTGTTATAATTTATGTGCTGTCTTTCCTTGCCATGTAAAATATATATATATATATATATCGGTTGTATACAGGATAACCGTTTTTTTTTTGTATACAGGGTAACTGCTTTTATTTATTTTTTTTGTTCACGGATTTTATAAATACACCTGTACGTTTAATATAGATTATTGAGATATCATGTAACATTTGTTGGTGCAAGTTAGGTTAAAAAAAAAAAAAAAAAAAAAAAAAAAAAAAAAAAAAAAATATACCGTGCAGTTGTGTTATCACTTTAAGTCGATAATATTACCTGGTAAGGACATAAAATGGATCCTCACTACTTACTAAAGGATGAATTAGAGTTTGAACTTGCGTGTCGTGGTGTAGGTGTGAGGGCGGTTGTTTCAGTATTACGGAAACTTTTAAAGGAAGTTCTCATTAGTGAACAAACTGGGGAATACAGTCATGAGATAAAAGCCCCGAAACAAAGTTCAGATTCATCTTCGGAGGAACTTGAAATATGCGCGTCAAAACTGAAGGTATTGACACAATACATTACGGAATTGGCAGATAGGCCGGATAAACCATTATTCAGGAGATTGGTATCTAGACTAATTCACGTCCAAAATAGATTAGCTTTTATCTCACCGAAATCAGATAGGGAAATAAAACAGATATCGGAACTAAAACATAAGGGAGATAGTTTATTGGCATTGTTAGAAGAGCGAGATGAACCACCAGTAGAAGGTGATTTATCTGCTGAGGATAAACAAAACTTAGTAGAAACTTTAGGTGAGATTGGTAACAAAATTATTTAAAAGTTAGAAGAGACTAACAACGCTATGGCAGCAACGACATCCAAGGATATAAATCATCCGCAAATCGAAAGGAAGACTTGCACTTTTGAGGATTGCTTTGATGACAAAATCAAAGCTCAAAAATTATTTCGGTGCTCCACCATGGAGGATGGGGTAACTAATCGTAAGTTAGTTCCTGTCAGTACTTGGGGAATAAAGTTTTCCGGTAGAAGCAATTTAAGTGTTAATGCTTTTATAGAAAGAGTAGAAGAAATAAAAGAAGCTCGAAATGCTAGGGACGCTGATTTGTGGAGATATGCAATTGATTTCTTTGAAGACGATGCTCTCATATGGTATAGGGCGAATAAGGACAGAGCTAGTGATTGGGAGGAGCTGGTATTTCTTCTCAAACGCACATTCCAATCTCCTTATTACCAGGAAGAACTGTTGGAAGAGATTAAAGCCAGAACACAGGGTAAAGATGAGTCAGCAGTTATTTATATTTTTGTAATACAAAATATGTTCAATAGGTTACCAAATAAAATTTCAGAAAATGAAAAAAATCAGATCATAATTAGAAACCTACAGCCATATTTTCAAAGAGCTGTTTGCAGGGACACTTTCTGTTCGATTGAGGATCTGGCTAACATATTGCAGTTATTGGAAAGAACTAAACGTAATTGTGACAACTTTCAGGAGCCACAAAGTCATAAATTTAAATTAGAACCAGATCTGGCTTACAAACCAAGCATACATAGTATTACTCACGAAATTAAAGAAACGACTGTAGTTGCAGAAATAACGGATAAAAAAGCCGTAGGCAGTCGCTGCTGGAACTGCAGAGAAACAGGGCATCTATTTAGAGCCTGCACTGCAATCAAGCAACGGCAATTTTGTTATAAGTGCGGGCGTTTTGGGGTCACCTTGAAAAACTGTCCGTGTAAGGGAAACGCTTCAGGGGAAGGTACAAAACCTGCCAAGTAGTGCCTCCCCTACAAAAACAAAGCAAAGAGTGGCAGGATTGGTTACAAACATTACAGCATTTCTTCAAACACAATGAAATATGTAAGTTATTTCACAGCGAAAATGATAATCGTAATTTTATTAAGTTCAAGGTAATGGAGCGAGACTGTATAGGTTTATTAGACAGTGGAGCTAATTTATCAGTGATTAGTACTAAGTTTGCCACAGTTTTGACCTCATTAGGCCTGCGTTCGTATGTTTTACCGGGAGCTAGGCTGTCCACAGCAGATGGAACGAATCACACCATAACTGAAGCTTTTGATGTGCCGGTGTCGTTTGATGACCAATTTCATATTATGGCAATGTTGGTCATGCCGGGGTTATCTCAAAATGTATTACTTGGGAAGGACTTTTTTGATGTTTTTGGCATTCAAGTGAAGTTGAAAAGCGATTGCGCATTAATAAACAAAGAAAGTTCTCTATTAGAAACGACTAGTACATCAATCGTACCAGTCGAAGATTTAAATACCAGGCAACAACAGGAATTAGGTGTGCTAGTTTCAGATATGAGAAATAGCATCGGAGCAGGGTTAGGTAGAACTCATATACTTAAACATAACATTGACACTGAAAACCACAAACCTGCTTACCAAAAACAGTATAACTTTTCGCCAACCATTAGGAAACAAATAGAAAAAGAAATTGACGTTATGCTCGAGTATGATGTGATAGAACCATCTATTAGTCCTTGGTGTTCACCAGTTTTGTTAGTTAAAAAACCCAATGGGGATAATAGACTCTGTTTGGACAGCAGGCAATTAAACAAAATTACAAAAAGGGACACGTATCCCTTACCTAGGGTCACAACTATCATTGATAATCTACGCAGTGCGAAATTTTTAAGCACGTTAGACTTAAAATCAGCTTTTTGGCAAATACCGTTAGAAGAAACGAGTAAAGAGAAAACTACTTTTGCTGTGCCTGGTAGAGGTTTATTTCAATTCAAGGTGATGCCGTTTGGTTTAGTTAATGCTTCCCAGACACAACAAAGGTTGATGGACATTTTATTTCAAGCACACAATGACAAAGTTTGGGCATATTTAGACGACATCATCATTTGCACTTCTACCTTTGATGAACATTTAGAGGTATTGAGGAAAGTTATGGCTATTTTGAAAGAAGCAAACCTGAGTGTTAACGTCGAAAAGTGCAAATTTGCTAGACCTAGTTTAAAATTTTTGGGGTACATAGTGGATAGGGAAGGCCTTAGAACTGACCCTGAGAAAGTTACTGCAATATTAAATTTTCCGAGACCAAATAATTATACTGAACTCAAAAGATTCATCGGGTTAGCTAGTTGGTATAGGCGATTTGTACAAAACTTTTCTATAATTGCCGCTCCATTACACAATCTCACTAAGGGAAATAAGAAAACAAAATTCGTGTGGTCACAAACTGCGGAACAAGCATTTTTAAACCTCAAAACCTTGCTCACTTCGGCTCCGGTAGTGTCATGTCCGGATTATACTAAGCCGTTTACCATACAATGTGATGCATCAAATGAAGGTATTGGAGCAGTTTTATGTCAGACAACAGAAGACTCTGATCAACCTGTGGCTTATCTGAGTAGGAAGCTCAATGATTGTGAGAAACGTTATTCGGCCTCTGAGAAGGAACTCTTGAGCGTGGTCTATGCAGTCGAGAAATTCCGACCATACGTTGATGGAGTTCATTTTACAGTCATTACTGACCATAGGGCATTATTATGGCTTCATAAAATGAAAGATCCTCATGGAAGATTAGCTAGATGGGCTATGAAACTTCAGCAATTTTCTTTTGATATCATTCATAGACCAGGCAAACTCAACGTAGTGCCGGATGCCCTATCTAGATCAGTAGATATCAATATATTGGAGTCAAATCTCATAAAAGTATTAGAGAAACATAAAGATGAATGGTATTTAAATAAGGTGAATCAAATTAACGACAATCCTAACAAAAATACCAAGTGGGCTGCGTTTAAAGGTTTGCTCTTTAGAAAAGTTAATTTAAAACAGTATCCAAGCGATAGCTGTAACTGGAAATTATTCATACCGGACAAACTTAAAGACGAGGTGTTAAAAAAGAGTCATGATGATATAAATTCTGGGCATTTAGGTGTACGTAAAACGTTCTACAGAATAAAAAAGGATTGTTTCTGGTTTAACATGCTAAGGGACGTAAAGAATTATGTTAGTAATTGTGAAACTTGTGCAAAATATAAAGTATCACAGCAACATCCTTTTGGTCTGATGGGCCAACATAGAGATGTATCACGACCATGGCAGGTGATATCCTTAGACTTAATGGGTCCGTTTCCCCGAAGCAAAACAGGAAATACAATGCTATTAGTTATGTCATGTTGGTTTAGTAAGTTTGTTTTACTGTTTCCTCTGAGAACGGGAAAAGCAGACAAAATTTGTGAAATTTTAGAACGTCAAATATTATTGTTTGGGGCACCTAAGGCAATCATTTGTGATAACGGAAAGCAATTTGAGTCACAACTGTTCAAAGACGTAGCCACTAAGTATCAGACGAAACTGTGGTACACGCCTCTGTATCATCCCCAGAGCAATCCAACCGAACGGGTAAACAGGGTAGTAGGGACTCAAATAGCAGCTAATTCGAGTGTTAAAAAACATAACGAATGGGATGTTCACTTACAAGGCATCGCACATTCCATAAATACAGCTGTTCACGAGACTACAGGTTATACGCCCTCATACCTATTCCTTGGCAGGGAAGTTTCTATTTCACCTTTGGATATTTCGGCACTAGAGTCGGACCCTTTAGACTTGAGCAAAGACTTAAAGTGTAACTTCGATAACGTTGCAAAGGATTACACAACTCGACAAAATTTGTACAAAGAGGTTCAGTTAAAACTTAAGAAAGCTCACAACAATAGCAGCAAATACTATAACAAGAATTATAGACCAGCAACATTTATAGAAGGGGAATATGCGTGGAAGAAAACTAAATATTTATCTAAAGCAAGCAATAAATTCATGGCCAAACTCGCACCAAAATATGAAAAAGTCAAAATCGTACAGAAACTCTCTGGTAATGTGTATCGACTGCAAAACTTGCAGGGCAAGAACATTGGTGTTTGGCATGCAAACGATTTAAAAAGGTAAAAAATAAAAATGTTATTTTTATTTTCTTTTGGAAGGGGGATATTTGTAATGACGTCATGTCTAGCGGCATCATGCGACCCCAAATTTCAAAGTTAAAATTAATATCAGAAGTAGCAATGAACGTATGGTTGCGGACTGCAGTGTTGTGTGTCGCGCGTTCAAACCCCGCCGACTGCACGTCTTTTTGTAAGTTTTAAACTTAAGACTAAATCATTAAAGAATAGTTATAACGGCGACCGTGGGTTTGAAGGACACATAGCAGCGCAAACAGTATTCAGGGACAGACGTGTGTCGCTCGGTGAGCGTTCGTTGTCCACATACCGCCATCTCAAATTGTAAATTGGTTGAGACCAAGTGATATTGATTTTTGTGAAATATTCAACAATAAAGGGGTGAGTTATCATTTAATTCCACTAGTAATAGTCGCTTACCAGTCTAATTTGGGTTAGTTATCTCTGTTACTTAAACGGTGATTTATTACTTGTTACAGCCTACCGTCACGCCCTTTAGTTGTTGAAGATTTATGGAAATTTTCCTATGTGCACATGCCGAACCGTATGTAAACCTTGTTTTATTGATATAATGTTGTCACCACATTACTGGTGAGAATCCACGCCAGCCGGCTGTTCCTCTTTGGACTGGAAGGTTCCATGCGCGTAACACCAGCCAAAAACCTACCTGGCGCCCTCTTAGTTATAGTTAGGTATTAAGTAGTTTATTTAGGTCTTAGGTTATTTATAGTTAGTTCGTTAAGTTATCACATGAGTTGGCACATTGCACTTCCATAATAAATTCTTAGAACTAACGTCGCTTTATTTTATTTACAAACCATCGCCAAAAGGGAACGTAACATAAAGGAACGTAACATAAAGGAACGTAACATAAAGGAACGTAACATAAAGGAACGTAACATGGCGCCTAACGTTAACATTACTTATTAGTGGTTTGTATAATAATTTTCTTTGAAAAGGGCTATTTTTGAATCTACTCAACTGGGTTGTGTTTCGCGTAATATCTAGGAAGAGCAGGTTTGTTTTTTTTTGGTGTTGTCTGATATCTACCGTTACTTTACAGTCTGTTATGTATAGGAGTTAAATCGGTATTGTTGTTTTTTTTTTAGGTTGTTTCCAAGTCATTTTAAGTTGTTATAATTTATGTGCTGTCTTTCCTTGCCATGTAAAATATATATATATATATATATCGGTTGTATACAGGATAACCGTTTTTTTTTTGTATACAGGGTAACTGCTTTTATTTATTTTTTTTGTTCACGGATTTTATAAATACACCTGTACGTTTAATATAGATTATTGAGATATCATGTAACATTTGTTGGTGCAAGTTAGGTTAAAAAAAAAAAAAAAAAAAAAAAAAAAAAAAAAAAAAAAAAATAAAACCGTGCAGTTGTGTTATCACTTTAAGTCGATAATATTACCTGGTAAGGACATAAAATGGATCCTCACTACTTACTAAAGGATGAATTAGAGTTTGAACTTGCGTGTCGTGGTGTAGGTGTGAGGGCGGTTGTTTCAGTATTACGGAAACTTTTAAAGGAAGTTCTCATTAGTGAACAAACTGGGGAATACAGTCATGAGATAAAAGCCCCGAAACAAAGTTCAGATTCATCTTCGGAGGAACTTGAAATATGCGCGTCAAAACTGAAGGTATTGACACAATACATTACGGAATTGGCAGATAGGCCGGATAAACCATTATTCAGGAGATTGGTATCTAGACTAATTCACGTCCAAAATAGATTAGCTTTTATCTCACCGAAATCAGATAGGGAAATAAAACAGATATCGGAACTAAAACATAAGGGAGATAGTTTATTGGCATTGTTAGAAGAGCGAGATGAACCACCAGTAGAAGGTGATTTATCTGCTGAGGATAAACAAAACTTAGTAGAAACTTTAGGTGAGATTGGTAACAAAATTATTTAAAAGTTAGAAGAGACTAACAACGCTATGGCAGCAACGACATCCAAGGATATAAATCATCCGCAAATCGAAAGGAAGACTTGCACTTTTGAGGATTGCTTTGATGACAAAATCAAAGCTCAAAAATTATTTCGGTGCTCCACCATGGAGGATGGGGTAACTAATCGTAAGTTAGTTCCTGTCAGTACTTGGGGAATAAAGTTTTCCGGTAGAAGCAATTTAAGTGTTAATGCTTTTATAGAAAGAGTAGAAGAAATAAAAGAAGCTCGAAATGCTAGGGACGCTGATTTGTGGAGATATGCAATTGATTTCTTTGAAGACGATGCTCTCATATGGTATAGGGCGAATAAGGACAGAGCTAGTGATTGGGAGGAGCTGGTATTTCTTCTCAAACGCACATTCCAATCTCCTTATTACCAGGAAGAACTGTTGGAAGAGATTAAAGCCAGAACACAGGGTAAAGATGAGTCAGCAGTTATTTATATTTTTGTAATACAAAATATGTTCAATAGGTTACCAAATAAAATTTCAGAAAATGAAAAAAATCAGATCATAATTAGAAACCTACAGCCATATTTTCAAAGAGCTGTTTGCAGGGACACTTTCTGTTCGATTGAGGATCTGGCTAACATATTGCAGTTATTGGAAAGAACTAAACGTAATTGTGACAACTTTCAGGAGCCACAAAGTCATAAATTTAAATTAGAACCAGATCTGGCTTACAAACCAAGCATACATAGTATTACTCACGAAATTAAAGAAACGACTGTAGTTGCAGAAATAACGGATAAAAAAGCCGTAGGCAGTCGCTGCTGGAACTGCAGAGAAACAGGGCATCTATTTAGAGCCTGCACTGCAATCAAGCAACGGCAATTTTGTTATAAGTGCGGGCGTTTTGGGGTCACCTTGAAAAACTGTCCGTGTAAGGGAAACGCTTCAGGGGAAGGTACAAAACCTGCCAAGTAGTGCCTCCCCTACAAAAACAAAGCAAAGAGTGGCAGGATTGGTTACAAACATTACAGCATTTCTTCAAACACAATGAAATATGTAAGTTATTTCACAGCGAAAATGATAATCGTAATTTTATTAAGTTCAAGGTAATGGAGCGAGACTGTATAGGTTTATTAGACAGTGGAGCTAATTTATCAGTGATTAGTACTAAGTTTGCCACAGTTTTGACCTCATTAGGCCTGCGTTCGTATGTTTTACCGGGAGCTAGGCTGTCCACAGCAGATGGAACGAATCACACCATAACTGAAGCTTTTGATGTGCCGGTGTCGTTTGATGACCAATTTCATATTATGGCAATGTTGGTCATGCCGGGGTTATCTCAAAATGTATTACTTGGGAAGGACTTTTTTGATGTTTTTGGCATTCAAGTGAAGTTGAAAAGCGATTGCGCATTAATAAACAAAGAAAGTTCTCTATTAGAAACGACTAGTACATCAATCGTACCAGTCGAAGATTTAAATACCAGGCAACAACAGGAATTAGGTGTGCTAGTTTCAGATATGAGAAATAGCATCGGAGCAGGGTTAGGTAGAACTCATATACTTAAACATAACATTGACACTGAAAACCACAAACCTGCTTACCAAAAACAGTATAACTTTTCGCCAACCATTAGGAAACAAATAGAAAAAGAAATTGACGTTATGCTCGAGTATGATGTGATAGAACCATCTATTAGTCCTTGGTGTTCACCAGTTTTGTTAGTTAAAAAACCCAATGGGGATAATAGACTCTGTTTGGACAGCAGGCAATTAAACAAAATTACAAAAAGGGACACGTATCCCTTACCTAGGGTCACAACTATCATTGATAATCTACGCAGTGCGAAATTTTTAAGCACGTTAGACTTAAAATCAGCTTTTTGGCAAATACCGTTAGAAGAAACGAGTAAAGAGAAAACTACTTTTGCTGTGCCTGGTAGAGGTTTATTTCAATTCAAGGTGATGCCGTTTGGTTTAGTTAATGCTTCCCAGACACAACAAAGGTTGATGGACATTTTATTTCAAGCACACAATGACAAAGTTTGGGCATATTTAGACGACATCATCATTTGCACTTCTACCTTTGATGAACATTTAGAGGTATTGAGGAAAGTTATGGCTATTTTGAAAGAAGCAAACCTGAGTGTTAACGTCGAAAAGTGCAAATTTGCTAGACCTAGTTTAAAATTTTTGGGGTACATAGTGGATAGGGAAGGCCTTAGAACTGACCCTGAGAAAGTTACTGCAATATTAAATTTTCCGAGACCAAATAATTATACTGAACTCAAAAGATTCATCGGGTTAGCTAGTTGGTATAGGCGATTTGTACAAAACTTTTCTATAATTGCCGCTCCATTACACAATCTCACTAAGGGAAATAAGAAAACAAAATTCGTGTGGTCACAAACTGCGGAACAAGCATTTTTAAACCTCAAAACCTTGCTCACTTCGGCTCCGGTAGTGTCATGTCCGGATTATACTAAGCCGTTTACCATACAATGTGATGCATCAAATGAAGGTATTGGAGCAGTTTTATGTCAGACAACAGAAGACTCTGATCAACCTGTGGCTTATCTGAGTAGGAAGCTCAATGATTGTGAGAAACGTTATTCGGCCTCTGAGAAGGAACTCTTGAGCGTGGTCTATGCAGTCGAGAAATTCCGACCATACGTTGATGGAGTTCATTTTACAGTCATTACTGACCATAGGGCATTATTATGGCTTCATAAAATGAAAGATCCTCATGGAAGATTAGCTAGATGGGCTATGAAACTTCAGCAATTTTCTTTTGATATCATTCATAGACCAGGCAAACTCAACGTAGTGCCGGATGCCCTATCTAGATCAGTAGATATCAATATATTGGAGTCAAATCTCATAAAAGTATTAGAGAAACATAAAGATGAATGGTATTTAAATAAGGTGAATCAAATTAACGACAATCCTAACAAAAATACCAAGTGGGCTGCGTTTAAAGGTTTGCTCTTTAGAAAAGTTAATTTAAAACAGTATCCAAGCGATAGCTGTAACTGGAAATTATTCATACCGGACAAACTTAAAGACGAGGTGTTAAAAAAGAGTCATGATGATATAAATTCTGGGCATTTAGGTGTACGTAAAACGTTCTACAGAATAAAAAAGGATTGTTTCTGGTTTAACATGCTAAGGGACGTAAAGAATTATGTTAGTAATTGTGAAACTTGTGCAAAATATAAAGTATCACAGCAACATCCTTTTGGTCTGATGGGCCAACATAGAGATGTATCACGACCATGGCAGGTGATATCCTTAGACTTAATGGGTCCGTTTCCCCGAAGCAAAACAGGAAATACAATGCTATTAGTTATGTCATGTTGGTTTAGTAAGTTTGTTTTACTGTTTCCTCTGAGAACGGGAAAAGCAGACAAAATTTGTGAAATTTTAGAACGTCAAATATTATTGTTTGGGGCACCTAAGGCAATCATTTGTGATAACGGAAAGCAATTTGAGTCACAACTGTTCAAAGACGTAGCCACTAAGTATCAGACGAAACTGTGGTACACGCCTCTGTATCATCCCCAGAGCAATCCAACCGAACGGGTAAACAGGGTAGTAGGGACTCAAATAGCAGCTAATTCGAGTGTTAAAAAACATAACGAATGGGATGTTCACTTACAAGGCATCGCACATTCCATAAATACAGCTGTTCACGAGACTACAGGTTATACGCCCTCATACCTATTCCTTGGCAGGGAAGTTTCTATTTCACCTTTGGATATTTCGGCACTAGAGTCGGACCCTTTAGACTTGAGCAAAGACTTAAAGTGTAACTTCGATAACGTTGCAAAGGATTACACAACTCGACAAAATTTGTACAAAGAGGTTCAGTTAAAACTTAAGAAAGCTCACAACAATAGCAGCAAATACTATAACAAGAATTATAGACCAGCAACATTTATAGAAGGGGAATATGCGTGGAAGAAAACTAAATATTTATCTAAAGCAAGCAATAAATTCATGGCCAAACTCGCACCAAAATATGAAAAAGTCAAAATCGTACAGAAACTCTCTGGTAATGTGTATCGACTGCAAAACTTGCAGGGCAAGAACATTGGTGTTTGGCATGCAAACGATTTAAAAAGGTAAAAAATAAAAATGTTATTTTTATTTTCTTTTGGAAGGGGGATATTTGTAATGACGTCATGTCTAGCGGCATCATGCGACCCCAAATTTCAAAGTTAAAATTAATATCAGAAGTAGCAATGAACGTATGGTTGCGGACTGCAGTGTTGTGTGTCGCGCGTTCAAACCCCGCCGACTGCACGTCTTTTTGTAAGTTTTAAACTTAAGACTAAATCATTAAAGAATAGTTATAACGGCGACCGTGGGTTTGAAGGACACATAGCAGCGCAAACAGTATTCAGGGACAGACGTGTGTCGCTCGGTGAGCGTTCGTTGTCCACATACCGCCATCTCAAATTGTAAATTGGTTGAGACCAAGTGATATTGATTTTTGTGAAATATTCAACAATAAAGGGGTGAGTTATCATTTAATTCCACTAGTAATAGTCGCTTACCAGTCTAATTTGGGTTAGTTATCTCTGTTACTTAAACGGTGATTTATTACTTGTTACAGCCTACCGTCACGCCCTTTAGTTGTTGAAGATTTATGGAAATTTTCCTATGTGCACATGCCGAACCGTATGTAAACCTTGTTTTATTGATATAATGTTGTCACCACATTACTGGTGAGAATCCACGCCAGCCGGCTGTTCCTCTTTGGACTGGAAGGTTCCATGCGCGTAACACCAGCCAAAAACCTACCTGGCGCCCTCTTAGTTATAGTTAGGTATTAAGTAGTTTATTTAGGTCTTAGGTTATTTATAGTTAGTTCGTTAAGTTATCACATGAGTTGGCACATTGCACTTCCATAATAAATTCTTAGAACTAACGTCGCTTTATTTTATTTACAAACCATCGCCAAAAGGGAACGTAACATAAAGGAACGTAACATAAAGGAACGTAACATAAAGGAACGTAACAATATATATATATATATATATAATAATATTATAAATGCGAAAGTAACTCTGTCTGTCTGTCTGTCTGTCTGTTACCTTTTCACGCCTAAACCGCTGAACCGATTTTGATGAATTTTGGTATAGAGATAGATGGAACCTTGGGAAAGGACATAGGGTACTTTTTATCCAGATCCCGATCCCGATCCCGGAATTATACGGGTGGAAACGCAGAGTGCAGTTGTGTATCGTATATCCCTACTAAATGAATTTTGGTATAGAGATAGATGGAACCTTGAAACGGTTGTGATCATTCAACATTGATGGTGATTGTGATGGTGATCGTGATGGTGATCGTGATGGTGATTGTGATGGTGATTGTGATGGTGATTGTGATGGTGATGGTGATTGTGATAGTGTGATTGTGATAGTGTGATTGTGATAGTGAATGATTGTGATGATGGTGATTGTGATGGTGATTGTGATGGCGATTGTGATGGCGATTGTGATAATGATTGAGATAACGATGATGGTGATTGTTATGGTGATTGTGATTGTGATGGTGATTTTGATAGTGATTGTGATGGTGATGGTGATTGTGATGGTGATTGTGATGGTGATTGTGATGGTGATTGTGATGGTGATTGTGATAATGATGGTGATATTGATGGTGACTGTGATTGTGATGGTGATTGTGTTGGTGTTTGTGATGGTGATGGTGACTGAAATAGTGATGGTGATTGTGATAATGATTGTGATATTGATGTTGGTTTTGATAGTGATGGTGATTGTGATAATAATGGTGGTTGTGACAGTGATGGTGGTTGTGATGATTATGAAATTTGGCACATCGATAGTTTATAACCTGGATTCACATGTAGGACACTATTTATCCCTTTAGTATGATTCAGTGGGACAGTTACCGAACTTTACGCGGGCGAAGCCGCGGGCAACAGCTAGTCATTCATAAAACAGTCCATCCTTAGTTTATTTGGTCTTCCTCTACTCATAAACCCATCCACATTCATACTCAAAACTTTCCTCACGACATTTTCCTCATCCCTCCGCATCACATGCCTGTACCACGACAAGTCTACACTTAAAGTACTAGTCTGTTACTTCTCGTCAATGGCCAGCGAGGCGAGGTCTGGGAACTGCGCGGACAGGTGTATGAGTCCCTGCTTGTACTCCACGCAGCTGTCCAGTGTCTTCTTCTGCCACAGAGCCAGCTCCGTCTCCTTGCTCAGCACCATCTGACAAAATATATTTGATGTATTATTGAATGAAATTTAAAAGAAGAGAGCCTTTTATTGAAAACGCTAGTCCCATGTAATACGAGACGAACCTACTGCCTTTATTCAGGCTGCTATTGAAAAATACCTCATGAAAAATCCTCAATAAAACTTTGCGTTATCTGGGAATCAAACCAAAGAAGTCATGCTCGCCAGTAATGCTTTTGACCCCTTTACCAACTTGGTAAAGGCTTAACTTAACTTGGCCTTTTTAGGGTTCCGTAGTCAACTAGGAACCCTTATAATTTCGCCATGTCTGTCCGTCCTCGCTTAATCTCTGTGACCGTTAGCACTAGACAGCTGAAATTTGGTACCAATATGTATACCAATCACGCCGACAAAGTGGTAAAATAAAAATTGGAAAAAAATGTTTTATTAGGGATATTGGGGGCTACCCCCATATCATTATGTAAAGTGGGAAGTGATTTTTTTTTCATTTCAACCCTAACGTGTGATATATTGTTGGAAAGGTATTTAAAAATGAATAGGGGTTTCCTAAAATCATTTTTTGATAATGTCAATAATTTCGGAAATAATCGCTCCAAAAGTAAAAAACAATGTGTGTGTGTGTCCCCCTCTAACTTTTGAACCATAAGTTTAGAAAATATGAAAAAAATATGAAAAGTAGAACTTTATAAGGACTTTCTAGGAAAATCATTTTGAACTTGATGGAAACAACAGTTTTTGTACAAAAAAGAAAAAGTTGTACAAAATAATTTCTGGACTAAGTTTGTAGTATATTCGTATATGCAAGCATTTTTACATAACAGATAGTACCTTTAAACTCATAAGTGGGAACACTTATTGTGACGGACAGGAAACTACGGAACCCTACACTGAGCGTGGCCCGACACGCTCTTGGCCGGTTTTTTATATTTATTAGACGTTTCTAAATAAGGTTTTGTAATTTTTTTTATACTTACACTTAAAATTGATATCCCGTCAAATTTAGTTATCGTATGCGGAGGAGCTTGTGGCTAAATAATAACAGCCGGGTCAATGTTTAGGTTAAGCCGTGCTTGCCTAGGTTGGACTGTGGATGGGTGACCACCCATTACATACCGAGTTTCCTCCATGCCTCGGAAAGCACGTTAAACTGTTGGTACCGGCTGTCATTTGTGATCTTTGACAGTCGTTACAGGTAGTCAGTGGCCCAAAAACTCTGACAACCAGTCTTAGCAGGGGGTATCGTATTACCCAGTACTAACTGGGTTGTAGAGGTCAGATAGGCAGTCGCTTCATGTAAAATACTGGTATTCAGCTGCATCCGGTTAGACTGGAAGCCAACCCCAATAAAAACTTGGGAAAGGCTAGGCACAAGATGATGATGATGCGATTAAATGGATTTGGTGGCATAATCAGATCAGAGTGTAGATAGTTTTTATGATAGGTTAGTTACCTTCCCAATCTGTTCCGCGAGCGACCGCTTGGAGTCCTGCACGCGCAGCGCGTAGTCCACTTCATCCAACAGCTTGGTGCGCTGTTCCACACTGAGAGGCTGCGTCTCCAGCTCTTGTTTGAGTTGCATACTCTCCGCTCTATGATAAGAATAAAATCAAGTTATTGATACATTTTGGTATTTAACTTCTTATTTTATTACTTTAAAGGCTAACACAACATATTTGGAAAAATACTTGGTAGATAATGAAAATGTAAACCAACAGTCCACAAAATTGCAAAACTTAAATAGCAGTGTGCAAAACCGATGGGCACAATGGGTTCTGGAGTAGCGTTCCCTCACAAGATGAATCAATGACCTGCTAAATGTTGCTGCTTGGGAGAGGTCTATGTCCAACAGTTGAAGTTTTTCGGCTCCAGGCAGCTGGTTCCACCATGAGCACAGAGTTAGCAACTAAAGCGAGTTGTTTACTTGAGAGAGTAATCGCCGGTGCGGCAGCGGCCAACGATCATTTATTCATTCTATACAAGGTGGAAGGGACCTGGACGCACAAACGATTATCACATATTGAGACTTACGTGGCCCTGTCTATCTCCAAGTCGATCTGTTTGACGTTATCGGCCAGGTCGGTGCGTATCGTGGCCTGCACGTCGCGCGCCGCCCGGTCAGCTCTGCGCGCAGACCGCGCGGACTTCAGCCCGTTGAGAAGAGCGTCCCGTCTCTCCACACGTCGAGCTTCGTCGGCGCGGGCGGCTGCTTCTACTTCGTCTTCGAGGCAGTGCTCGTATTCTGGAAGGATATGTGTATTAGATAATAGGCGAGACGACACAAAAAATCTAATTAGTCCGTCAGATAGATTTCCAAAAATTATTGGACACATTTTTTCTTTTGTTACGTAAACCAAAATTGACGAAGATACGACGACTTTAAAATGCTCAATACGTCACGCCTTGGTATAATTTTTAGCTAGTTCTGACGTCACGAGCCCCCACTCCCGAGTTTTGATGCGTTTTATCTTTGTCAATATTCATTGATTTACAAAAACAAAAAATATATGTCCATTATTTTCCAATACTCTAACTGACGGACTAAGTAGATTTGCAATTTTTTGATACTGTCGTCATGACTATTTGTGTCATGAACGTAAGAAGTAGGTAGTTGATGAATGATGTAACCAAGATTTTGTAATAATATTTTAATTGAAAAGAGTGTCCATGGAGTTTCTTGCCACTTCTCCATAGAGATCTACGCTAGGGAATAGGCAACTACAGTACTTTCTCAAGTTATTATGCCCTGTGAAGCTGTAGCTTCGCTTGTTTTTTTGACATTCACAAGTGACATAAGGGTCTAATGGGGAGACACGGGCAAAGATAATCTAAGATGGCGCCACCATAGCTGGTCTCAATCTGACCAATGAGGTTACGCTATTTTGAAATATAAAATGACTTTACCACATTTTCAACCAATGACGATGTTAGGAACCAGCTATGCTAGCGCCATTAGTTCCACAGTTTCCTTCCCCATTGAAATAAATGCTTTGAGTTTGAGTTAATCGAAGAAGCGAAACATGTACAGGTATAATAGGGTATATGCATGATCTTTTTTTATCACTCTAAACAAAGCGCATTAACATCAGAAATATCAAAGTGAAATTATTTTTTTAATATTTAAAAAAAATACTAAGGTATATAAGCATTTGAAACTGCTGATTAGATGGGATAAGGGCAGGAAAATGATGATTAGACAGAAAGATCCGATACAGCATACAAAATCTGCATCGACGTACAAAATCCATACTAAATTCCGTTTATCTAGAAAGAGATAGAAACAAAAGATTAAATGGTTATAACTTTGATGTTGTTCGGCCGATTTATGTCTTGATTTAGCTTTTTGTCATTATTTTTATAGTACTTAAACATTCCGTGTCGAAATAAAAATAAGAAAATTTATGCATATTCCCTATTGTGGTGCTGTTCCACAAACGATGGAGCAATTGTTAATATCGTATTCTTCATGTCCTTGGATCTGCACTAGAACTGATGGAATCTACTAAAAGCAAAACATGTCACTAAAGATAGCCGAGTCCTGGATAAGGATATTGTAGGCTTTTTAAAGATATTATAACACTGATTAGATGCAAAGAATGATGCAGAAAAAGTCGCGGGTGACAGCTAAAAAAGTCAACTTACTTTTGATGGTCTGTTTTAACTCTGCGATCTTTTCCTCATCATTGCCGAGTAACACCTTCAGGTTCTGAAGGTACTCTTCATTTAAGTCCTCAAACTGATGGCCAGGATCTTGAAATCTGCATGGCAAGAAGAAAATGAATATAAGTGCACTGATCTTTCTGTAGGTCGATGGATGACAAAAAAAATACCCATCGAATTGAGAACCTCCTCATTTTTGGAAGTCGGTTAAAAATAAAACTACGTAGTCGGGCCATAAGTTCTGTCACATAGGTAAAATTTCGAATTTAAAATGCAAGCCGAGGAAAATATTATGGGCATTCGAAATATGAATATTTAAAGAAAATAAAATCAAAGGGTTTCTGGAATTTTGTTCATTTTTTAAAATGGAGTGGACGCGCAAGGACGACAGTAATTGCATTGCATCGTTGCGGTCACGCGCCAACTGAGATTTTGAAACTGCTGAAAAATTTTAAAATTCTATTGAGATTTATTTATCGTATATCAAACGATTCAGGGAAGATTCAAGTTTAGAAAACAAACAAAGTAGCGGTCGACTTCGTACTGTTCGGATTCCAGCGGTCATCAAAGCAGTGAAGGCGCGAATCCAACGAAATCCTGTCCGCAAGCAAAAATTATTGGCTCTGCAGATGGGACTAAGCAAAACTACTGTTAAAAGGGTGTTGAATGAAGACCTAGAAAAGCATGCTTATAGAAAAAAAACAGCACATCTTCTCAACGCACGGCTGAAGAAAATCAGACTCGAAAGAAGCCGTGTTTTGTTAAGGCGGTACGCGGGAAAAAAATACCGCGAAATACTTTTTTCGGACGAAAAAATTTTTAATGTTGAGGAGAGTTTCAACAAACAAAATGATGAAGTGTATGCACACTCTAGTGAAGAAGCGAGCAGACGTGTGCCACATGTTCAGCGTGGTCATCACCCTTCGGCATTCATGGTTTGGCTTGGGGTGTCCTATTTGGGCCCAATGGAGGTGTTTTTTTGTGAAAAAGGAATGAAAACCAGTGCCCTCGTATATCAAAACACAGTTCTAACAAACATTATGGAACCTCTTTCACAAACAATGTTTGAAAAACAGGCACTGGGTATTCCAGTAGGATTCTGCGCCGGCTCACAAGGCGAAAAGTACCCGAAACTGGCTCACGACCCGTGAAATCGACTTTATCAGGCATGAGGATTGGCCCTCATCCAATCCAGATTTGAATCCCTTGGATTACAAAATATGGCAGCACTTAAAGGAGAAGGTCTGCGCTAAACCCCATCGCAACTCAATTCAATTCAATTTATTCACAAACAATTTACATTGTGTTGGAAATAACAAAATAAAAATAAAATAAAAATTAAAAAGAAACACATTCATCATACAAGTAACACAATTATAAATTAACAACATACTCGGAGTCACTTAAAGCATCCCTGATTAAAGCAGTCGCCGATATCGAAATGAACGTCGTGCGTGCTTCGATTGATGACTGGCCTTGCAGATTGAAGGCTTGTATCAAAGTAAATCTGTATTTTATACCCTTTCATTTGTAATATAAATGGTTATAGTGCGTGACTCATTGTGTCATTTATTTAACTTTCCATACGTGACAAAACTTATGACCAGACTACGTAGAATAAGATTGGCACAAAATGGAGAAGAAAAGCGCTTACAGGTCCTACAGGGTTCACGAAAAATAGCAGATAAACAAGTACACCTACAATGAATGCCGTCAGTGGCTACCACTTGGTCGAGAAAAGTTGTTTGGACTAGTTTTATTGTATAACATGTAACATACCTGATCCAGCACTTGTACAAGTAGTCCCTGCGGAGACACGATAGCTCGTCCTTGCCGACGTACAGCCACTCGTCTGACACTGGCATTTCCTACAATCAATACAAATCAATTATAACATTACGTAAATAACACCAAAATCACCTGAGATTACCTCCAATACTTCAGTCTTCCCGCGACCACGGCTGGTGCAATCCGGTCGAAACGTCGGGCTTACATTAAAGGTAAAAATTCGCGAAAATACCCGTTTACATGTATATTATAATGCACCTGAGATTATAATGAAAATGACCCGAAGACATAGCCAAGCGTTCCGTATTTTTACGGTTTTCAACCGGATTTTTGACTGCTCTATTATGGTTGTTGCCAAAGTGACAATTTATCAAATGCCACTTTGTATCGGCCGTCTGATGGTATTGATTCATAGTGTATAGCAACACCATTTTGTTTAGGGACTAAGCCGCAACCGCGACCTCAAACCGACGCAAGCGGGGCGACCCATTGATGTTGATGCTGATGAGCCCATGTAGTGCTTTAGGTGTGCGCTAACCTTAATCATCATCATCAGCCTATTAATATGTTCCTCCTCTCTATGAGAGGGAATGGGCTATAATCCACCACACGGAACCAGTGCGGATTGGTAGATGTCACATATCTTCGAATTTTTTGGTTCTAGGACATGCCGGTTTCCTCACGATGTTTTCCTTCACCGTTTTGAGAGCAGTGGTGATGAAATAAATTACACAAAGTAATGCGCCTGTCTGGGTTCGAACCCACGACTTACTGTTCGTAAGTCGGGGCCGCCACCACTGGGCCACCACGGCTCTACCATCACTGACCATGATCACCGCGCCATGATCATCGCTGCTCTTTAGAGCATTCTGTACCACCTTCTACACTTGCAGCTTGTGGGAGAATTATTCGTTAGCGTCGTATGGAGCCCTTCGTGTTCAATTCAATAATGCGTTCCGGAAACTGATGGGGTTGCCATGGCGTTGCAGTGCGTTGGGGATGTTTGCGGCGGCGCGTATAGATTGTTTTTACGCAATAATGCGGAAGCGCGCAGCATCAATGGTGGCTCGCGTCATGGTCAGCCCTAACAGGGTTCTGAGAATGATTGCTGGCAGAGTGGACTGTCCTTATGTGGTTCGCTGCTGTCAGTTACATGTGCCACCGTATCGTGTTGTTTTCTAACACTTAGTTTTTAAGGAATATGTTACTAACCTTATATGAGCCTCCGCACGAATTAAAGATTTTGAATTTGAATAATAGATAATAATATTTTGACTTACAATATGGTTGACGAGGTCCAACAAGTACGCTATGAGCGCCAACGCCTGCGGGAACGCGTGCAGCGTGTTGACTGTCTTCAGCCACGACTTGGAGACTGTGCCGGGGTACAGGAGGCGCTTTGATAGATGTGGGAGCTGTTGAACAATAAAACAAGCCAGTTATTTTAAAGAGTCATTAACAATAACAATATTAAGACTTACTCTTCTTTACAGCAATGTTAAGAGATATTGCTGCCTGTACCGAATCAATATTCAAAAGAATGTCGAGGACATAATTTTGTAATTAATGATAAGTTGACCTCGAGAGCATTAATTATTTCGCACCATTTCATGTATAATAATAAAAAAATATTGTTCATCAATATTTTTTTCATGTTGAAGTGATTTTATGTTATTTGCATAACGTATTTTCAACACGTGAC